>KN882046.1:135707-326275 GCA_000934395.1 Fistulina hepatica ATCC 64428 | reverse complement strand
CTCATCCCTAGGGACCCCACCCTCGGTCATTTCTGCATCCGCCATCCAGACCTCCAGCAGAGCAATATCGTCGTTCTGAGGTCGTCCGACTCTGGCTGGCAAGTCGTCAGCCTGCTCGACTGGCAACACGCCTCCATCCTGCCCCTGTTTCTCCTTGCCGGTGTACCTCAACGCCTCCAGAACCACGATGATCCTGTCTCGCAATCTATGATGCCGCCTTCGCTACCGGAGAATTTCGACAAGTTAGAAGCAACCAAGCGAAATGCAGCGGAGGAAGTCTACCGTCGCCGCCTTGTCCATTACCACTACATCACGAACACGGAGGAGTACAACAAGCCCCATTACGATGCCTTGACGGACCCCATGTGCGTGCTCCGCAGCCGCCTCTTCCACCACGCCAGTAACCCGTGGGAGGGTGAGACTCTTGAGCTGAAGGTTGCGCTCATACGAGCAACGGAGAGATGGGAGATGCTTACGGGGGGAGGCACGCCGTGTCCAGTCGTGTTCGACGCTGAGGACGCACGCGAAACGACAGAGCTGAATGAAGTACAGAGAAAAGCAGACAAGGCTTTCGAGGTATGGCAGGATATGCTCGGCCTCGGGCCGGAGGGCTGGGTGCCCACCCAGGACTACAAGGAGGCCGTGGCACTCTGCAAGCAGATGAAGGAGGAGGCGTTGACGGAGGCCACGTCGGAGGCGGAACGGGCGGAGATCATGGTGCACTGGCCCTGGGATGACATGGACGAAGGGAAATATATGTAATGAATCAAGCTAGATATTGCGCGGTGTTGAATATGTCAGCTACTGATTTGTAGAGATTGGTTACCGGTCTACTGACTGGACACTGCGGTCATGTCGAACAACACGCATGGCCATATCGGTCTCTCTACTTACCTGTAACCTCACACCCACACACAAATGGTCGACATTCAGAAAACCAGATCTGCAACTGTTGCTAACCGTGTGACAACCACAACAGTCTACTTGGCTGTTATTATTCTCCCGCTTGCCTCGTCGTATCAGCAAACTGCCTCTATGATTCGAGGATCTGCGCGCGTATCGCTGGCAATATCAGAGCTCTGATTGGCCAAACGAAGCAGCGAGGACCTGCGCAGTGGACCGGAAGGGTACCCGCACAGTCAATCAATGGAACTGTGGCTGTGTTGCTTTATAGCCTAGGGGTGTCTCCTCGATCGTTCGCGATCGTTTGCCTTGCTTTCGCGCTGCTCAAGCTTGACTCGATTTTCCTGCTACGATGGTCGTCAGCATACGTGACACCGACGAGTGTAGCGCAAGCAGGCAACCAGACAGCTATCTTGGCCTCCGCATCGCTTCCATCTTCGTCATCATGGTCGGCTCCATGGCCGGTGCTCTCTTTCCCGTCCTCGCACGCCGGTCCTCTGTCCTCAACGTTCCAAAGCCAGTCTTCGAGTAAGCAGATCATTTATTTTTTTTCTGCCTGTTCAACTCCCTCTAGCTTCGCAAAATACTTTGGTTCGGGCGTCATCATTGCTACCGCCTTCATCCATCTCCTCGATCCCGCCATCAGCGCCCTCTCCTCTTCCTGCATCGATCCAGCGTGGCAGGACTACGTACGTGTCCTTCCATCTTATTCAAGGTTCGACACTGACTCACTTTCAACAGCCCTACGCCCTCGCCCTCTGCATGCTCAGCATCTTCTCCATCTTCCTCGTTGAGCTCTCCTCCTTCCGCTTGGGGTCAGAAAAACTCCGCCGCCTTGGTCTCGATCACGATCCCCATGGCCATGCCGCTGGTGGAACGCATGCTGCATACGGACCCGAACCCAGCCTCACTCCAAGCGAGCATTTCGACCAACTGTCACCCGTCTCTGATGTATCCGACGACAGCTACCTGAAACAATCTGACGTCCACAGCGACTGCAAACGTCCGCCCAGCCCCGCCATCATGCCCGCCCGCGTCAGCCACTCTACTCACGACATCCACCCACAGCCCACGTCCGAGCAGCACCGCCATCATGCGCATGGACATCGGCTTACATCGGATGCCATGACCCATATCCTTGGTGTCGTCATCCTCGAGTTCGGCGTCATCCTCCACAGGTGGGTAAGCTCAGTTCTCCGTCTGTCCTTGGCCTCAGCGACCATATTTTCCAACTGTTGACCTCGTTCATCTGCTGACAAATATCATCAACACAGTGTGCTCATTGGCCTCACACTCGCCGTCGACGAGGGCTTCAAGGTTCTGTTCGTTGTGCTCGTCTTCCATCGTGAGTCACTCCCCATTTTTAGTCTCTGATATTCTCCTGCTAATCGCTCGTGTACACAGAAACGTTTGAGGGTCTTGGTCTTGGCTCACGGCTCGCCTTTTTGCCCATACCTATTGAGTCCGACGGGAAAGATTTGGAGTCACACTCACACTCGCACAAACATAGACGCCTGCTGCACTACTTCCCGCACATTGCCGCCGTGGCGTACGGCCTGACCACCCCGATCGGCATCGCCGTTGGCCTTGGTGTCCGCACCACTTACGCTCCCGGCGGCCCGACCGCGTCCGTTGTCAGCGGCATCATGGACTCCCTCAGCGCAGGCGTGCTTATCTATACGGGCCTCGTTGAGGTGAGTTCACGTTGATTTTCGCTATGCGTTTTCCACACTTCATGCAATACTGATTATATTACTTGCCGTCTGCAGCTGCTTGCGCATGAATTCTTATTCAACAAAGAGATGATGTCGGCGTCGAACGGACACTTGGCGTATGCTATTGGGTCCATGCTCCTCGGTTGTGCGCTCATGGCGTTGCTTGGAAAATGGGCGTAGGCACCGGTGATTCCTAAGCAAGCAACACGTGTCTAAACAAATGTCATGGCATGGCATGAAGACATCCTCATACACGTTAATCGCAGAGCCGCGGCGCCCATATCAGCTTGCAAGGGTGATATCTGACCGCCAGATATAACAACTTCCGTCAAAGACTTCTGCTGTTTTCGGCGACCGTTGAACCTGACCGCCTTCACTTCGTCTCATTCCCTCCCGGCCTTCGCCACACCATTCATCCGCCTCACATAGACTTCCGTCTATCCCCCTTCTTTCATGCATGTTTTCAGGCTGCCACTTTTGCCCTGGGTGCATACGTTCTGCATTTTCAGCCGTTGTCCACAGGGAGATCCATAATGCCGTCCACATCGCCATGACTCACGGGCTTGTATCGGCTGAACTTTTGCCGAACATGACCGTGCCTCCTCGCCGTCCTCGCCGTCCGCGGGACCCGCGTTCCGGGTTCTCGATGCGGGCCAACGGAGAGTCCGTTGGGCGCCCTTCTACCTCGGGTGTGCAGATCGCTGGTTGTCACTCAATAGGAAGACAGCTTTCCTCTGTTAGTTCTCCCAAGCAGATCTTCTGGTCTCTTGCATGTTTGGCTGTTGTTTTCTTGCTGATTTCATCTGCATACCCGGTCCACCCGAATCCATTGACCTCTTCTGCGAACCATTCACGCTTGCAATATCTTATGCAAATATTGTCGTACATGGGCTGCGTTTGTACTCATAATCAGATACGGAGGCATTGTTGTACGCCGGCTTGTATTGAAGAGAAACGCGCACAAGTCGTGACCCATCTTCGAAGTGCTTACATTTTGATGAACAGTAGTTATTCTCGAAAGCCTCAATGTCAGCTTAGCCGATGATCCAAACATATATTCAACAAAATAATCTATACACGTGTACACTGCTTGTGACCAACAGGTAAGTAAACATGTCAGGTAATTCGTCGCTTATTTATTATTCCTATTGCCGGTCTATGGGTGCGCTGTTCAGAGAATCGCATTCCCCTTCACGGGAAAGTAAGTCGAGTACGGTCCTTGCTTGAAGCCGAGTCACCTCCATCTGAAATCATCCTCGGCAGAGGCAAGGCCTGTATACACTTCTCCACGCGCGGAAGGTGCTTGTGTCCGAACTTTTTCTCGCACGTGTCAGGGCCCAGGTGTCTCTCAATGCGTGTCATAATGGCTCTCAGGTAAGCGTTGATGGCATGTATCGTCTCAAACTGTCCCGGGTGGAAGTGCTTGTATAAACGTCCCAGGTCGCGCGTGCCCGCGTAGTGTTCGCGGGATTCCTTGTGCGCGTCCATCAAGACTGTCCACGGCGCCTGCCGTGCATCCAGCGTGTTGGGGTCAGGTGCGGGCGCGAGAAAGTGGGAGTCAACGTTTCGCGGAGGCGGCTTACACGTTGTCGACGTCGACGTCGAGGGTATGAGCTTGCGCTTCCGCGGTTGGGAGGTGCTACGATTCAAAAAAGACGCGGTATTGTGTTTTCGCGGCAGGTCCGCAGATGGCTCGTACTTTTTCTTAAATGCTTTCACCCACTGCTCTCGACGGTTGTTGTACCAGAACCCGATTTGCGTAATTGTCCTACGCAATGATGTGAGAAAGACTTCCATCATTCAGAGCAACAAAAAAAAAGAACAGAGCGAAAGGCAAAAGAGATAAAATTTTTAGTTCAGAAATGCTGTAACTACACACCTATTGCAAATCACGGCGAGAACCGTGCGCAACACGATGTTCGGATAGGCCGTTATGCGCACGAAGACATACTCCAGCAGGCAGTATCCAGGAAGGAGAATGGGCGAATTCTTGGCCAACTTGATATCCTTAGCGATAGACCTGTAATCGTCGAGAGAAAGCCTGGAGGACCTGTCGTCGTCTTCGACTTCAGAGGCATCGGCCTCACACGAATCTGCGTTCTCATGCCAAGAGTCAACAGAGTGTCGCTGGAGACAGTCGCTGTTCTCGAGGTTATGACCTTGCTCAAAAACAGGCGCGGCGTCCAGATACACGAACCGTGGCGGGTAGTCAGCAGAAATACCAGAAGAAGCCTGAGCCTTGTACATTCGCCGACTGCTTTCCTGCATGCGAATAGCAGCGAATGCAGAACACTGTGGAATCTTGTTCCTGGATATGTGCATCGAGGATCCCGCGACCGGCGGATGCATTTCGTCACTGGTGCCTTGTTTGTACTTGCCTTTCGACAACCGTGAAAACCGTGTGCTTGAGCCTGTCGCATACTCAGAATTACCATACTGACATGTACCAGTTTTCGGTTGTTCGCTTTCATGTGGATATGAACGGTAGGGGTAGTCGTCTCTCAAACTCACATCACGACCACCAGCGTATTCGTGACGCTCAGCGGCGCGGCCCTGTGCTGCGCCAAATGGCGTCCAATTGGAATGTCGGCGGTTCTCCATCTCAGTTCCGTCAATGCTGCCCATCTGAAGGGGCGCCCCAGGGAGGGAAGCCTCATGAAAAACCGCAGGCCGAAGGATCGGGGGAGTCTCAGAGCCCATATCGTAATACGCAGGCGTGGCATCGCTCAAACGCTCACCTAGCGGATCTTTTTCGTGGGCAATATCACTGTAGAACTGAGTTGAAGGATCGCGTAAAGATGAACTGCTCTCCGGCGGAGGTAGGGGCGTATTAGAATTGCGGGAGCGTTTGGGTGCCCGACCGGCAGGGTTGTGTCCATGAGACACGTTCGTGGGAGAGAACTCTTTCTCATCATGATAACCGTCATGCCTGCGTTTACGTGACCCTGTGACACGACGCCGTGGGCCATCTACAGACCGTGAAGTAGGTCTATGGCTATATGGAGGCTCGCGCGATGAGCGGTCATTTGCTATTTTTGTGGCGTCTTCAGCCACTTGTGCGAGAAGATTCAGGGGCTGGTCATACGCAAGACCGTCGGGGGGTTCCGCCAAGGGGCTGTTAGAATAATCGTCCAGGCGCTTGAGGTAAGCAGAGGGTTCGTGAGCACGAGATGGAGACGAGGATAGGCCATGAGAGCGACGGAAAGTGGGTGGTGGGACATCGGAAACAACCTGATCTCCGGTATGATTATACTGAAGGCGCCTCGTGACAAGAGCATCGCGCGCTTTTGTTGGGGGGGGGGTGGTATGCCAGAGAGGAAAGGAGTGCATTCTACGAGGGAAGGAGCTGGTGTATGCAGTCTCTCAGGACGAAGCGTCATTTTATATGGCCGGCTTGCACTGTTCTGCACAGCCCAGGCGCTTTTGTGCTTTTGTCCAGCCGTCGATGGCTGTTGCAACAACAGTAATAGCGAGGGCACTCATACTGTATTGTTCTCTGTATACAAGTGTGTCACCGATCGTGTCTGATGCGCCATCAGAGACGGCATCTTGTGGTGGACGCGCCGCTGATGACATGACAGCTTGTATATCGCGTTGCTGCCTGCTAGCTCACAACTCTTCAATTCCATCGACAATTTATATCCCGGAAGATTCTCTCGCTGAGCGGGTTCTTTCGACGGTGTCAAGCCACACAGTGTCATGAGTGACCAGCAGCGCGCAACAATTATCGCCTCGGTACTCAACCGGCGCAACGCAGCAGGCAATCTTGAGGAAACATACGTCTCGCATGTCAAGATATGGGAGGATTCTCCAGAGGGTCGCAAGCCCCGATATATCCTGCTATCCGGTGGGTTTCTTGCGACCATATCGATGGGTCCTGGGTTGACGCAGCCGTAGAGGCCAGCAATGGCAGTGGCTTTATCCACAAATCCAAGATGAACACAAACGGCACATTTTCTGTGGGAAAGACATGGAAACTTGCCGATCTGCGCGCGGTCGTCGTCGTTAATGTGGGTCCACAACATACCCGCGTCTCGGAGTTTACTTGAACGTCATTGTGTAGCCGACGTCCTTCAACGTGACCCTCGGCCGGACGTACCGCTGGCAAACAGAAG
This sequence comes from Fistulina hepatica ATCC 64428, assembly GCA_000934395.1. Lineage (NCBI taxonomy): Eukaryota > Fungi > Basidiomycota > Agaricomycetes > Agaricales > Fistulinaceae > Fistulina > Fistulina hepatica. Next base: position 319,542 of record KN882046.1, on the reverse strand, counting down.
ACGCCACTGACCAGGCCAATTTTGTGGAAGCTCTCGTTAGGCTGTTCAAAACATTAACTTCCGGCGCTCCATTGCACTTTCAAGGCTTGGTGAATCCCGATTTACAAGGTAATCACCGTGCTCGCCTGGTCGACCTCAATACTCAAGTCTTTTGTCCAGGTCGAGGTGGGACTCCGACACCACAATCTAGGCCTGCCCGAACACCATCTCCGACATCGTCGACATCGCACCGAACGCCTTTAAATCGGGCGCACACGCCGTCGCAACTAAACACGGAGCATGAAGCTTACGATGTCAAACCCGGAAAACCATCGCCACGAGTACCATCGCCGCTTCCGCAGAATGGTACAAGGAATGGCGGCTCATCTCGGCCATCATCGCCTGCTGCCCCACCACTTAGTTATGCGTCTAATACGTACCGCAACGGCGAGTCATCTCGGCGTGCGCCTTCGCCTGCTTCATCAACAGGTAATGGCGTGTCACGGGCCGCAAAGCCTCCAAGACGGCCATCACACTCTACTTCGGGATCGTCGATAAGTCGACCCTCCATATCGATATCAAATCCGTCTGGTCTGCGACCAGACCCGTCACCACGACCTGGTTATGATTCTCCTGTTTCTGCATATCCCGCCTCACCTCAAGTCAGGTCGCAATCCCCCACTCAACCACAATCTTCGAAGTCCCGCAAGCAGCCGTCGCGACTTGCGATCGTGCCTCCGGAGTCTAGAAACGAACCCTCGCCCTTGCCTTCCGACATGGATGGCAGAGATCGGACTCCAGTCCGACCGGAAAGACGACAAACAGAAATGTTGGCGGCACGAGAAAGGCGCGACCACAACGCCCGAATATCTTTTTTCGACACCGCAAACCAGGCACTGCTTGACCGGGTACTGAGCGGCGGTGAAGCAGACGCTGATGATGAGAATGCACAAGCTACTATGGCGAGTGTAGAGGAAATGATTGAGGGATACGAATGGGCGAGCGAAGATGTCATTGGTCGGAAAACAGCACGAGGTGCAGCGGACCTCATCCAAGCTCGACTCTTGGACGAGCTTACGGCTTTGGACAAGGTATGCTGACCTTCCACATTCTAATCTCAATTCAAGCCAATGCTATCCAGGCCAACATTCATTCGTTCCTGGAGACGGATGATCGAATAGCTCTTGTCATGAAGTTGATGGACGACGCTCTTAGTGAGCTGGACGGTTTGGGAAGCCAGTTGTCGTCGTACAAAATACATCTCAATGTGAGTGCAAGACATCGTAACAAAATCAATTCGGCAAAGATTGATGTATTTCTTGGATTAGGCCGTGAGCGACGATATTTCATACATTCAGTCGCAAAACCGAGGTCTACAAGTGCAAACCCAGAATCAGCGTGCTCTATTGGACGAGCTTGAGAACCTCCTGCAAACAGTGCATGTAGCTGATGAGTCGCTTGTGCTTCTGACTCAGGAGTCATTAGAGCAGTCACAGAGCATCCAGCGACTAGAAGAAGCTGCATCAGAGCTATACCGCGCCCTGTTAGCCGGCCGGGAACGAGGTGCGTTATCCTCCACGGCTACACACTTCGCTGTTAATACTTGATTAGAAATGGCGGCTACCATGGAACGTTTGCAGGATTATCGTACGCACAACGCGCAGTTCTGCAAACGCGTGTTTGATTTCTGGGCCATCATGTTTACCGCACAGGTGGGCTCGAATTATTTTTTGACGAAAGACAGACTTGTAAAATTTTGTCTCGTTTAGGGGACACTGTTGCTTGGCGATCACTCCGGCTTAATGACAGCAAAGGGTCAGACTCGACCTGTGATTATTTCGCATCAGGATGTAGAGCAATACCTCGGTCGATATTGTGGGTTAATGCTATACTTGAAAGAAATGGACGAAGCTGTATATGCGAAAGTCTGCGCTGTATGTCGCTTTCTTGCATCTTCATATATCGTTCCTTGATGGGTTCACCTTGCTGTAGGCATACTTTTCCGCAGCAAGTGAGCTGTATGCGACCCAATTCAAAGCCCTGCTTGCAAATTATACGAATCTTGTCAAGAAGGTTTCCGATGAAGACGGCGAAACAAGTATGTCCGTGTGTTGCTATTTTGAATTGTGTCATTGATATATTCAACAGGTTTCTCCAGTCCTTTACCTACGAATTCGCTGAACAAGAGCGCCCAATCTGGTATCCGACGCGCTGGGACGCTTATTCGCTCTGACGGACGGCGCGACAAAGACAAAACGCCACGTGGTGTCGAGTTCACGGCGTCTGAGGTGTGTTTCATCATGTTGCCTAGCGAAGTCAAGCTCATCCGCATATCCAGGTCCTCAGCTTCATCTGCGAACAACTCACGCCGCTTATCGCGCGGGAAGCCGAGTTTATCGCCGACTTCCTGCATATCAATGATCAGTCGCTCACGTTCGCGGATTACATGGGGCTGGACAACTACTTCCGTAGGCAAGCCGCGCGTGCGGCGGGGCTCAGTCTTCCTACCCTAAAGCTCGTGCGCGGGGCCATGGACCTGATTTTCGGCTTCCTCCCTCATGAACTGAAGACATGGATCGACTCGGCTTTGGTGAAGGACAAGATGTGTGTTTGTTTTCGTATGTTTTGTGACACAGCATTTTGATTTTTTGGATGATCAGACAACTTATCGGTATGCTCATGGTCCTTGAGCGATTCATGATCGACGCGGACGAGCGCGGGCAACAGTTCTTGCAAAATCTGTGGGGAAAGCAGCATATGCGCCTCAAAGTATTATACGACCGGCATGTGGTAAGTTATCTTGCAAACTTCTATCACGGTGTGTGGATACAATCCGTGGCACTTATTTTACAGGCGGAACAAATCAAAGCCATTGAAGCTGTCAAGCTAACCAGCAAGAAGCGGAGGGGCGTCGTGCCGTTTGTCAAACACTTCCCAGTCTACGTCGGGCGCATAGAAAGCCAGCTAGTGGGCGCGGACACCATGGAGATCAGGACGAGCGTGAATTTGGCCTACGACCGCATCGTCCAAGCCATGTTCGACTGCTTGAAGCAAATGGCGAAACTGGAGGGTGAAGGGGAGGACAAGGGCCAGCTTAATTATCACGTCATCCTCATTGGTAAGCCAAACCTGCTTTGCTTTGCTTTGTTTCGGAGTGGTGTCCCTGTTTCGATGTGGTTCTGACGCACTGTCCTAGAAAATATGCACCATTTTGTCGCTGAAACCTCACACATTGACAAGTCTGTGGGAGACTTTTTGCAGAAGGCGGAGCTTATATACGAGGAAAGCCTGGCGGCATACGTCAAGATCGTGATGCGCCGGCCTTTCGCGAAGATCATTGTGCGTGTGTCCTTCTTCCCTTTCTCTAAACTGACGTGAATGATATCATCTGCAGGACTACTTTGAAGGCGTCGAACGCCTGCTGAAATCGATCTCGCCCCCCGATGTGGCGAACAACGGCAGTTACAACCGCTCAGCCCTGAAGAAAGTCGTCAAAGAATATAATGTCAAAGACGTCCGCAAGCACGTCGACGCGTTGTTCAAACGTGTCGAGAAACACTTTACGGAGGCCTCAGAGAAGACGACAACTGAGGAGAGCGGTGGCATCGCGCCGGGTACTGTCATGGTGGGCGTGTGGCAGGCGTGCGAGGAAGAGCTACTTAGGATCACCGACTTGTTCACCAAGAGAATCACTCAGTGTTATCCCGACAGCGGCATCACGCTCGAATACACAACCCGAGACGTCAAAGACGCCTTCAAACGACATCGTATGTGACCTCTGGACCGCATGTAAGGACGATGTATTTTATTTGCTTTTTCCGTTTCATACCCTGCAATGTTATCATCACCCAGAGACGTCACACTGTACCCATTTCTCAGACCATTTTGGCAACCATCCTAGGTAAGTACAAGGCAAGGCAAAATTCAAATCACTTTTCAAAAGCATAACTTGCGAATATGTAATGGGGTGGAGATAAGAAAAATTGGCGGATAAATCAACAAATAATAAAGAAACGTCCAAAGTCGCTATGCATGTGACAGGTGGACTGACGGACGTTTTACTCTTCCGAACCAGAAGGTGTCACAACCTCGCGATGTTCAGCATCGGCGGTGGTGATAACGGAGGCCTGACCGTTGTGCTGGCTGATAACGCGCGAACCGAACGTATTCCAGAGATTCATGACCGCACGAACAGGTGACGTAGGCTGAGGTTGACCGTCAGCGGCATACTGCGCATTCATCTTGTTCATTCGGCCTTGAATGAAATCCAGCAAGAATGCCAGACGCTGACGGATGATGAAAACTGCGTTATTTTTTGCGTAGACAATGTAGTGGTCGATTTGCTCCTGATTCTGGAGGAAATACGGTTCCAGGTAGGTCTTGTAGATCATCGTCGAACCCTAGTGTGTATTATCTCAGTTGATGGGAGTCTGCGTGCGTCTGCGAGTGAAAAGCTCACCTCTGTTTGTGGGAGAGAAAGGTAGAGAAGAAAGAGATACTTGGTTTCCCAATAAAGAGGAAGCCTGAGATGATTGAGTACGGAGGTTAGTAGAAGCAGGTGATCGTTCGTGTGATAAGTAAGACTCGCCATTTGAATAGCCATTCAAAGAGATAGTCGTAAACTACCACGACTCCAATGACAGACCAATACATGCACAACCGCTGGAGGTCATGCTCCGAAGTCGGACGATTGGTCAAAGCTTTGAAAGTCTTGTAGGAGGGCAAGAGGAACGCGAACCAGGCGCTATGAGGGGTAATGAGAAAATGGAAGATCAGGACCGGAAAAACTGACCTCAAAACTTGCGAAATGGATGAGAAGATCATATCAAACGCAGAGTGCGATCGTAGGCACTAGAAATGAAGATGGCAGTCAAGACCAAACTGTTGCTCTAAAAGACGATAGAGCCGAGGCTTGGGCTTTACTGGCGCGTCATAACCCCGCCGCGCCAAACAAGGACAACGCGTGCCACGTGCCAATATATGTATTATGTAATGCCACTGTTGTTTGCGCATTTCCACTCTTTCACGTAGCCGTTCTATGAACCTACTTAATATCGATTGTTGCGTCCTTTCTGCTGACCATCTGGCCGAAGAATGACCTATGTAGCGTCGTCGCACCACAGCGTTAACTTACTTATCCGAATCGACATTTTAGATGTTATCAGCGGATCGATGGCAGATGCAGATAGGCCCATTTGGCCATTCGCTGTAGTTTTCTTCTGTTCCTATTGAGATCAATGGCCTGTAAACCATGAGAAACGCCGCTGTTCTGCCGGCGTCCACGATATTTTGTTTCGCGCGTGATGCCAGAGCGTATATATAGCTACTTTTGTATCAAAACACGCGAGGTCGACTGCTGATGAGAGCTGATGAAGTCAACGTTCAAGTCCTTTTGACCCCGAGTCTGAATCTCTTGTTCTTTCTGCAACTTTTGTTCCCCATCCATCCCCTTCCTTTCTGCTCCTCCTCATCATGGACCCTTCAAACTCATCGGTACACAAGCGCAAGGATGTGGACGAGCCTCAGAATCAGAAGCCGCAGTCCCAGCCGCAGGAGGTCAAACCCGTCAAGACCCTCAACCGTGTGCCCCGTACGTCCTCCGTAAATTTGCTGTTTCCCCGCAATCATCCCTCGTCGCCAGTCATGCAATACTCATCTCTGCTCTAGGTGCATGTGTACGTCCGTTTCTCCTGAGTTTGCTATTAGCCTTCCCCACCAACGCGGCACGCCCAGAACGCATGTCGCAAACAGAAGATGCGGTGTGAAGGCGCTGATAACCCTCCGTGCAAGCGCTGCCGTAATGCTGGTCTCGAATGCATGTTTGAAAAGCCTAGTGTTTGTGCTTTTCTGATGTTGCTGATTCCTTTGTATTCATCTCTTGCACTTCCAGAAAGAGGCCAGTCTTACAGGAGAAGCAGGCCTCGAGTGAGTGTCGTCCCACTTACTCATTCAACACGCTTCTTGATGCATCCCTTCAAGGCGCATTCGCAGCCTCGAGAATCGCGTTGCTGAGATCGGCAACACGCAAATCGCCATTCGCGATGCCATCCTCGACCTTGCTTCGCTGCTGCGCCTTCATGGTCTTCCAGGGCGTTCGCCGCCGTCAGTCTATCCCGGATTACAATCGCCGGCATCATCTACACCGTCCTCAACGCACCATATCACACCAGCCCCCATTTCAGAGCCTTATTCGCACGCCTCCGTGAACGGTTTGACGCGTCATCATACTGGTAATTCAATCTCACAAGCCTTCGCATCGCTCTCTGGCACACAGAATCCTATGCCGAATTCAACAGGAAACTACCAAACGCCGCAAGCTCAATATGGTTACCCACAAGATGGGATGCAATACCCTTATTCAAATCAAGGTCTGCAAGAGATGCATTCTCAATGTATTTGGTCGGGCAGGACAATTGACATGCGGCTCTCTTGGCAGACAAACGCACACAGTCCACATTGACTTCGACTCCCACATCGATGCCGGCTGGTCCTAGTACCAGTGGCGATTCCAGCGACCTCGAATCGGACGACAACGGGGAGCTACCAGCGTCTGGTCTCGTCGCCCCGTGGCAGGTGCTGAATGGGCTAGCAGACGTAGCCATTGCACATGCGGCGAAAGTGAGTCACATGCTCCCTCGTCGCTGGATACCGATTTCCGATCTCGTTTCTAGGAAAGCGGCGACCTTGGAGAATCGCAAAGTCGTGCAATGACACCTGACGAGGAAAGGCAGGGCCGGCCTTCCAAAAAGCGAAAGTTACGTCACAGGCAGCAGAAGGGAATACCCTTCCCGGATGGTGAGTGTTGAGTGTTGAGCACGTGTACGTCTATTCACTTCTTTCGGAAGTCGTCGCAGCAAATATAATATCTGAGCAAGAAGCTCGCGATTTATTCAAGATGTGAGTGTCGTTCGTCTGCTGGTCGAAGTCCTTTTACTCAACGAAGACGGCGTATTCATATTGGCAGTTACTTCGAAGGATGCTCAACATTTTTGTCAGTTCGCCCACCATCACGATAGACGTATGTCGACTCACTGGTTGTCAGGCCCGTCTTCGACAAATCTGTCGATACATTCGAAGATCTGCATTCACGGTCGCCATTTGCATTTGATGCGATATGCATGGTGGCAGCACGAGTTCGGGATGGTGGTGGTGAATTGAGATCCTATATCTTTATCCTGTCTAACGACATCTACGCAGGTCAGCGCAGCGAGACATACAAGAAGTGTCTCCAGGAAGTACAAAAGATTGCATGCGCCACGTTGTTCGCTCCGGTGACTCGTTTCGAGACCATCCAAGCCATGAGTAAGCATGACTCTTCACCTCCGACCACATCCAGAAATTCAGTTTTCCACTAGTCCTGATATCTGGTTGGTCGGACGACGGATGGCTGAGCGGTGGCCACGCAGTTCGAATGGCTTTGGAATGCTGTCAGTAGATTCCGTTTCTGGCTGTGGACGTCGGATATTCACTCTCTCGTTTAGCCATGCATAAATCATGGCCCAAGCTATTTTATCGCATCACCCATAATCAAGCCTCACGTAGTCAGGAAGACCGCGATTTAATTACAGCCACAAGGATATGGTTTACCTTATACCTTTTTGAGCATCAGTATGTTATTGTTTTTTTCAATTACTCACTCGTTCATACTTTTGGACGTTTCAGGCTATCATATGGGACAGGACGTCCCGCTATTCTCAAGGACGACGATTCTATCCGCCACGGGCGGGCTATATTACAACACCCTCTTGCTGTTGAGGATGACATGCGACTTGTGTCAACGGTCGAGCTAATGGCACTCCGTGAGCGAATCAATAACGCACTTGCACCACTTGACGCCCCGATCCGTGACTCTCACTTCGAGTCCCTACGACAGGCGAACTTAGAGTTCCACGGGTGGTTTGCCACTTGGGATCAGGCGTTTTCGCAGAAATACGAAGATGCAGGTAATCGCGCGTCCGGGCACCTTCCCCAAGAACATGACTCACACTCATGGTGTGATCCAGCCTTCTATAGGCAGAGCCTACAGATTCAGCACATCCATGCGGAACTGTACCATAACGCGACCTGTCTCCGCGGGATTAATGGTCCGGAAGACGTGCAAAACATGCCGCAGATACAGAGAGACCTAGCCATACGTTCCATCACGATCGCGCGCCAAGCTCTCGATATCACTGTCAACTCTCTGGCTTACAGGGAAGGGATGAAATACGGTCGGTTTGGTCTTTTTCTTCGTACAACTGAGGGCTCAACCATACCATAGCTGTACATTATACGCACGTGACAGCAACATTTTCAGCCTCTCTTTTGCTACGTTTGGCTCGTTTATTGTGAGGGCTGAACTCATCATCGTAACCACATACGAAATGCTCAAAAGTTTTGATCAGTCCTGACCAGTGTGACATAGCCGATATACGGATGAAGACCAGTCAGCTGGCTGAAATCATGTCCAGAAGTACGTTGATTTAGTTATTGTGTATGTGCTCGTTAGAATCGAACTGATGGGCGCTAGTTCCCGGTGGTAAACGATACGCTCTCACGTTGCAACTCATGTTGAAGCGGTCAAAGCGACGATCGGTTTCGGTCACAGCAGTCTCACCAGCTTCGACTCGTGATTCTCGTCAGGGACTTGATCAAACCATGCGACCCGGACTGAGTATGGGCCAGAATGGCGTGGACCGCTACTCCGCCTTCGAGCTTCAATATCCGCAGCCCAGTGTACAGCAGCCTCAGCAACAGATGGGGTCACACGCGTTTCAAGCTTCGACGACTTCCGATTACCAGAATTTGCAGCAAATGGATGCTGACTACATTTGGAGCGGATTTGAACAGACGTCTAATGATCAGCTTCCTGTATGGATAACCGATGACACGTTGGGCGGCCAGACATTTTCCCAGAACGGCATGGCCGCATTCATGCTACCCGAGGGTTATTTACAACCGTCTTCCCAAATTATTTTTTAACAGTCGATGCAGATGGAGTCCAGACATTTGCGGGACTGCCTTCCTCGCCCAGATGAAAATCGAGGAGGGACACCTATGCATATCCAGTTTTCATCCATATACCTGTATGTTTTCGTCGTTCTCTTCATCCATCTTTCTCTCGATAGTAATGTAAACTGTAGTCGTATCCGCTGCATATATGCTATTTATTCCCCGCTTCTGTGGTTTCGCCGTGGTTCAACGTATACCGCAGTTGAACCAACTTCAAAGCCGCACGAATTCTGGGCACATAAATATCCAGAGTGATCGGCGATCGGCGATCATAAGAGTCAATCATTATGGGCGCGCTGTTGACAGTCCGAGTCAGCGAGTCCAATTTGACTTCCCACTCTCACTTCTTGTGGCGCAGTTCGTCCAGTTCTTGACGCACTCTGGCACTGTTTCTTGATCTCGCGTAGCACAAAAATTTCAGCCATGAGTGGCGAATCAGCTGACTGGGCGCCACCTCCGCCTCCGACTTCTGGTACTGGCACATTTGACTCTCGGCGACCTAGCAGTGCAATTATTTCCTCTGGCAATCCTTCACATGCTAGAACCAAGCTGTACACCCAAGAATTTGACTCAGAAGCAACTCTTAGACCTAGTATTGACGGCTCGCAGACGGCCAAAGACAGCTCAGATGGCCGTATGAAGCCTAGGCTTTATGGCGAGGATGATCACGGTCAGCCACAGCAAAACCCGCAGCTGCATCGGTCCAAATCAAAAATTGGACTTCCCTCACTCGGGCATGGGAACGCTATACGCTCTTTTATGCCCCAGCCCTCAAAGCGACCTTCCATGATTGTTCAGAACGTTGAGGGTAATCGCATTTGAAAACGAGATTGTATATCGCAAACTCACACTTTCCCAAGAAATCAAAGAAAGACGTAGATTTATCGTCATACTTGCAAGAGCCCTGCTATCCTTCGGAGCCCCATCTCACAGAATTGAATCGCAACTCCTCGCCGCTTCCGATATTCTTGACGCCCACGCAGGTGTGTACAACTCAAGGATATGATTTCGTATAGCTTACGAATTTAGAATTTGTTCATCTTCCCAACATCATCATCGTTTCAATACGCAACATACATGTTAAAACAACTATGACTTATTTCGTTCGCGCTACCGGGAGAGTGGCTCTCACATCGCTCCATCAAGTCCACCATATCTACCGTCAAGTACTCCATGACAAAATGAGTGTTGTCGAGGGTACAAACGAACTTCAAAAACTTCTCGGAACGTCTCCCATCTATTCGCTGATTGTGCGCTGCTCTCTGGCTTTTTTCTGTGCAACTATAATCTGTGGTCTCTCTTTTGGTGGTTCTGTTCTGGACATGGTCGTCAGTGGTTTCTGTGCCTGCCTGCTACAATATCTCGGACTCAATGCGGCGAACAAAAGTTCGATGTACGCTAACGTCTATGAGTAGGTCCTGGGGTCTGACATTCCACTAAAAGAGCTCATTACGTTGTCAGAATTTCAGTCTCCATCGTTGTTGCCTTCGTCGCGCGCGGTCTGAGCAGCATTCCGTCAAATCTTTTTTGCTACAGCTCCATATCATCAGCTGGCGTTGTTCTGATTCTTCCTGGATTTACTGTGTGTCAGTTATGTTTTCTCTCTTTCTCTCTCTCGTTTTTAAACGGTTCGTAGTGACAAGTGCCCTCGAGCTCATGTCGAGGAATATATTCTGCGGGTCTGTGCGAGTGGTGTATGCCGTGATTTACACCCTTTTCTTGGTAAGCACCATTTACGCTACATTTTGTTCCTTTGCTTCTCAACTTCTATGGATGTAGGGATTTGGTCTCACTTTGGGTTCGGATCTGTATCTTGTCATCGACCGCCGCGCGCATGATCAGTATTATCTGGGCCGCAATTCCCAAAGAAATTACATCCACGGAACGTTTACTATGATGAACGGGTCTGTTCCGTTTGTGCCCATTACTGGTACCATTGCTACGGGCTCTGATGCCGACTATCAGATGGCTCATATGGTCAAAGGTTGTGCATCCTTCGTACCCCAAGTTTATCTGAGTCTGACTTGATGTTTCGAGGTTGCTTTCGTGAACCCGATTGGCCGTGGTGGAAGCAGCCGTTGCCTTGGTGGACTGCTTTTTTCCTCGTTCCGCTGTATTCTACCTGCTCATCACTATCAAATTTGCAGTCGATACGTAGTATACAGCTTCCGGTCATGGTCATTTTCTCATGCTGCTCCTATACGGCCAATCGTTTCGCTAGCATTCTTATTCCCAATCGCACAGACATTGTGTCTGCGAGTGGAGCCTTTGTCATAGGGTTGCTCGGAAATCTGTACTCTCGCATCGCCCACGGAACGGCGTTTACATCCATGGTCACAGGGGTGCTCTTCTTGGTCCCCGTACGTTGACAGATACCGTCTCCGTTCTCCTGGATGTTAATTTTTCTTTATCTCAGTCCGGAATCGCGCAGTCGGGAGGTGTTACCGCCAACTATAGTAACTCGGCTGAGCAGTACTCCAGCGGGTTTTCTTTGGCTTTGCGGATGATTGCTGTTTCTTCCGGTGTCACGATAGGTCTGTTCGTGAGCCAGGTCGTAGGTAATGTAATTTGGCGCGTTGTCATCGAAGCGTTGTTGACAAGATTATCCATCAACAGTATACCTGTTTGGTCACCGCAAAAATGCCGCTTATTTTGCATTTTAAGAGTATGTCTACCTGTCACCGTTTTTTCTTGATGTTCCTCGTATTTTGTAAAGGCTTCGAACTTTCTAATGCAAAAGCTGTGAAGTACACACAATAATATAAATTTGTAACGTTACGTCATCTGAATAATCATGTCACTGCCAGGATCTTATACATTAAATGAAGAGTACAACGCAAAATATAAACACAACACGACGCAACGTAGTAAAGTCAGAATTATAGATGATGTATTCTATCATGGTAACCGTTTATCAAGATATGCTGATAAACTATGACAAGGACGCCTCCCTTCGAGCGTCGAAAAGCACTTGCAAATCTTCCATTCGTCGAGCCGCAATTTGTGCTTTACTGAGATGCTGGCCACCTAATGTCATGTTCGCCAGCTCGATCTTCTTCTTCTGGACTTCTAACAAACGTGCTTCAATGGAATTGGCGATAATGAGCTTGACTGTCGTGACGGGACGTGTTTGACCGAGTCGATGCTAGTGCAAGGCTTTAGAGTTAGCGCCATACTTCCATTCATCCAGCTATGAATCACCCACAATACGGTCAACAGCCTGATTCTCCACCGCCGGATTCCTATTTCATATTCTTGGTCAGTACAAGACGCGCAGTACTATACCGCTATTTATACTGACCAGTATGGATCCATCAAATAAACACGTTGAGCAGCTGTAAGATTCAGACCGACGCCACCAGCGCGGAGACTGACGAGCAGAACTTCGCAGCCTGGATCGTTCTTCAATGCATCGATAGCGCGATTGCGTTCATCTCGCTTCATCGTGCCATCTAGTCGGTCATATCGAATACCTGTAGCTTCCAGAGCATCTTCTACCCTATCGAACGATCAGCCGTATGTGGAAACGTGAAGAACGAGGGACTCGCTTATCGAGCATGGACGTCCACTGAGAGCTAAACACGGAATCAGATTCTGCACAATGAGAAATGAAGCGCCCGGAACGCACAATACGACAGTCTTCGTGACTTCAACGCCCATGTTCTTATCCATCAGCTGAACATCCTCGTAGTTAACCGAGTAAGGGTTCATCCTCGAAAACTGTACGAGGTCGCCAAGGAGAGCTTTGACTTTGGTGGAAGGATGGAAATCGGCCAAGGACATCACACCCTTTTGCCGACGTTCCCTCCTCTGTGGCTTCTTCTTTCCACCTACAGCCGAGTCAGAGATGATGACATCGGGCTTAATCTCAATAGCGTCAGCAGGTGAGAGGCCAGTCTGGCAGACGGAGCAGCATCGTCGCGTGTCGGGCGCGACGTTTGGCCAGTTGGGACAGACGCCGTTCCGGTAGCACTTGATGCAGAAAAGATGCTGGCAACGCGTCATTACGACACGAACGCCTTCAGGACTGTTAGCACGGGTGGAGTTCCGCGATCCTGTGGCCTTGCTCTTGCGCCCCCGCTTCGTCGGAGGCGCGTCCACGGCCTCACAGCCATTCGTGCCATCGCCATCGCCACTTGAGTTGGTGCACCCAAGCTCATAGCCGCAGTCGACACATTGTGTAGTCGCCGATTCACGCAGCAACGTGAATATTGCCAAGGCACGAGCAGCGTTAATGCCCTCCCTCTCGATCTCGACCTTGATGTCCTCGTAACGATACACAACGGACCCGTCTTTGTTCGCCACAAGCTCGTAATGATCGCATATCTGCCGCAAACGAAGGATGTTCTGTAAGATCCCGACGTAGTTCTTCATGACTTCGTTGCGGTCGCTCAGCTCCTTGAAGTCAGCCTTACTCTGCAAGTAGAAGCTGTCGTATATAGCCTGTTCTTGCTGATCGAACGTGAGATACCGTAGTTCATCCTTGCGAGACGGCAGGGCAAGGATGCTTGCGCCATCTTGGGTCTTTGACTCCTTGGTGCGTCGGAGGGTGATACATTGCATGATTCCTCGAAGACGCTCCATGCCCCATGATTGACCGTATTTGACAGGTGAACCAATGTACTCCGTCCAAACATTCTTGTCGTCAAAAGGCGATAACCGCAGGAACTTGAGCAACGCAAAGACGTCCTCGAGCTTATTCTGCACTGGTGTGCCAGTTAAACACAATCTACGGTCGGCGAGCAAATCACAGCAGGCGCGACTAGCTACAGTGGTAGGCTCTTTGATGGAGCTGCCGAGTTTGTCAGCAAAACGGCTGGCGAAAGCGTGAATGATCATACGCACTGCGCCTCGTCTAGTACGACGCGGAACCAATAGACACATTGCAAAGGACTGCTGGCCTCTGGTGTATTGACATTGCACGCCTTCTTCCGCTTTGAACCGGCTTTCTTGGGTTTCGGTAGCTTCCCAACAAAATTCCCGTTTGCGTCAAAGTCCAGGCCACTATCACTGCTTGCCTCGTCTTCCTCGCACTCGTCTTCCGCATCCTTGACCACCGCCGCTGGGGTGCGATTTTGCTTCGAGTACTCAGACGCTAAGGTTGCGTACGTTGTGATTACGACGTCGAAGTCTGCCAAAAAGTCGGGATCAGGCCGTCGCGCGGTGCCGTGATAAACGTATACGCGCAGAGGAGTGCCCTTTGAAGGTTGCGGGGTCGCTGGCTCTGAAAGCGTCAGCGCAGCAGGGGTAGGTGTCGACGATCCGGACGTGAGATGCAGGGACGCCAGGTTGGGCATACACGACCCTCCGGAGCCGCCGAAGATGACGACCTCCCCACGCCAGTGTTCGCGGAATTGATCCTCCCAATTCGCGACGGTAGAAAGGGGACAGACAATAAGCGTGGAACGACTTCGTTTCTTGATCCGGCATTCTCGCACGTAATCGGCCTCAAGCTTCTCCTGCAGCTTAATTGCTTTGTTGTTGTTCTTGTTTGCCGACGCCGGGTTCATGACTTTCGGCATGCCCCACACGGAATCGGCAAAGTGATCCGCCAGAACAGTAGATTCAAGCTGCAGTGGCGGCGGAGGCTGCGGCTTTTGCAAAGTATCTGCGGCGAACTGTGCTGACGAAGACAGCGTGGCCGCGATAAGCGAGACGCAGGTTATTGTCTTCCCGAGACCCATCTACAAACACGTGAGTTGCAGACCGGAGAGATCTTTGTTGCATACGCCAGCTTACATCATCAGCCAAGATAGCGCTCTTGGCCTCTACAGGTTCCACATAGCTTTCATCGAGCGTGATGATATGCTTCCAGTGTTTTTCTTGACCGTGTCTTCGTGGAATGAACTCCCACATCGTGGAGAACGACGTGCCGTCCATGGGTTTCTCCCTTTCACGGTCCAGTAAGAACGTGAGTGCCTTCTTCTGGTGTGGATAAAGTTTCGTAGCTACATCAGGGCCTATTACGCGATCAGAAAGCTCGCTTAGTAATGCAATAGAAAACACCAGAACGCACTTGGCTCGGTGTCAGCGATTTCATCCCAAGACCTGGCTGCCTTGTTGAACAGGGAATCAACTTGTTCACGCTGCGTTTCGATGCTTTTACCCGCTACAGCTGGTGTCGCCCAACGACTCTGACCCACCGACCCTGTAGGTTGGTTCAACTCCGGGCGAAAACCACCAGGAGGCGGGTTATGTGGGTTGAAATAATACTGCCTGAGGATGGCGTTGAAGTCGTAAGGAGAAGTCGGGTGATCAAGCAAAAGGCCACATCGCCTGAAATAGGAACCTATCGCCTGGATATTGCCATGTGGAGTGTATACGAGCATCTGCAGGGGAGACAGATTTTGTTGCTGTTCATTGTTGGTGACAACCATGTCAGAGCTTGCGGTAATGCCACATAAGATTCAAACTATAACTCACGGTACCTGGTCGCGACTTGCGAATCATGGCGTCGACGCGTATTAATCCCTTTGCGAGCATAGGGCCGATCTTTGCTGCAACCCTCACTTCAACAAATGCGAAAGCCTGGCCTTGAATAATCTCATTCTGTGCATTTTTGTGGTTGGGAATCTTGACATGAATGGTATCCTGTTCGCCCGGCGGCTTGAGAGGCGAATGCTCGTAGTGCAGCCTAACTGGCGCCCACTCCGTGTCGTAGTCTGTCCGTGCCTGCAGGTAGGGTGTAGGCCACAAGATGACAGCGGGGACTACCAATTGTCCAATGCAAACCGGTGTTTTTGGAGGAAGAGAAGGAGGCAAGTTAGAATGAGACACCGGTGCTGCTAGCTGTGGTATAAAGGAGTCATTTGGTGGTGATGGTGGGGGTGGTGGAGACGGCGACCCCGTGAGATCTATGACCGCGTGCAGCGACGCGTGAGATGAGGAAGGCTTTCGCTCGAGTGCGGGATGCGACGCAGGCGCAAATGTTGGGACCACTAGCGCAGGAACAGATGAGCCAACTGGCTGTGACGGTCGGGTACCACGGATGCTTGACGTTGGCAAACCTGGCGCAAATGCTGAGGGAGACGCGTAGCCCGCAGGAACATAATTTCTTGCAGCCTGGGATATGGGCGCATTTGACACGAAACTGGGCAGCGACATGGCTGGTTTCTCGTAATTGGACAAGAAGGACGATATGCCAGGGAGTGATGTAGACTTCGGCAGAGCATTGTTCCGCAAAAGCTGAGATAAAGCTGGGTCGGCCTTAGGGTCAGGGCCGATCTCGCGGCGTATGGGTAGGATGATATCGTCATCGTCGTCGTCGTCGTCGTCGTCGGCTGTGAGGTCAATGTGGTTTGAGGCCGAAAAGTTGTTGAGAGATTTTGATTGGCCGAAACCCCTGGCGAACGGCGAGGGTGAGTGAATTTCAGCTCTGCTGCTCATGCTCGCCGGTGTTTGCGATTTCTAGCGAATAAAATAAACAAAGGAGAGAGAGGGAGCTCATACAGCAAACATAGCGTAGGACGAGGCAGATATGGAAGAGCGAGCGAGAGAGATGTCGGACGTACAGTGTTGCGCGATTATCAACACAACAGCAACAACAGAGCATTACGTAATGCATCAGTCAGCCATGTCTATCGCTTGCACCGCCGCTTAAATACAGCATATACTCTTGCTCTCAACGCGTCTGGTCAGCGGACATCGGCTTGCGTATCACGGCACTCGCCAGACACCGTGGTAGCACAAATACGGCTTCTCAAATACGATTCTAAGCCAAGGTCTCCGGAGATGATATCGATACGAATACAAACTGTGCATAGCACGCTACTGACTTCGTGCATTCATATTCCTTCATTGGTCGACAGAGGAAAGTAGCTTCCGGTGGTGCTGTATCGGAATTGCAAATGGGACGATCTGAATTGCCATCTGTTTTCCATGCTTTCCTTTGCTATACGCTCGTTTAAATAAACAAGCGCTGGCTTCCCGCTATCGATGCACAGGATCCAATCTTGAGCTGCTTGGCCGCATTGGCGAGGTATCGAATGCCTGAAATGCAGAAGTAAAATCTGGTCGTTTCAACGTTCCCGCATTCAAGCGCATACATATATATGTAATACCACGACAGCTTGGGAATATGTTGAACAGGTTCACGCTGGCATCGGAGCACGCACGAGGCCGATGATTATTAGCAGGTATGTATAGAGCTATCGATTACCGTCTAGTTGAAGTAGCCACCTGTCTGGACACCTGCGGACACCTAAAGTCTTGTGAGCATCTGTTTTCGTGGATCTGGCGCTATGGTTAGCGTCTGCCAGCTGCACAAATTTAAGTACATCTTCGCTCGCAGGTTCAGTTGACGTTCTTCCATCGCATCTATGCGATACCTGACAAGGTCGCCATTCATTTTCTGGACTGCGCGGCCAGATGTTTTCCCCGCACGCGTCGGTCAATCTTACAAACGTTTGCAAACACAGTCGTCCGTGGCAGAGGGGCATTTCTGTGTAAGACCACATAAATAATACTCATGCGTCTTCGACGTTCATTCGTTCTCTCGTGCTTTCTTCCTTTTTTTGTTTGGCCAAGGTCACATGGGGATGTGCTTTGGGCGCCAATGTTTGTTTTCACCTTGCGCAGGGCTCGTCGGATGGATCTCCTGCATGGTAGTCAGCGCTGGCCCCCCCAAAGATGTACCACTTCGGCGACCGGTCGTTCTCTCTGTTGATTCTCTCGGTCTGTACATAGTGTCTCCGATGCCCGGCTTGGGCCCTCGTGTGCGACACGGAAATGCCGAGGTAAGGTACGGTCCAGTTGATCGGTACATACTTTCCACTCGACACCTCAAAGGTCTGCTCAGCAGAACCTCTTTGGTGTGTGTTTGACCTCGCGCGCTAGACTAGTGACCGATCCTTCCCAAGTAGCACGCTGACCTGAGCAGCAGGCTCTTCTCAGCGAAGCACGCAAGATGTATACGACGGGGCCTCCACGACAGCCTTTTACGTTCAGGATGGTAAATGTTGCAGGCTCAACCTGGCAATCCAGAGTCCTGATCATGACCTTTTATTAATCGGTGGCGTCATATACAACGTTTGCGGCAATTTTTTAGCCGCAATACAAGTTACTAGTCAAGTCATCTGCTCAGCAGCTGCTGTCCATGCTATACATGAACGTATCAATGACACATCATCGGTGCTATATTTTTCCCCCACCACTCGAGCGCTAGCGCGGGCCGGTCGAGCATGAAGTGCAGATGCTGGTATCATTGTTTATGCTGAAAGAAACACTCACCTATATGCTTCAATTTGCTCTGCGTCTGTTGGGTCAACATGTTCAGTTCTTCCTTCGTCCTTTTCAAGTTGTTGGTGGTACCGGTGTCGCCAAGGTCGCGTTCCCAAGCTAACCCCAGCTGTGCATTCGACGGAAGATACGTAAGTGACGCCACTGTTCATCGTTTCAATTTTTTTGGAGTTGTCCCGACATCTATATATACATAAATTCTATGAATTAGGTACTTACGGTGGCTCTCTTATAGACATGCAATGCATAGTAGTACAGTCTAGTTTATCTGAAGCACATGCAGCTACCGTTGCCCCTCCGTGTAAGTATACATGTCGATAGTTGTGTATGTACTCAGCTGGGTGCCTCCGAATTCGCCGTGAAGGCCGTGCCGATCCGATCATTCGCGCCATACGCGGGCTTGTCGATCAAGCCAAATTATTGACGACGCACTTTCCAGTGGGCAGATTTGGCCAGGCCAGTTTCAGAATCAGAGTCCAGACGTCGACTTCAGCCTGAGCTCGCCACCTCGCTGTAGAGTCTATGTAACTTGCTGTTGGGATTTCTTGTAGCCCTACTTCCATGATTGACACGCCTTCACGAAGTAGTCTTCTTTTCCTTCTATCCATCGTCGGACTCCTGTGGTACGGTTTTCTCTGGGCGCTGGGTGTGTTGGGATGCTTAGCGGCGTGAGCGATCGATTTTGTCGGGTGGCCATGCCTCTCACTTATACGATACCCTAAGCCGCAAACGATATCGCATTCGTCCGCGATCGCCTCTCGCATCGTCACCTCCGTCTTCAGTGCCAGGTGTATCCATTCTCCGGCCGCTCAAGGGTCTTGACACGAATCTCTATGAGAACCTGGAGTCGTCGTTCACACAGGACTATCCTAACTACGAGATTCTCTTATGCGTTGACAACGAAAACGATCAGGCTCTATCAGTTGTGCGGGATTTGATCGCCAAGTATCCACGGGTGAATGCGAAGATTGTCATAAGTAGGTCGTCCTGGTTTACCGAAGATGGCTACCTGATGTTTGACAGGTACTGAAGAGGTTGGCGTCAACCCTAAAATCAACAATCTTTTGCAACCGTATCGCCAGGCGGCTAACGATATCCTATGGGTCATCGACTCGAACATAATCGTCGAGCCGGGTACGTTAGCGCGTTCCGTGGATGCCTTGATCGGACCTCCTCCAGGCTCGCTGATGAAGCGGAAGTCCAAGCGTATATCTGTCGTCCACCACGTGCCTTTTGCGTTTTCGACTGAAAGCTGGACTGGGTCATGCATCGAGGAGGCCTTCCTCAACACGAACCACGCCAAGATGTACATCGCTATCAACACCGTCGGCGTTGATTCTTGTGTCGTGGGCAAGTCATGTCTATACAGAAGGTCGGACGTGGAGCGCGTCAATGGCTCGCTCGAGCAGGTACCTTCTCTCGACGCTGGCGGGAAGCAGCCTGGCCAGTGTGGCCTACCTGCGTTCGGCAGGTTTCTGGCTGAGGACAATATGATTGCCAGCGCGCTGTGGCACGAACTCGACACTCGACACGACCTTTCTTGCGATGTTGCCAAGAATGTGGTTGGGAGAATGACCCTATCTGACTATTTCTGGCGTCGCGTACGCTGGATTCGAGTACGCAAGCATATGGTTCTCGTGGCGACATTATTAGAGCCCTTCACCGAATCTGTCATGCTCGCCTGCATTGCTAGTCTCTGTTTCAGACGCCTTTTCGGGATCCATCCCTTATTGACCGTTGTCTGCCATTATATCCCTTGGATCTACGTAGACTTGGATGTGTACAATTCTCTGGCTGGACATCCCCTCCCTGCGTCCATTCGATGGAGATTTATGTGTGGATGGATGGCAAGAGAGATCATGGCATTTCCCATATTCTTATATGCCATATCTGGCAGCGAAATAACATGGCGTGGGAGGCGGTATAGACTTCTTCGAAACGGGGAAGTCGAGCGATCGTACGGCGACGGTATCGGTTGGATATCTCGGGTCAAGAGCTATTTTGTTCATTCTCCGTCACAAACTGCTTACGAATTGCTAGATGGATAGAGAATTTGACATCTTTTTATGCGAGACGATGTAGCACAAAAAAAAAATTTTACTAGTACGAATGCCCGAGCGACTGAAATGGAAGTTGAAAAATTAACTCCGGCCGATCGGGTTCATAAAGACCGATCAGCGATCAACTGCAGCCAACCCGCTCGGACTTGAATTTGTCATGAACGCGCACTGATTCGCATCCTTTCTTCGTTTGTGGCTTCGTCGTTTCCTTTCCATGGATTGCTGAAAAATGGAAAAGTTTGCGACTTTGGAGCCCGTGCGATTGTACTCGTCGACCACCAATCGTCTGTTCAATAATCGCGGCTCGAAAGCTTACAGCACCGCACCGCGTATTGGTGTCTTCCCCACGGAAATACACGTGTTGATTCTTTCTTTCCTTCCGGTCCCCGATATCCCTGCGTATGCACTATGTTCCCGAGCTACCGCATCACTCGTTAGCAAGACCGATTCACACTGGGAACGTCGATGGAAATCGCTCTCCTCCGACTTCGCTGCCGTGGATTCAGTCCTCGATGAGCTGGACAGCATCATCAAAACGAAACTGGGGCAATCTAAGACGTCCGCTCCTCCCACCATTCTTGTGGACGACGACTTCGGTGACTTCGCGTGCGGCGATTCATTTGC
This sequence comes from Fistulina hepatica ATCC 64428, assembly GCA_000934395.1. Taxonomy (NCBI): domain Eukaryota; kingdom Fungi; phylum Basidiomycota; class Agaricomycetes; order Agaricales; family Fistulinaceae; genus Fistulina; species Fistulina hepatica. Next base: position 298,651 of record KN882046.1, on the reverse strand, counting down.
AGCAGCGTCTGCTGACGAAATGGGTGACTTCGTTGGCGCGTTTACTGGCGTCTCTGTTGTTCCGACGTTCCCTGAGGTCTCCAGCGCCACTTATCGTGTCAAGTACATCCGTGCACACAAGCTGTTGACCACGCTTACCCCTGTGTTAATGGCGTCTCCCCACCTCATCCTATCGGAGATGTCTACGAAGTTTCCGTCCGGGACATATCCCCGGGCAAGGACATTACATCTCTTGTGTTTATTCCTGGCTCCTTCTGTGCAGCCACTACGTAACTGGCAATCATTGGCGGTTTCTTTGAGGGCTGCCATGGACAGATTCGACGCTGGCCTATTGGCAAGTTTCGAAGAAGCCGACAGGCGAGGAGATGAGCAGGCGATGCGAGACGCCACAATCTCCAGCTGGGAATTATTCGACGGTCCAGGAGATTGGGAGATGGGAAAAGTCTGGGCTGAAAAGCTGGAAATATTCTATGAATCTGAACGATGGAAACCGCTAGACAATTTTACGTATGTACATCACGTCCTTGTCATATTCAAAGTTTCCGATGCGCTTTCCAGGGCAGACGGAGCGCTTCAATTTGACGCAATGGATAGCTTCATGAGTGCAATCTCGCAGAGCATCATTGAACATGGATCAAGAGCTATTCGTGTGTTCCCGTCGCAATCACATGTTCTCTTGAACTTCGCAGAGCGAGTAGCAAATGACGTTGTACGTTAGTCTTCAGAGCTTCCCTGCCCTCTAGTAATGAGAAGCGGGCTTTCAGCTGGGATTCGTGCTAATTTATGCATACAGGTTGGAGAGTACATATTGACGCTGCTCGCGCGGGCACGCGAGTTGTCCACCAGTACATTTCTCAAGGCTACTGCAGCCAGCTTTGGGGAAGCCTTTCGAATGGTCAAGGCTATCCTGACCGCATCGAAGGCCGAGATGCCGCGAAAATACATCGCAGAGGTATCACCTTTTGTGGTGACGGAATCTCAGGCGGAGGATGTGGTGTAAGCTGTTTATATTTTCGCTATCCTCAAGTTTTAATCGATCTTTTCAATCCCTAGATACCGCATGTTCGAGGTCAACATGGACGAATACTTGGATGAGGAAATTGAAGGCGTTAAGATCATATTTGATCAAGTTTGCCGCGGCTGGAGTCGAGAGGTTTTTGCTCTCACGTTCTTTCAATCTCAATCTTCTCATATCCTGACAGATGTCCCTTCACAAGCACTCGGAGGAGATAGCGACAGCGACAGGACAGAGCTTTCTGGCGTCTCAAAACCCGGCACAAATGAAGCGCAACGTCTTGAAAAGCTTTACGGACGTGTTGTTGTTACCAGTTACCATTGTTCCGCGCACAGTTAATGTCGTCGGGGAGGTACGTGTACTGTGTTTCTCGGTTCGGTTTACTTCAATCAACGAAGCACAGGGTATAGCGACTGTTGGTACAGCGGCGTTCCAGGGAATATCCATGTTGAATCCTCAACGATGGGTCGGCACTCGTAGCACATATTCGCAGAACGGGATGGATCTCGAGGAGGAAAATACGGTATTTGAGATCGGTGAAGACGACGAAGGCGCTGAAGACTCCAAGCGATCTTCTTCTGTAACAACTGGTACTACATACTTTACAGCGGGACTTCGTGTTTTTGACTTGGATTATAGCTACGCGAGATACCGACAACGTCTCCCTTCGTTCGTCAGCGACTTCTTATTCGGTTCCAGTGGATACTGTCGCAAACAAAATGGAATTGCTTCTGTCCTTGGACGTCGCTCTTCAGCTGATTCACGCCAGTCGGGAATCCTTGAAACGTGTCGAGACGTTCGCCCAATATCCCGGCACCTATGGTCATCGAGTGCGCGATACTATAGAAGAGATATTTATACTTCTTCTGCAAGCAACGAATGAGAAGCATATCACCGTGGGATTCCAAGAGTCGGTGCCATAGTGTCATCATCGTCGATGCCCCTAACAAATGTGTATCATTTATGCAGGGCAATTGAACAAATGACGCGCTACCAGCCGAAATCTCAGGAAGACGGAAACAATGTCGCCGTCGCTCCCCTGTTTCAATTTTTCGAACTGGTCCATATCGGTGATACCATACAAAGCATGATTCAGGTATACTTTGAAAAGGAATTGGTGGGTTTGTATTTTCTTGAGTCGATATCACTCACTCAGTTGGAAGCAGGCACCGCATATTGACCGTACAGATTTTCTCAACCCTGTCATTCGTGAGAAGAAGAGATTCGAGAATTCGCTGGACGATTCAGTTGCCGCCGGGCTGAACACGGGCACGGATCTCCTCATGAACCAGGTTTTTCTGTTCGTAAGGTTTCCAGTCACTCGCCGTTAACGCTGTCCTTGCCACCAGGTAGAATATATCATCATGACACTAACCGAACCGCGGGCGTACTGCCCCCCAGAAGACATGGATCTCGATTTGGGGCCCACACGAGGATGCAAGGAAGCAATCAAGTGTCTGCAGGTCCACTGTAAGCTGCTGAAAGGCAGTACAAATCGGGAAGTGCTGGATGTATTCAACCAAGAAGTGGGGATTCGCTTGATAGCGTGCGTATTATCTGCCCATCACCGGCACTATTGAACGGCACTAACCATGGTCTCGTATAGTATCTTGCAGAAGCATATCAAGCGACAGATTATCTCACTGACAGGAGGATTCCAGGTCATTGCCGACTTGAATGCCTACCATTCATTTATAACTTCTTTGAAGGTGGGCTTCAACTTGCAGTGTATGCGAGAGCATATCCTTTACTCTGCTAGATCCCGGCCATTACATCGGATTTCGCGCATCTGAAAATGCTCGGTCACGTCTACGTTGTCGAGGACGCGAAGGACCTAGCACAGATTGTGAGGGACGTTACCCGATACGGGGGTGCTTACAAGCCCGAGGTGCGTTGCTTGAGAGTCACAGGTGATCAAAACTGTACAGCCAATTTATAGGATATTTATGAGTTTATCCAACGAAGGGCGGATTGGAAAAAGATTGAAAAAACCGTGGATAAAGCCATGTACAATTTAAGTTTCAAAGAAGACTGTATCATTTGTTAGATATAATCTAATGCAGACACCGACTGGTCTCACAGACGTGAGCAGAGAGAGTCTAATGTCGCACATCGCTCAAGCCAAACAACTCGACAGTATTCTCGAAGACCTTCTCTGTTACCGTTTCGAAAGGAACGTCGTAAAGTCTGTGCATTGTCCAAGCGACAGCTCCGATAGCCATTGGTTCGTTCCGACCCTTGACTGGTTTGCCCATTTGAAATCTTTCGGGCCTCGTCGATGCCGGAAAATATAAATCCTTTAGGGTAGACGGAAGGTCGTTGAGGTGATGTCGGGAGGCATGGGTCGAGGTCATACTGCACCATGGAGCATCTTATGCACCGTGTTAATCAACAGCCCAAGAAGCGTTAATATCTGCCTGAAACATACCTGTTTCCAGTAGAAGCCTATCTAAGGGTATAGAACACGCGATCTTCAACTGTTCTTCCGTTTTTAGTGAACATCCATTGATGCTGTATTCGTCGCATATATCAGTTAGAGATGGCTGCCAGCCGGATGAATTCCCATACCCAATAAAGAAACCCATCGAGACCTTGCAGTCCACGTTGAAAGAAAATTCTCGGAGACTGAGCAATATTTGGCTTACCAGTTCTTTCATTTCTTCGGCAGTCCCTGTAAAGCTATGAACAACGCCACCTTTCGCTCCAAGATCTCGGCCACCGTTGCTTCCTAGCCCTTCTTCACGCAGAATGCTGACGAGATCCTCGTGGGCAGCCCTGGAATGTAGAAACAAAGGCAAACCGTGTTTTTTGGCGAGAGAAAGCTGTCGACCTGTTGACAACATTCAACATATGAAAATGGAGACGGAAAACATCACGTCGTCTGATCGACACTTGCGAAAATATTTTTTCTGTATGTCCGGGGGGGCAAAATGCGTACGGTCGTAATCTGGGCTCGATTAGACATACGTAGGTTTGGCCACACGAATGCGTCGTACCAAGGCCACATTCTCCGATCGCCACGACTCTCCCTCGTCCTTGAACGTTAGCGGAGATGAGTCCATCCAAAGATTCAAGAAAGACATCAGGTCCGTCTGGGTATTTTTCAAAAATTTTCGACTGAGTCGGGTGGCATCCCACAGTGGCGTACAGATCTAGCTAGAAGGATAAGTCGTTCGTCTAAAACAATTGCGAATGGAATTTGACCATATTCCTTTGCCATTTCGAGAGCACGCTTGGACTCCTCCAAATTCGTTCCTGTAATGAGAATTGACTTGACACCGGCTGCCCTGCTGCGTTCCAGAACAGAGTTTAGATCATCTGGGAAACAATCGCATTTTACTCGAATCCGGCCACAACACGACACGGACACGAAGATCAAGAACCTTCATGCTTTTGTTTTCCGTGATAGAATCCCCTGAACACAGGGTCGGTGAGGTTCACTGACTCGGATGTCATGAACATAACGATTCGATGACAGATGTGATCATCGTACCCGCAATATCTGATTGCGAGAGCGGCATGGATCGGGGTATCATCAGAAATGGCTTACGTACCACCAGAATACCTACATACCAATGTAACGATGCCCCTTATTGAAATATTCCGGTTTCATTTTAGATGAATAAGCCCTTCGAGCAGAAAGTATAATCGGTTCTCTAGTCGCAAGTTTATTATGCAGTGCCCCTGCCAGTGTGGGATGTAAATGCAGCCGTCCACTTTCAACAGCCTCCAACCAGCATATCCTGCGATCTTACGAGGTAAAGAAATATACCACTAAGGGGAAGGAGGCGAGGGAAGATGGAAGTGATAAGTACGTTAAATGAAGTGGGAAAGAGTTGCGGCAGGGGAGGCAGCACGGCGACCTGAATGCTTATTGATCGCCGTCTCCAAATCGGGAACGATAAGACCGGTGGATGCGTTGAATAACCAAATATGGCATGACGCACAGCCGCCTCAAGCTTCAAGACACGGTCACGCGTTTATCACAACGGCGATTGCATCGAACTCTCATCTTTTGGCTTTCCCATACAAATGCTCACGGCTCGAGAATCTCAATGAATGCCAACTTTCCTTCCATCACTATTCATTCGCATCACCTCGACTTCCCTGCGACGAACTACTTGGAAGCTCAACGAGAAGAGACGTCTTCGCCGCGCTCTGCCAATGAATCTCTTCTGCTCAAATCCATTCGTCATGCCCTTCGTGGAACTGGGGCAGGCACTTCTGAGAAAATTCACTCCATCTGCGTGGTGCCCCGTTCCGACTCTAACACGCATGACGTCGAATATGTCTCATGGAATTCGCACACGGTTATTTTGTCCTCGGGGCTAATCATACAAAAGAAATGGTGTTTGAAGCATGAAGGGGAACCTATTCAGTGCGTATGCACAGGCATATTCGAAATCAACAGCGCCCCTTCGCTTCCGAGCAACTCATTTGTGCAAAAATCTCCCGTTCAGGACGACGTAAACAGCAATCGACCTACATTCGGTCCTTTTTCCACCATCGTTCAGCAGAGTCGACATGCTCCTAAGACGGAATCCCTTATCCATGTTCCAGCCATTTTCATCTTTCTACGTACTATGGTCAGGATTTTCCTTCGAAATGGCATGGAATATACCTGTGCCTTGCCCTTCATTGTAAGGCAAGCATGGCCATTATCGCCCCATGGAGTCATGATGCAGCGCGTTTTGGAGCCTACAGAACTCGAAGAAGCAGCTGAAACAGGCGACGATCCCCTTCCTACACTCTTCACTCTTGTGGGCCCATTCGCTGAACCTGTTCCCGTTGGTCTCACGGATGGGATAATTGGCGGATTCTATCCGGGTATTCTGTCGACAGGCCCACGACCGCCTGAAATGCGATTATCTGACCTCTCTGAGATAGCCGCGCGCCCATTGAAAGGACTTCCAACTACAGCAATGGTCGTCTGGTCGTCATTTCGTGAGGCGTCGGAGTCCGACCATAACTTGTTTGTCACCATTGATCAGGAGAGTCGTGAACTCGCCGTGTGGCGTTACATGTATGTCAAACCTGCCGACATCCCCCCTCTTTCTAGACGCAGGCGGGCATCCAGAAAATCTAGACAATCGCGAGGACTATCCCCGATTCGCCCTCCCGTGACGTTCAATGACATGCGGGCTGCCCCAGCAGGACCCGTTGTTCCACCACTTGAATCCTTGCCACAGAACCATGTCGTCCGCGAAAATCCGGCGGTTGTCCCTCCCTTCCCGGGTATGACTCTTTCACTGACGACCGCAACCCCGACGACCGAATTACTATTAAATACGCCTATCCAGCAGCGACAAGGTCAGCTGCCGCGCAATACCAGGTCAAGGAATGACCTGAGCACGGCAATGGATCGGCTGGCTTCGGGAAGTAAGTCGTTGGGTGACATTGCATTGACGTCCCTTGAACAAGGGAAAATGATGGCTTCTCACTGGTCCCGCAAGATTCACATACATCCTATATCAGAAGCAGAGTCAGCCCTAGCCTTTCTATCTCCAGCTTACTTTTTTGACACTGAAGCCCTTCTACAGCGCTGCGTCATGGCAAGATGTGTCGGTTGCCGTCTTTGACCATCGACGCAATGCCAAAAACGACCAATGCTTACTTGCTGTCTGCTTCAAACAGTCTCAAACCTTGCTGATTTTCGCTATCACTCCCGGAGATGATCTTCTGCTCCATGCACACCTCGTCAAAACGTTGTCCGCCATCTCAGTCACGTCTATCCGCGCCACACGAGACAAGATTTACGATCTTATTTATGTCCGGCCAGATAATACGCTTGCATTAATGATGCACGGCACTGAAGAAGTCAACATTCGACTTGTGAAACAGTCATCGGATGATGCCATGGTATTAGATTCCTCACCAAGCAGGCACCTGACGTCTGTTGTTCGCGGACCAGTGTCATGTGTTTCTTTGTTGTACGACGATGGGACGAGGGAGAGTGCATGTATCGATCTAGTTTCCCATGATGCGCTAGTCAAACAAGCACTTCTCGTGTTTTCGCAGGCGCTACCAACGGACTTGACATTCCAACTACATTTCCATTTCCTGGAATCGTGGTCAGCCAGGCACTTTTCAACTCGGGACGGGATTGAGTTCCAGTGCTTCGAAGAGGCGCTTTGTCAGACGGTCCGTCTTGCGCCCAGCCACGTTCTACCGGATCCAGCAAGCCCTTTCCAGAGCCTTATGGTGTCCCGTTCACACCAGCGATTTGGTGACGACCCTGTCCTGCGGCTTTGTGAATTTCCTGCTGTCAAATCCGATAAATTGGATGCCATGGACGGCCAGCCACATGATTTGCTTCCCCTTGTTTTGTGGTCACTTCACTGCCTTGCCGAAGACCTGCGGCTCATGGCAGATCAGTACGAACTGTTGAAGACACTAGTTCCACTCATATGTCGCATTGCCAACCTCATTCGTCCCGAGTGGACTGATTATTGGCGTCGAATGTGTCCGGATTCGGTCCCCGCCTGGCCTTCTGTGTCTGTATCAGGTATGTTCACAGTTACCTTCTTAGTATGAATGATTCTATCTCCTTTTATATCCAGGCATGACGTTCACTGAAAGCCGCATTCCTGTTTGGCCTCCCGACATCGCGGCTATGCTTTATAGCCGAATCAGCAATCCTGAATGGACCTTACCAGCTCACGACATTCTAGGGATGTCCGTCCGTTTCGGTGTCAGCCCATCCCTTATATATGGCCGGGTTGAGCCTTTACCAAATATCCGACGGTTATACAGCATCTACAAGCGTCTCGCGGATGCTAGTATCCCAACAGGAAAGCGGGCCGAAAACGCAGTCGGTTATATGGCGGAGTTGGGCGTGGATGAGTCGTTCATTGATCGCCTTGCTCTGGGGGTTGCGGCACCAATTCGAGAAGCAATGCGGACATGCCAGCTCTCTCCGCCTAGTTATTGGCGTGTCTCTGCGTATCGGGCTATTGGACGCAACGACTTGTCGGCATCTTGTGGCGAAGAGATGCAGTTCATGGGAGGAGGTTATAGGCCCATAAAGGAGTTCATTGTAAGCTAGATCACATCACTTTTTGTTTTATATTTACTTTCTTCTAGAATCCGACTGACTCCCGGAAAACTATGGGGCGCTTGGTCTTGGAAGCCAAATCGGCTAGTTCTGGAGAAGTTGATGTCGTCTCCGGTGTAGAACTAGGCGCGGAAATGGAAGATTTTGTCAGGATCAGGTTTGGACAAGATCGTAGGCTTGATGACGTCGCCAGGATGCTGAACACATCTACTGTCGCTACTATCAAGATCATGGAGCGACCAGACATAAAGTGAGTTTCCAAATTGTCTTGCGTATATGATATAAACCGAGTTTATATCCTTTAGCGAACATGAACAGGCAAAAGAGCACCAGTCCCACGCTACGCGGATGGCGGAACGAACGCTGGCCATTCCGTACGGACGCGCCATGTATACCTTCGGGACTATACTTACGGTCAATCGCGAGGCCTATGCGATTCCGAAGCTCGAATACAGTGTTCGCATATTGCCACACAACATCACGGTTACTCCTGAAAACGGCGTCTCTTACGAAGCCGCCAGCTGGGGCGAGTTTCACAACGGTGTGGCAGCAGGCTTGCGGATATCTCCTACTGCTACAGGCATTGAGGGGTCCTGGATCGCGTTCAACAAGCCTAGCGAGTTAACAGCCCAACACGCTGGTTACTTATATGGCCTTGGTTTGACAGGACACCTAAGGGAGATGTTGACATGGCATACGTTTAGCTATCTGACACCCAAGCACGATCTGACCTCAATAGGCGTTCTCTTGGGCCTCTCCGCTGCCAACGTGGGTACAGCCGACCCTCACGTAACTCGCCTTTTGGCCGTGCATACTCCTGCGTTGCTTCCCATCCCTAACGTGGACCTGAATGTATCTCTACTAACTCAAGCGGCGGGTCTGTCGGGAACGGGCCTGCTGTACATGGGCACTAAGAATCGTAGGATGGCGGAGGTGTGCCTTGGACAAATCGGGCGACGAGACCTGATCCCCTCCGACATAAACAATGAATACCGTGAGGCCTACACGTACAGCGCCGCCATCGCTTTTGGTATGATTATGCTTGGGAAAGGTAGTAATGTCCCTGCAGATATGGACTTGGTGTCGCGCCTAACCGTCTTCATTCACGGCGACTCTGCGTCTGATCCAAGACGGAGGACGTCCTTTGACCTCAGCCTTACATCTCCAGCAGCCACCATCGCTCTGGGTTTGATGTATCTGCGGACAAACCGACGGGATATTACCGACATCATGGCCATCCCTGAAACCGTATTGGATATGAACCACGTGCAGCCGTTTTTGCTGCTCATACGCACTATTGGGCGCGCATTGGTGATGTGGGACGAAATCCGACCCACGCCAGAGTGGGTTGCGAGTCAGATACCTCATTCTGTCCGTATGGCCATGGACGCTCGAAATAAGCAACAAAAGGAGATAGACGACGCGCTTGAGCTAGCGTACTACAACATTGTAGCTGGTTGCTGCTTTGCTCTTGGTCTAAAGTATGCCGGCACCGCTCGTCAAGAGGCATATTTGATTATTATTCGCTACTACGACTCGTTCACACGCTTGGTCTATGCTAATGGTGATGCCTTTTCTTGATGTGCTTGTTCCGGACTGATCTTTTCATATCCTTGCAGTGCCTGCGTTTGACCATCGCATAAAGCGATCTGCTGTTCGCGACGGGTTGAATCTTATATCAGTAGCATTGTGCATGGTTATGGCAGGTACTGGCGAAATCTCTTGCTTAAGGCGACTTCGGTATTCGTACGGTGTCCACCAGCAAGCGATTTACCATCCGGGCTTCAAGTATTCTACGCATCTGTCGACACATACTTCCCTTGGGCTCTTGTTCTTGGGAGGCGGGAGATATACTTTGGGCACCTCCGATTCCGCCGTCGCATGTATGGTGGCGGCTTTCTTCCCTCGATATCAAAGCGTGTCTGCCGACAATAGGTCCTATATGCAGGCACTGCGGCATCTGTGGGTCATCGCCGTGGAGCCTCGATGTCTCATAGCTCGCGATGTGGACACGACGGAAGTCGTCTACCTTCCTGTCAAGATTACCATGAAGGAGGGCGATCACACGGGAACGACGCAGCTGATATCCCCAACACTGTTCCCAGACATGAGCAAGTTGCTTTCAATACGTGTTGACACACCCCGCTACTGGCCGTTCTATTTGGATACAGAACATCTGCCGCGTCACAGAGAAAGTCTGCTGAAAAGCCAAACGCTCTATGTGAAGCGCCGAACAGCATTCCTGAGCTACGTTGAAGACCCAAAAGGCTCGCGCAGTCTCTTTGTGCGGTCGGGTTCATCTGCAGGCGACGCGGCTATGCTAGACGTCCCACAGATGACTGACACGCGCGTCCATCCTGCTGGCGACGTTTCCGAATTCATTACGTCGTTCTCCAACGATGTTGTCTTCCTTGCATTCGCCGACCACTTCTGCAGACCGACTGTCGAGCATGGATTCGAGCAGCTGTTCCATTCGTACTGCCACGCCAGCCTGCTGGACAGCATACTGCAGGACAAGCCTCAAACACTGCAATCGCACCTGACGCTGTTCAAGTACCGTCACATGCCATGTCCGTGGCGCTACTTCCAGCTGGGTGTGCAGGAGCTACGGTTTATGGCTGATTTCTATGGCAAGATTTTTGACCGGAGATTCAGCGGGCGGTCAGAAAACATGATGCGGCATCCTCTTGTACGCGAGGAGACCGTCATGGCGGCACTACACGACTTGGACGACCGTTTGACTAGTGCAAAGCAAAGTGCCCGTTTCCGATACGCGCTCTATCAGTATGTCAATGGAGCTCCTGTCAAAACAGATAACGAGCGACAGTGCGCGCATGAGTTGGCGTGGTATCTCTTGCGTAACTGCGTTCCGGTTTCGTCATTGTTAGTGGTGCTGAAGGGACTCGCGCGAGACGCAACCGCACAATGCAGCTCACGTCCCGCTCCGGATGGTACGGACGATCTCACATTGGCTGAAGAGGGCATCCTGCAGGTTCTTCACGTAACAGGCTCTAAAGTGACAACGGTTTTCGGGTCTGGATGGTCTGTGCGAAGCCTGCGCGAAATTGTAGGATGTTGGGCTGCATACGGGTAGCTATGAGCGTGTGTATTTCATGTACTTTACCTCCCCTCAGTTTCTTGCTTCATTTTTCTCCAAATTTGTTGTCCCGCATGCTCTTTGGAATTCCCGATCTAGGGAAACTGCCACGAGTCATGACCAATCATTATGGCTACGGTCGCCCTCATTGCCGATGCCGACGTCGCGCGGTGACCCGACTTGTCTACGTCGATTTACTCTCTAGGTGATTGTATGTAGTATGAAACACATATGTAAACTATGAGAATTGGGGCCAAATCGTGACTCATCGGAACATAAAATGGTTGGTTCTCTACAGAAAGTAGGTACACATGCCTTTTGTGGGTTAGTTCTGTGCCCAAGACTAACATTGCTACTTAAGAAACACCTGCCACCCTAAGTACGGTGACCGGCTAACAACAGTAGAGCTTGGTCTGCTGAGCGGCCTTGCTCAGAAAAGATGATTACTTCTTAGTCTGCGACGTTCGACGTCTTCCCTCTTTCCCGCGACTCTTTCTTGCCTCAGTACATCATGGTGCTCTCCTCCAACCCTGACGATGTCTGCATTACCATGGCTATCCGTTCCCCGCTCTGTAAAGCTCGCAGAGGCGGATTCAAGGATGCGAAGTATGTTTTCCAATTTCCTTTCCGTCCCTGAACCTATGTTTTGTTCACTAGAACTGAGGAGCTTATGCTCGAGATGTTCAAGGTGTGCATTCTATCTTGTCAGTAGGAAGGAACTGTGTTGAGCGATTTCAACATAGGCCGCGCTCGCGCATTCCTACATCAATCCATCCCTCATTGGTGACATATGTGTTGGGACAGTCTTGACCCCAGGTGCACTGTATCATGCTCGGGCTGCAGCGCTCGCCGCAGGAATCCCCGACTCTGTCCCCATTCAGCACATCAACAGGTTTTGCTCCAGCGGACTCAGTAAGATCGGAATAGTGTTGCAGCCTTATCCGCCCCCGCTCACCGAGATGCGCAGTGGCCGTGACCGCCATCAGTAACGAGATACGCTGCGGACAGATTGAGATTGGTCTGGCGATCGGCGTCGAGAGCATGACGGAGAACCCCGACGACGGTGCACCACCGATCAGCGAGCTGGTGACATCAAATCCTGCCTCGGCGGATTGCCGCATGCCTATGGGATGGACAAGTGAGAACGTTGCGGCCGATGTAAGCTTCCTCAGGACATTGTGGTGGCTTTCGTATACTAAGCGACCCGCTCTCGACAGTTCAACGTCACGCGCGAAGAGCAGGATGAGTTTGCAGCAGAGTCCTTCCAGCGCGCGGAAAAGGCTGAGAAAGCGGGCTACTTTGCAAACGAGATTGTCCCCTTTACGGTGTACCAGAAAGACACGACAGGTGCGAAGAAGATGTCGGTCGTGAGCAAGGACGACGGCGTCCGTTATGGCACGACGAAATCGAACTTGTCGAAAATACGTCCGGCGTTCTCTCAATGGGGCAAAGGTACTACGACGGGCGGGAATGCTAGCCAGATTACGGACGGCGCTGCTGCTGTCTTGCTCATGACAAGACGCAAGGCGCAGGAGCTTGGTCTGAAAATCCTTGGCAGACATGTGACGACGAGTGTGGCGGGTACGCATTTCAGCATGTTTATTATCAATGTTCTCATCTAATGGTATTCATAGGCTGCCCTCCACGTATCATGGGCATCGGGCCTGTTTACGCTATCCCCGCAGTTCTAAAGCAAACAGGATTGAGGATGGAAGATGTCGACCTATTCGAGGTTTGCATCATCAATAAAACACTCCTTTGTCATGTCTCAAGCTCGCACTTTTTAGGTCAATGAGGCATTCGCGTCCCAATGTGTCTATGTCATGAAGGCGCTGGGTATACCGAGAGATAAGCTTAACGTCAATGGAGGCGCAATTGCGTTCGGCCATCCCTTAGATAAGTTACATTCTTGCGTCCATCAATTCCTTGCCTGACAGTTCGCTCTGGATATACGCTGCACCGGTGCACGTCAGGTTGCGACTGGACTCAATGAATTGAACAGGAGGGGACAAAGGGTGGGTTTCGTGCGCGACGTCGACATTAATTGGAAATGTATGCTGAAGTTATGTGCCATCTATAGGTCCTTGTCACTGCGATGTGCATTGGTACGGGAATGGGGGCTGCGGCTGTATTCCTACGCGAATGAGCCTCACCGATAAGGTCACTGAGCTGGACGAATATGTTGATGCATGGGACCGAGGTCTGGCATTGCGACAATCCGCCGAATACATGTTTTTGTACACGCGCCGACTTCGCTTGTCATTCAAGATCACAATATAAATATTTTTTGATCCGATGTATGTAAGGATAGCAAGTCGATATGACCTTTTTTGGAACTGGTATAAATTTATGCTTGTGTTGATAGGTGCTGATCGAGATCGCTGATCAGATAGAAGCGATCGACGTCGACCGGAGCAACGGAGGTTATTTTTGCATATGGGGCCGTGCTATTTCAGGCAGACGCCATCATCCCGTTCCTTCCTCGGTGTATCTTGTCCTCTGCCTCGTTTTTTTCTTCTTGCTTTGCGCTCTTTTTTCTTCGCATCGCGCAGGCCGAGCCCCATCGACTTTTTCTCTGTTTGAGATATAGCGCTTCCCGGATTTCTTCAAAGCCGGTCGTCTCTCGTTTTTATACCAGCCCATCGGCACATTAGCAGGGTGGCAAAATGGCCGCCCAGTACGACTCTATCCACAGCAACCAATCGCCCAATCTCAATCCCTATGGCTCTGGCGATCCTTACTACAATGAGTCCACCGGTTACATCACGCCTGCGCGCCCGCCGAGGAAAGGCGTCAGTCCCTGGATTAAGTTTGGCATTCCTGTCCTCGTGGCTGTTATTGTGGCCGCCGTCGTTGGTGGTGTGCTCGGCAGTAGGGCTGCAAATGATAGCAAGACCTCGTCGAAAACCGCCGCTGCTGGCTCTAATATCACTGCCGCCGCGACGGATGCCAGCGCCGCCGTCACCATCAAGGAAGAAGTTGGTCGTTATGCCACTGCCACCAACAGCGAGTGGATGATGCCCATCTATCCTTCGACCGTGGGTTTTCGTGACAGTTCGGGTTGGGTCTCATGTCCTCACATTTCATTTTTTCAACGCAGACGAACACCGCCGTGTTCACGACCCCTACCTTCATCAGCAGCAACGATTCGGCTATCGCATGGCCCACCGATCCCTTCCAGCCGAGCAACCCGCAACCGACTGTTGTTCGCACGGACCGTCCTCGTATTATCGCTCCAAAATACAAATGGGAGGCGCTCCCCACGCTGATTGCCAACGATCCCTACTTGAAAGGATGGAACGAAACCATCTTCGGCAACGCGTCAGACTGGTACTCGCAGGATCCTGTCGCCTACTACATGGATGGCGACAGCGGTATCCTCGACGTCGCACGTAGGGTCAAGGAGCGCATCAAGGCCTGGGGTTACGTCTACCAAATGACTAACGACACGAAGTGGGTTGACCGTGCATGGACTGAGCTCAAGGTATGGTTTTTGACCCCCCAAGGTCGTCGCCGTGTGTTAACGTCTCGCTGATGACGCTCACGTCCTTCTAGAATGCTGTCGGTAACAACTCGGACTCTTGGGGTCCCGACAACCAGAGGAAGTGGAACCCAGCTCATTTCCTCGACACGGCGGAACTTTCGCACGCTTATGGTCTCGCATACGACTGGATGTATGACATGTGGACAGAGGAGCAGAAAGAGGCTATCAGATACTCCCTCATCTACTACGGTCTCAATCAGGGCTTGAACTCGTACACGAACAGCTCCAATTGGTTCGGTTGGTGGCAGACAAACACCACTGGTAATTGGAACTGTGTCTGCAATGGTGGTCTGACGGTTGGCGCGCTTGCAATTCTTGGTGACGATACGACGGGTGTCGCCGAATCGCTCCTCAACTATACCGTCCCCAACGCGAAGCAAAACTGCGCTTTTGCGCCGTCCTCTGACGGTACATGGTCGGAGACTGCCAACTACTGGTACTTCGGTACGACGGGCCACGCCGAGATGGCGTCTGCACTCTTGACGGCGACAGGTTCCAGCTATGATCTGTTTACCGTCAACGACGCATTCTCTCTTACGGCCAAGTACCACATGTATTCCCAGGGCGCGACATCCTTGTTCAACTACGGCGACTGTGGTCCGAACAAGTACTCGACCACGGCTAACGCGCTGTTCCTGCATTCGACTATTTTCGACGTGCCGGCGTATGCTCTGTATCAACGTGAGCAGTATGATGCAGCCGAGCCGTGGAGTATGTTCTGGTACGATCCCACCGTCTCAGGCGCATTTTGGGACGGTCTTCCGCTGGATCAGTTCTTCGATGCTGAGCTCGGTGCCTGGTGTTCGATGCGGAGCAGTTGGACTGATGGAAATGCATTGTATGTCGCCATGAAGGCCGGCAAGGACCAGGGTCATCAGACGCATAACGACCTCGACACTGGTGATTTCGTGATCGATGCGCTCGGCACACGCTGGGCAGGCGAGCTTGGTTCAGGCAACTACCTCTCGACGGGATACTTCAGCAACGATTCACAGGACAGTCAACGATGGTTGTACTACCGCAAGCGCACGGAGGGCCAGAATACAATCCTAATTGACAAGCTCAATCAACATGTGTCCGACGCTCCGACAGTGAAGCATGATTCGTCGAACACGACGCAGGGCTCCAGCACGGTGGAGACACTTCCTTCGGATTCCACTGCTTATTGGATGACTGACATGACGAGTGCCTACTTCAACGCGTACGATTTTGCGTTTCTCATCTCTAATCTGAATGCTAATTTTGTCATTTCAGCACGTCCGTCAAGCGTGGTGTGCGACTGTTGAACCAACGTCGCCAGGTGCTGATCCAGGATGAGATTACAGCATCTGCGAGCATGATGTGGCGTATGCACACAAACGCGACGGTGAATGTCGCCTCGAACGGTACGACGGCCACCCTGACGCTGGACGGTGAGACCATGATCGTGTCGATCCTCAGTGGACCTAGCGGTGCCAACTTTACGACGTCTGAGGCTGTGCGGTTCGCGAGCGACCCGACGCCGCCAGAACCAGACCAGGCGAATCCAAATGTCACGGTGCTGATCGTAGAGATGGAAGCTGGCACGAACACGCTAGAGATTCTGTTCAATCCTCAGTGGAGCGGCATGAGTGCCAGTGATTTTGTGACGCCTCCATCGGTGGCACTGGACAGCTGGACGCTAACCAGCCACAATACTTAATCGCAGCGCGGACACCCAACTTCACCCCACAGGACAAATAAACCTGTTATTCCCCCATCTTCTTGAGTCCGCCTTGACTACCCGTTGTTGACACGCTACACGTTTACTATTCCTCACGCTTATAGTAAATCACTTTTTCTCTTTCTGACGAGATGTGCTGCAGTTTTGCGCATCCGCGAACAGTTTGACTACATACCAGCTTGCATTGCAGCACTCACGATTCTACGTTCGCTCCCTTATACTTGTACTGGCAGACTTTCTTCTACTATATATCTATTTATCGAGGTGTATTCGCGAAGCGGGGTAGTTTGCTACACACAGAATGAAAATTTATGTGTGCACGTGCTGATTGTATTCGTTGGTCGTGCAGCAGTTGTTCAATCATCCCCTTGACGATCAGTGACTTGCTTTTGACCGTTTCCTGTCTTTTTCGAATCGCCTTGCGAAGCCTTTCCTTTTCACGGCTTTCTACACTTTTGTGTACCCTCCAACATCTGTCGATTCACCTCAACGCTCCGCTCGATACCGACGCTAAGTAAACCTGCTGTGCGTCTTGTTCAAACTTCAAATCCGAATTGGCAGCTCATATCCCTTTTCGGCAGAACGACATACTCTAGCCTCCTCGTATTTCGCAAGAAAGCCTCAATATGAAGGCATCCCTTCCACTCGTTTTTACTATACTGTTCGCTCTCATTGTCGCCTCCTGCGACGCCAAGGACGCGAGCGTCCAGCGCCGCGACCACGAAATCCTAAACCGCGTTATCAAGAAGCGCGCCGACATCGTCAGCGCCTTGGTCGGTGGCGCCAGTACTGCCACGGACACCGCTGCGGCAACGACAGCGACGAGCTCAGCGGACAGTGCTGATACTTCAACCAACTCTGCCGATGCAACGTCTGCTGCTGAGACGACTACCCAGGCCACGACAACTGCCGAGACTACTGCCGCCGCCACTACCACGTCTGCAACTCTTACCAGTACCTCTTCGTCGGCGACCACGTCTTCATCTGCCACGGCTACTGAGACATCCACTTCGAGTTCGGTACGTGCAGTGTTTCTCGTCGTTCTGGAGAGAAAAAAAAGGCTTAGTTGGGTGGCTAGATCTCTACATCCAGCAGTAGCTCGAGCGTCTCCAGCACATCGGTGTCTTCAAGCTCGACTACAGGTGTTTCGAGTACAAGCGCTTCCTCGACGTCCACCACAGCTACCACCACCCAGTCACCGACGACCACCGACGATCAGAATAGCACCAATGAGAATGAGACATCCACTGTTGTTCGCACGAACAGTGGTGGGACCGTGACGGCTGTCGCATCTGCTGAGAGCGTTACGGCTACAGCCACGGCTGCAGAAGTTACGTCTACGAAAAAGAAGAGCACTGCTGTGACGATTATTATCGCTCTTGCTGCTTCCGCTGGTGGCGTTTTCATTCTCTTCACCGTTTTCAGGAAATGGAAGGTCAGGCGCCATTCTTATTGAGAGGTTTTGCCCAAGCTCACATCCAGTCTTGGGTGCCACAGCTCTCAAGCTCGTCAAAGTTCGATAAGCGTCTGCAGCCTATTGATTGGACTGCTCCTGGAGAGGGCACCACGGCTAATCGTCTGTCCGCCACCTCGTCTTTCCACTCTGGCTCACATCACGGTTCCGATGAGTGGACGCCCGCTACTCTTGCGCGTTCGCGGTCGAATAATATGGGTGTCCTGCCCGAGCATGACTTCACGGCTGGCCCAACGAATGCCGCTCCGGTTGGCGACTATGCTAACCTTTCGCGCGGCGAGTCCGACCAAGATCCCAATAACATGACCGAGCTCAGCCGCGGGCTAAGCCTAAATGCTGCTCAGGGCATGGACTACCAAGCCGGCACATACGAAACGGGTGGCTATGAAGGCGCTACTGGGAACTACCAGGACCCTACTGGAGGTTACCAGTACGCCAGTGAATACCCGGACTACCAGCACACGGGCGCAGACTATCAGAACGCTGGAGCGGCTTACCAGCACACTGAAATGGACTACCAGCAGACAGGTGCAGACTATCAACAACAACCCAATATGGACTACCAGGATACGACTGCCTATCCCGCTGCGGTCGATTATCAACAAGGCGACACCTACAACGAGGCAGTTTATGATGCCCATGGTGTCAACGCATATGCTGGTCAGGCGGCTGGCCAGGCGTACGACGCTTCCCAGCAACAGATGGGTGCATACAGCCAGTCTGCGGGTGTTCCACCTCGCTTCTGATTGACCCCCCTCTATCCCCCCTTTTTATCTACTCTTGGTTCACTACTTTTCTCTCATATCTTGCTTCTGAACCCTCGCGGAGCCGCATCATTCCATCTACTCTTCAATGTACTGGTGACGCTGTTCTCATGAGGGTTAAACTGACATGCTTCCTCCATGGACAGACAATTCATTTGTCACATATATTATAAGACGCCTGCTTTTATTGTTCGGTGCTGACATGTTGTGCATCTCGCGTTTACTTGCACGTTGTCCAGTCAAGTACATAGGCTAAGGAGTGTCCAAATTTGCTTTATGTTTGACTGCATCGACATGCATCCAAAAATTGATCAGCCTTACAGTAATGTGGTGCGCTTTTTGCTTTTGATTTTTTTCCTTATTGGGCATATATATTCGTAGGAGCTGGTTTTCCTGCGTAGTCGCGAAGATCTAATACATGTTTGTCGTATGAAAACGCACATTACACTGTACAGAGACCGTCATGATTGCGTCATTCGTGTGCTTCGTATCTGGAGACTTGCTCCTCAAGCCATTGCCATAATTCCTTCCCCAAAGCAGGGTCCTGTGATTCTGATTTGGGCTCACCCACGCGTGTCCACGGGACGAGGAACTTCACGCAGAGGTCAGGAATCAATGTGCTCAACGTGTCAAGTAAGTGGACGCCACCTTTCCGTTGAGATGCTCGGCTTCTGGTGCTGTCGCTGCATACAGATTGTTCAGGATGCCGAAGGAAAGCGGGTATAGAATCCACGACTATGTAGAGAGAAAATAATCAGTATGGCTGGTATCATCAAATCGAGCAGTTTACGCACGATAATTCTACTCTGTGCCGACGTGAGATGGCGTTGAAGATCAGAGCGTATGTTGCCGGGGTTCAGAGAAATCGATACAACGCCCTTGCTGCCATATCGTCGCGCAAGCTCGGTCGCGAACACAAGGTCGCCCTTTGGTTACAAGCTCAGAAAGCGAAACGGCAAACGAGCACAAGTCAGCATTGGACACTCACAAACTTGCTCTGCGCATAAAGTTGCGAACGGGTGAGACGCTTGCGACGCGGGCCATCGACAAATGTAGCGAAATCCAGGCTGCCGCGACGGTGTACAAGGGAAGACACAGTGACGACACGGGTATGTTTCTCTGAGGATGTTTGTGCCGTTGCTTCGAGCGTTGGAAGAAGCAATTTGGTGAAATAAAAGTGTCCTTTTGACGACGTTAGGGTGCATTTGTCACATCAGACCGGCCGAAGCGCCCACCGAGTACATTAGTACCGAACTGCAAATCATAGCCTACGAACTGTCAGCCCTTACATGAAGAAACAGAAAAGTGACGGAGGACTACCTTGCGCGGTGAACATCTCCAGAGGAGGTACCATGACACCGCTAGAAAGCGTCGAGGGATGTAAAACAAGAAAACGCCGATATTCTGAAACGACTCACGCATTATTTATGAGGATATGGAGCTCTGTCTCCTTGCTTGTGGTTTTACAAGCCAGAAAATCGCCGTTAAAAAATCGCGGCGAATCATGAAGATAGTACTACCTCAGGAACTCGTCGGCTGCTGCCTTGACACTCCTTAAATCCGCAAGGTCCAGCTTCAAAAAAATGGGAGCATTGTTTGTGGCAAGCGTGAGCTCTGCAATGGCTTCTTCGGCTTTGGTTTGGTCGCGAGCTGCGAGGTAGACCTTGGCATTGTGAGCTAGAAGTCCCTGTAACAAACAACAAACAAAAGGCGACGATCAATATGGGATGTATGCGATTAGTGTGGCCAACGGAGAACGTACTCGTACAGTCCCTTTACCGATACCTGTGTTTCCGCCTGTCACGATGGCTACTTTGCCCGTAAGATCTGGTATGTCCTTGACAGTCCATGTCGGCGCAGGCGGCCACGACTCGTTTATCATGGATAGCAAGGCGCCCATCTTGATCGAGTAGTACACCCCAAGAGAAACCAGGTCCAAGAGTAGGAGTCAAACCGTGGAAGAGAAGGCTCCTTTTCAAAGGACAGTGGCCTGATTTAATATCTAAGCGACCAGTGTGTACCATTGACATGAGAATGTAAGCAACTGTCATGTAGCCGGTGAGTTCTGCCTTCTACCGCTTCTAGTGCACAAGTCCGTCTTCCGACGGCCGACAGACTGCCTTATTTGTCCAATAGCAACAAGAAATTCGAGATTTTCCATTCGGCTACCGGCGAGCAGGGAAGACACAGTTTATATCGTTGTCGGTTAGCAAAGTAGCAAAAGCCGGAGACTGAATGCAAGCGCCAGGTGGCGCGCCATCTGGTGCGAAGATTACTAACATCACAGCAAGGAAAGTAAGTACTTCGGCGTATCTAGAGACGGTTGAGGAGGATGAAGAGGATAAATTAACATACTCATCGCGTAGAATTTATCGAGCATGAAGATTGATTGGAATCGAGTTCGTGAGTCGTAAGGCGCGCGCATGGTCTGCTCGGTCACGTGCAACACATACTCGGTAAACTTCCAATTTTGGTATTTGTTCGAGCATTCAGGCACAAGTAAAAAGTAAAGTGTATCTAGTTGTACACATTGAGTTCCTGGATGAATTTTATGCCACATGAGCCTTAGTAAATAAGTACATATACGTTAAATCGTTAATGTTTTACCCAGGCGCTAGGAATACGCATCACGGCTTTTTCCCAACGCGCCATGCGACCATGCTCCCACGGCTCTATAAAAGATAGACCGGCGCTACCGCGACGCCCTTCCTCGATCTGCAAAGCACGCTCTGCATCGCACCAGAAGATGACCCAGTCGCCCTTCCGAGCGCCCGTGTCCTCTCCATCTGCCGACGGTGTCGCGTTCGTTACACGCACCCGCATATGCCCTGTGCTACGCTCGAAGTACCACTTGTTGACAGGGTTTTCTGCACGGCTCTTCCAAACCAGATCGCGCGCTTCGCCCTGACCACCGCGACCGCCGTTCGGATTTGCGGAAAATGGTAGCCCAAGACCGTACGTTTCATCGTGCAGCGCGACCCAGAGAAAATCCACGGTGCCGTCTCCCTGCTGTGATGGGAGAACGGCGAACTTGTCGAGGTAGACGATGCGGGTAGGACGATCTCCGTTTTCTTTTGATCCAGTCTGGCCCATGTCGGCGTCTTCGCTTTCTCGCGTCACGATCGCCGCGCCCACGTAGTCCCCTGCGATGATGACGAAGTCGAGACTCCGTTCGAGACGAGCAAAATATGCATCCGAATCGAGGGTCTGGTGGAAGCTCTGTTCCAAGAGGGCAGTGAGTTTTCCTTGATCGATGTCGGCCATTGACCGTACAACACGCATCGCCAGTCCACGACGTAAGATTGTCGGAGTATGGGGAGTAAGACGCGGCGCAGATGGACCTGCTATAGCGTTTACAAGTGCAGCGGCTTCCTCCTCCTTGGCACTCCTTCGTTGAGACGGACCATAAAGCTTGCTAGGTCCCTGCAATAACGCGTGCGGTAAACTTGAACTCATAGCAGGCTTGTTCGTAATGAGGTTCGCAATAAGAGCGCTGGGTGATCGGTGTGAAACCATGACAGCGCTTGAGCTCGTAGGCATGTAGCTGCGGCATACATAGGTCAATTTGAGAGCCAGATGAACGATGATCCAAGCACTTACCCAAGGCATCTCTTGGCAAGCTTCAAATTTGCAAGAGCTGTCGGATGCGTGCGCCGCCAAGGTTCTTGAAAGGTATCGTGGATATAGTCGTACTCCGAGGTTAGATTAATGAGGAGATGAGGCAGGCCTGCACGGGCATATGAAGGCACGCCGCCCTCGCGATTGATGATCATGAGACGGAGGGGAGTGAGATCAACATGCGAATCGTCAGTACCAGGGACATCGGCCTCCTGTGTATCCTGCTCGGTGGTTTTGCGGTTGTCTAGTTCTGCAGCATCCACCATGCCCTGCGTTAAACCGGCGATAAGATCGTTGGCGTCGATACGCACGGACCGACAACGTGAATCTAAAGCAAAAGGGCTGATGACGGGAATATCCCCCGCACCTAGAGCGGAACGAATAGGGACAAGATCTTCGGGGAGGGCGTGTGCTTCAGGAGGATCCACATCCAACGGGCAGCCATCGATGTCCACATGATTCTTTTCGCTGCCTGGCTTGGGACCTAGTCGCACTACAGGACCCAGGACGGGTCGTGCGCGTGCGCCTTGGCGCTCCAGCACAGCGACGATTCGCATCGTCTCTGCAACGATGGCGGGACGCTCATCGGGGCCGCCCCGTACGATATCATCGTTGTCGAGAACGATGACACTGACCAGACCAAGCTTGTGCATGTAAACAAGACCGCGCGCTATAGAATCAAGTTGTTTGTCAGTAAAGGGACCTTGAATTTTGACAAGTGCTGTGCGTCGGGTGACGGGGTTCAGGATCGATGACAGCAATGGATTCGTGGCTGGCGTCGTCGCGCCTGCTACTGCAGATACTGCAGCTGCAGATTGCGGCTCAGTTGCGACAGCGGGAGCACGTGTAGGAGCAGCGGGTGCAGGAGCAGGCTTGGGTCTGAACGAGGCGAAATACGCGCGGGTGTCTCGAATAGACGGGTTCGCCCGAAGGATCGAAAGAATGAAATCCTGGAGAACGAAATCAAGATTGTGATACGCTGTCGAAGAGGTCGCTACAACGTACGTTGTCGGCGGGTACGGTCGCTGTATCGTCCGGATCATGCGGCGGTGAAGGTGGTGAATGGATGGTGGCCAACGCACGGTGGACGACTCGACGGGTTGACCCAGCAACTGTTGCAGCGACACGGGAGCAAGCTAAGTGGAAGGTTCTCATTTTTGGAGAACTTTGAGGTTATGTCAGGGAACTGGGGTATGGAGGAGGTGCGCGTTATAAGCCAGGCGCATGACGGGGGGTTTATAGCAGCTGAAAGGGTGTGCCTTCACAGCAATGCAAAGCAATGCAATGCATAAATCGCTCAAGAGTCAAAAACTTCTTTGCGTCAGATCAGCCGGTGAGCCATCTGACTCGAGTTCCCATCAGATTAGATTAGATATGAGCGCTTTTGCTCCTTCCACAAGGCCATCGATAGAACTTCCACAGGAAAAAGCACGCCAGAAAATTGTTAATAGCATTGCACGCCACTATGCACAAAGTGCACGACAAGGTTCACAGTTCGGTCAATACACATCGGGTATCTAACAGCTCCTGTGCTTTTGACGCTCATAGAGGACAGTTGGCGCTCGTCCAATTGAAGGGAGTCCAACTGGCACGGCCATAAGATATCGGCACGCCAGCAAGATTGATGCGAAGTAATCGCACGACGCCCGGTATGTATTATGTCGACATGAACTTGTCTATTACCTTCTTCGTGGCCTCAACGCCCAACTATCCAAATTTGCATGAGAACCACCATAGAACATGCATACACACAAAAGGGATAGTACTCACAAAGGTTGCGGCATTTGCGGGAAACGCCCGAGCCATCGCAGGACCGAATCCCTTCCACAGAGCTGCAGCACCGTCGTGGGCGATAGTCTTACGCGCACAGTCTATGAAGCCGCTGTACGTTCCCGTCGGCGCGGATTGTATCCTGCTCTTGATGACCTGTAGGGTAAACCGATATGAGCAACCGCGGAGGTTGAGACCACAAGGACGACAAGGATTTATGATATATGCCAAGAAGCAGATTCGTAGCACTCATTCTCCCGGAGCCCTTCAGTACCACAAAGGGGTGATTTGACCACTGCGGTCTAGTATTTCAACACTTTGGCACAAAAACAGAGTGACTTGGCAAACTTCTGTTCCTTGGACCAAGAACTTACTTACATCCGGAGGGATAGCGATGGCCCACATAGCAACGCCGGCCATGCCGCCTGCGACGATGATCGGGCCGAGGTGTAGGTCTGCAGGTGACCCTCCTGCAGGTGTAAGCATTTTCTTGGTCACCTCGTACGCGGCGAAGTACCTGCAGACGGAGGAAAGCGATGAACAGATGGATAACACGAATAAGGAGTTCTTTCCGGACTCACGCTGCGCTGCCAGGACCATCTCGCGCTACCGTCGCAACAGATCCACGGTATATACTCCTGATACCGCCTTCGCGATACAGATGCCGCAGGACGTCCACCACACCTTTATACTTTTGCTCCGCGCCATTTTGGCCTTGCACCTGTGTCAAATTGTCAACCAACATCGATCAAGCTTCATTATATGGCAACTCGTAATGGTATTCACACCTGGAGTAGGACCTTCGCACGTTCTACAGGTGCAGTTACCACGGTCGTCGGGATTGCAGATAGGAAACCTGCTGTGGCGAGCTCTGCTGTTGACAAAGATGGCGATGTTCGGTTTGGGGTGACCGCATGGATAAGTTCCTTAGATGCGTCATATGCCTGCAATAATAACAGTGTTAATCGATTAAGAGAACCGAGACGTAGCAATATATAAAAAGAGACACAAGGTCCTCGCGGCCTGCTGTAAATGTTGCTTCGTGGGAAGGACGTACCCAGAATGACACAGCAAATATAGGCGTGACGCCGAGTAGTGGAGGAACGACGCCACGATACATACTGAGCGAGTATCAATCCAACGTAAATCGCGCACAGTTTGGAGATTACAGAGCGGAAAAGATTCAGTGCCATGTATAGATGGAAGACCAAATACCCACCCCAGAGCGCCGTCTTGAACAAAAGTCTTCTTGACAGCGTCTGTAGCGCCTGTATATGCCCCTGCGGGCGCTGTCTGCAAGCGTGTCTTGATAAGATCGAAGGGATGGCCTGCACAGAAACAAGTTGGGTATTATGTCCAAGATGAAATGCGTTGCAGAGGCATGGTGGACAGTATGAGTAGCCGATAGACGCAAGGCACAAAAGAGTCCTAACCAACAATAACAGCGCATACCTGAAAAAAGTAGAATGTCAACAAATAAACAGAAAGAAGATTGTCACGACCACTCACACCTCCCACACCACCAGCGACAAATGACTTGGCATTCTCCTTTAGCTGGGATGCTGCTGCATCTGCCGAGCCCTACGCGATGAACATGCCATTATTGTTATGGTTCGTCGATTGGCCAACCTAATTTATCCCATTTCGAGCGCCACAACTCACCATCTTGAGATCCTACGATGGTATGCTAGTGCCTGCGCTCGTGATTCGGCCGACCCGTCGTCAGGACTGTTTACAGAGCGTACAAGCTGGGAAGCAAAAGAAATGGAAACGACGATGTCGTCGTTGGGTATATGCGCGACGGGTTCTGCGACGCGTCGGACTGGCACCGCTTTATAAAGTAGTGGGGACAAAGTGTGAAAACGCCCATGTGATTGACCGCTTGATTTGGGTCCGCCGCCGGGTCTCCGTGACTCACGCGTGCACCCCTTCGGAGTCCTTCCATCCATCGATATCCCAGTCGCCAGTGGTCAGCAGCTTTTTCATTACAAAATCGTCAACATTGTCAAAGTCATTACAGCGTACGTATACGGGAATCACACATGTCAGGTATCCAGAGTATGTGAGTGTGTTTAGGTATCCAAGACATAATAATCGTGAGCATCACCATTTAGATCACTTGCAGTTGCAACCTCGTCAATCTGTGTCCGAAGCTTGCGAATTTTTTTAAAGCGCGAAAGAAGTCTATGCTTTTCGACGCTTTCTTCCTTTAGGTTCCACTCCAGTACGTCGATTCTTGTTAGGTCGCGGCGGTGTCACAGATAGTGCAGTCGTCTCAGTGGTCGTCGCTGATATCTGAATGACTTCTTGGTCCAGGCTTTCCCGCGCGTTCCGCGACCGATGAATACGCTGGTTATCAGCAGACGTCCTGCTGCGTTTAACAACGGTCTTGCCCTCTTTTGTCGTGCCTTGACCTGCATTTGTCTTCTCGGCACGGCCCTGTGTTGTTCCACGGAGACCCTTCTCTCCCACGTGTCGCCATCCACGGTAAGCCGTAGTGTCTCGCTCGAGTTCGTCAAGCCCTGCGCTTATCAGACGAAGAAAGCCATCTAATGTCCACGCGTCGATATTCACGATCAGGAAGTAGAGCCGCAGCAAGTCCCCTGGATTCGTGAGGCAATAATCATGGTACAGGCGCCGTTTTGAATCGTGTTGGACGCGATGTTTGTCGCGACGAATGCGACGCTTCGAGTCGTTCCCATTGCGTGATGCGTATGGATTGTACGGCGCAGAGCAGACCCGCTGAATAGATGTAAGTGTAACAGCGCAAAAAGGTACAATATATTTAGACGATTACAGCGCCACAGAGAGAAGACATTGCTTACAAGCGTATCTTCCGATGTGTCGACACACCAGTCAACATGCACTCGCACCGTTGCGTCTGCCCATACTAGTCCAAACACAGGTGCTCGGACTTTCAGCGAATGTAAGTGGCGGCACACGGACGCCGTGGCCATACGATTCTGCCTGTAAATAGATTTCAAGGTAAGGCGCTCATCAAATGAGACGTAATACCAACTCGCCTCCATGCATCGTCCAGCATCGCGTGTGCTGGCTTCTTATCCTCCCACACACTGCTGATGAACTCAAAAGACGGCGGTTCGCGAATATTATCGCAAGGCGTTGCCTGAAAGCGAAACTTGCAGCGCTCGTGGCCGCGACCCCAGTTCTTTATGCTGCGATCTCGTGAGAGCGTTCGGAAACGCGCCAGAAAGGATGCCGACGCTGAGTTGGATGGCAAGGACGTCGACACGCCTTGTCGTGACACACGCGTGGCGGAACGGAGGGAACTTCGCCGAGATGCTCCGGGTGCATTACCGCCACTCGAGTCGATTGACACGTTGCCGGGCTCCAGCCTGGCCTTTGCGCTTCCTACTGCAAACGACGGGCACGTGCGTTTATCCGAACATGCAGGGACACACGCACACGATGTGCACGCAGATGAAGACGCTGTGGTAGATGAGACTCTGGGCAGCTGTACGTTCGACGGTACGAAGACACAGCAGTCGGGTACGATCACCTTTGTGGAGAGAATGCGTCGCTCGGTAGCAGACATTCCCTCCTCGTGCATTGGCTGCGGGAGGCAGATTCGTCTCTGGCCCTGGAGGCGGCTGTGCGTGATGGCTGTCGCGCGGATTATGTTGTAAACGTTGAGTTCGTAGTCAGCCTCAGAGTATTTTTCTCCGAGGAGTCGCTGATTGGACTCCATCTCGGTTAGACGCTCCCAAGCTTTGTGCACTTGTCTCAAGGTATCGCAGAGCGAACTACATTCGTCGAGTGACAACGGAAGACGGCGCCGGAGTAATCCGCGGCCAGAGCAGCTGTGGGACGAAATGCCTAAGCTATTACGTCGACGTTTGTGGCCCTTGTTCTTTCCGCCTTCAAGTTCCTCAGGTGCCCTGCGCATCCGGTTTTCTTCGTCGGCTGCGCTTGCTGCTGAGGGATCACCGCCGACGGACGCTACTTCGTCAAAGAAGAGGTCTGGCGCCACTTTGTAGGCCTCTTTAATGAAGTGACGCAAGCCTTCGGGTGGTGCCAAGTGCAGGAACTGCTCGTATGAGCTTGATTCCTGCCATAAAGGTGCGTCAGTGGGAGGCTTGTGGACGGCACATGTATATTGGAAAGCAAGCAGTCGAATTTGCAACATGGAATGAAATTGCTCGGAGGCCGTGGGACGCAACGGCGAGGTTGAGCGGAAGCAAAATCGTTGAAACACGAAGAAGTTCTAAGCTCACCTCGTCAGCCCAACCTCGCGGGATACGTCCCGCCACATCGAAGACTCGATCTGCGTGCTGTTTGATGTCCTCTGGAATGTCTGTATAGTCGCACTGGACACAACCTTGATAGTCACTCCATGTCTCGAAATGGTTCAAGTTTTTTGCGATTCTGTGACCCAGCATTGAGTATGTATTCATTTCTTGCTGAGGGCACACGGGATCCCGGGGATGAAAAAAAGATGCAGGTACATACTGAGACGCAGATTGGGACCGCAAGTGGCTTGTGGACTTGCCAGCCCGTGGCTTCCTTGCACTTCGACTCCCGACAGACGAATAGCTCATCAGCGCTCAAACGCATGAATTAACGACGCGTCTCCAGATGGTTACCCTGGCAGGTGGGGTAGTACTGCAATTGGGGCGTGGCAAGTGGCTTGAAAGGACTCAAGAAAGCAGGCAAAAATGAAAGAGGGACTCGAGGGGAACATAACATACTCAATTGTTGCGCGGTCACCTGACAGAATTCCTTTTTGGTCGACGGAGTCATCTGATCCCGTTGGACTGGTGTTCCTTTTCCATCTTATACTTTTATTTAAGTAGAGAGCAATTGGCCTTTGCTTTTACACAGTATTTGTTGTCTCGCACGTAGTAGAATTTACACTTGAGCATCCTCGACGTTAGACTTATACCAATTATTGTGACAATCACTCGCATTGATCCCGATGGCACCAAGAAGGGCCGTACGATGCCGTGAAATAAGTCATGTCGCAGTCTGTGTCCTTGCCTCATGTCCTCAGGTTGCTGTAGTTGAGCTCGAGGTCACCGGTCAAGCGCCATCCCATCTTGTTTCCAACTTCCACCAGCCATGCGACTGTGGACCTCACTTCCCATTTCTTTGCTTGCCTTAGTGTGCAGTCGTATCGACGCATCAGCTCTCAACGAGCCCGCGTTTGACCAGCTTTCATTTCACACTGCGCCCTCCACACAGTCGACAACTCTCGTCGATGCGCTGTCCGCTGATCCCGACTACACATCTGTACTGAAGCTCTTGCAGCGTGCACGACTCATCCCGACATTCAATAGGCTCAATGGTAGCACTTTCTTTGCCCCTACAAACGATGCCATCAAGCGCCACCAGTCACGCAATTCGCTCCGGGATCCCGATTCACGACTCTGGGATATCGAGAGCGTTGCCGATGATGCGTTTGACAATGTCCACGAGCAGCTCAGGCAACAGCTGTTCTATCATCTCATCAACTATACCATCCCGCCATTGCTGGACGACAACCAAATCCCTCTTGTTCTCAAGACGCTTCACTATCCCCATCACGTTCTACAGCCGCCCTCAAATGAACCACCACCATCGCCACCGTGGATGCCGATACCCAATAGCACTCTTGGTGGTCAGCCCCAGCGTCTGCGCGTAGCCGCTCGAGATTCAGATGTGTTCGTGGGTGTCGACGCCTTCGGCAGTGGTGGTGCAACTGTGATCAAGGGCCAGGTTGATGCGGGAAATGGTATTCTACTCGGCATAGATGACGTCTTGGAGCCCCCCGTTGACCTAGGTAGGCTTGCCTTCCTTCTGTCAACTGCTTCAATCTAATCCGTTCGCACAGCGGACGTTATAGCACAGCAGCCATCCCTATCCTACTTCAATCGCGTACTCACGGAGGAAGTCTCCCAAGCACTCAATTCTACTTCTGGTTTAACACTGTTTCTTCCTGTGAACGACGCCTGGAGCGAATTAGATGACCTGGAACGCTTGTATCTCGAGAGCCCCTATGCAAGCGATGACCTACATCGCATTCTGAGCATGCATGTCGTGGCGCAGGATTCGATTAGATATTCCGAGTCATTTGAGCCGGCCGTCAACTGTAAGTCGCGCTGTTGGGACGCACCGTCTGACGACTGACCGCGCACAGTGACCACCGTCGGTGGCAACACGCTCGAAATTATATCTAATCACACAGGGAAGACTCACGTTTCGAGCGCGGAATTGGTGCAACCGGACATCTATGCAGCTAATGGTGTCCTCCATCTCGTATCTTCGCTACTCCTTCCACCAGGGACTCTTCGGTTGACGCCAGAGAAATATTTGCTCGCGCTTAATTGCACGAACTTCGTGTCATTGCTTCACTCGGCCGACCTGTCATCTATGATCAATGACACGGACGCCAAGTGGACCATTCTGGCCCCTCGCGACGACGTGCTTAATGTTCTAGGCAACGCAGATCTTCCAGAGAAGGGCTCGGAAGAATTGAAGAAACTTCTACAGTACCACTTTTTGCCGGGGCACTGGACACTGAAGAAACTCAAGGATGGGATGCTACTGGAGACCGCGCTGCGCGAGGATGGCCTCAACGGTGGCGCACAAGTTCTTAGTGTGGAAGCTGGGCCCGATGGGTCGACCAACGCCCAATCTATACGCTTTGGCGGTGCAAGCACGATTGGCGATGTAGGTGAGGACAGTTGATGGCAATTCTCGTTGCTTTGCACTCATGCATCTGTAGTTGAAATTAACAATACACTCGTTTATTTCATTTCTCGTCCTCTGACCCCTCCAGAAGATGCGCTTCAGGAGGCGTTGCCGCGACTCGACCTTTCCTCCTTCATAGCGGCCGTCTTTTCTACGACACTGGGTGAAATACTGAAGACGGCACCCCGAACATCTATTCTCATCCCGCATAACGCCGCTTTCAAGCGATTGGGTATGCTCGTGTCCGCACATCTTCTGGCCGTGTCGTCCAAAAAGGATCTCGAGCACGTGATTATGCACCATACCCTCGACAGTGTTCAGTACACCAACGAGCTCCTGTCAGGCGGTCAACACACATTTGCGACCCTTGAAGGAAGCGATTTACAGCTCGAGCGGGCCGAGAACGGGTCGTTGTATCTACGGTCGAGTGGCGGCTGGGCGGGCATGCAGTCAGCGTTGTACCCGCAGAACCTGTTGACCCGCACAGGGGTCGTACACGAGCTGTCCGATATCCTAATTCCGCGATCTGTAGAGCTTACTGTTGGCAAGCTTGTGCGCGCTGCGCAGGGCACCACCATGGCGACAATGATGGCCAAGAGTGGTTTCGAGTGGGTACTTAACGGTACGGCGCCGCCTGCGGATTCGCCGTGGGCTGAGCGCGGGCTTGACAGC
This sequence comes from Fistulina hepatica ATCC 64428, assembly GCA_000934395.1. NCBI lineage: Eukaryota > Fungi > Basidiomycota > Agaricomycetes > Agaricales > Fistulinaceae > Fistulina > Fistulina hepatica. The sequence goes on along the minus strand of KN882046.1, from coordinate 267,251 downwards.
GCAGGTTGGACACTATTGTGCCCGACCGACGATGCGTTTAAAGGCATGAATCTCACTGCGCTATATAACGACGTTGGCAAGCTACGCGAAATTGTCAGCCAGCACCTGATCCCGACACCGAAGTCCGTTGCGGATGTGTTCTCCCTCCTAGCTTCACGTATCGTCGATGATGACGTGTTGAACAATAATCGTCCGTTGTTGCTCACCGACTCTGCGACGTACACTACGCTGCGGTCCGCCTCGTCTGCGTACGGGGACGTCGTCGTTCGACAGGCGGACAGCGGCAAGGCGGAGTTCGTCATTGGTATCAAGAACGCCCGAGGCACGACGGGCGAAGACGACTGGGCGCACGTCATCGCCTGGGGCCGGTCTTCGTCAGATAGACACGGCATGGGCGGTGTCATCCAGATCGACCGGCTGTTGATGCCCTATGAGCCGCCGTGGATGTACGAATATGGTGCACCGGCTCTGGTTGGCGTCAGCGGCATCGCTCTCATCCTGTTGTTCTTCTGGGGTGTACGGTGGGTATGGAGTCTTGACACGACTGAGGCCACATATGAGCCTGTAGGTGGTTTTGGCCGCGACGATGTCGAGTGACCGATTCCCGATTGCTGTGGATGAATATTATTTATGTGTTGCGCTTGGGATTTACCTCATATGGGACAATAATCGACTATGATAGTACTACTTAACATGTATAGAACTTGGTGCGTACTTACCACTGGTGCGAGTGTATTATGTAGCCACGAAAATAGGGAATAACTACGAAGTAAGCCAGACCATGAAAGATCGATCAGAAATACCTGTGCGATCAGTTATTGCATTTTTGCTAAGGCTGAAAAACTTGACATCGAAGGTGTACCACATACGATGTTGTCTCAATTACGTAGTGTCATTCCAAAACCACGAATCTTGTCCACTTAGATTCAAAACACTGAAAAAAACTACATGTAAGCCAATATATAAGAAAGCGACGACTCCTATGAATCAATAGAAACACTATAAGAAGACCTGCAGTATGATACATTAGACAGCGGCATACAACAGCATACCACTTGAGAACGTACGTGGTGAGAGTAGCAGAGCCACTGGTCTCCTCCGTACCAGCCTGCAGGGTGATGATATATTGTGACGAAGACAAACTCTCGTTGTCGATCAGGTACTATGGGAAAACTTTAAATGGTTGTTCCATGAGCAAGCAGAAAAAGGTCATACCGTAAAGAATTCCAAGAGATCACCGTCAAAGTCGGTGAGGTCCTCACCGCTGGAAAGCAGGAAAGAGTAGACCTCGTTGGAACCGTTGGAGCCAGAGTACAAGTCCCTATATGACAAACCCATCAACAGAAGAGTCGAAAGAATAAGAAGTTTCAACGCACCAGGTCTGACCGGCGATGGAAAGGTTAGTCTCAGCGGCTTCAGCGTCACCACTGGAATCGTAGCTAGACGCGATGGGTTCGGAGTTCACGTTCGAAAGCCACACCATGATTTCGTACTCGTTAGATCCGTCGGCCGTCGAGGACGTGAACATATCATAGGCGACATCTGCGACGCTACTGGATGTGATGTTCGACGACCAGGACCATGTCGTCTACAAGAAAGTGAGCAAGACAACGAACTTCACAAAAAAGAGAGACAACAAGAGAAACAAAGGTCTCGACATACCGGAATGCTGGTTACCTCGCTCAGTTGAACACCGATACCAGTATTCAGGTTGACGTTGGTGTATGCCACCACACTGGTACTTCCAGTCCACGCCCAGGTGGCGGTCCAAGCAATTGTCGAACCAGATTGGGACGTGATTTGAGCACAGTCGGTGCCGGAATCTGCATCAGACAGGCCCCACTGGTCAAGGTCCAAGGTGTAGTCGCCCGCGGTGACGGTGTCATATTGTCCACAGTACGATGCGGTGTCTACATCCGTCAAGCAAAGATGACGAACACACGCGATCGGTACGCACCAGTAGTACTCGTGGTAGAACTACTTGCAGCAGAACTAGTAGCAGTAGAACTGCTTTCAACAGAACTGGTGGCAAAACCGCTTTCAACAGAACTAACAGTGGAACCGCTTTCCACAGAACTAGTGGTAACACTGCTTTCAACAGAAGTAGTGGCAGTACCGCTTTCAGCAGCACTAGAAATAGGAACGCATATGACGTTATTGGCCCGAATGGATAAAGAAAAGGCGGAGGCCACCAGGGACAGAAGAATAAGAGTGGACATTCCAGAGAGCTGCATGATGCGAAGCTGTTATGCGGGATGACAAGATTCGGGTGGAAAAGAACAGTGGGAAGACAGACAGCGTCAAGCTATCGAATGAACAAATGAGAGACGTGAAAAAGAGCGGAGAAGAAACATGGGTACAGGCACACTACTCGTACCTTATATATAACTTGCTAAGAGGCTCAGCCGACGTCTGGATCAGCAGACGCGACCGCTATCGGCGGTCGCCAACTGGCAACATGTCGTTGCAAGCGACTGCAAAATGTGCCGAGGTGCTTTCGAATTGGATGTTACCATGAAACCCCGGGTCTCGTTGTTATGTGATGCTCTGCTGACCGCGAGGTCATGGATACTCGCTGAACTAGGCGCCGACAGGCACCATTCGAATGTTAACTGTTTCTCCATTTGCGCTGCAGGGGTCGACGAGCTCAGTCTGTGCGATTCTGTCCCAGAAACCTGACAAGCTCGAGGTAAACAAGGATGGACGTAAGCAAGTTCAGAGGGCTGCCAGCATCGAAAACTTCCTGCTTTCTATGAACGTTGCGATGGTTTCTGCAACGAATTCGGAAAGGAGTGACAAGGTTTGGGACTGCGCACTTGACAGTGTGATGCCATGACTGATTCAAATGAGATGGATGATTTTTTGCACCCGTAAGAGGAAAATAAATATATTTCATAAATGGAAATAATGTGATCATTATCACCCGCAAATCTTCATATCCCTGTTTTCTAATTTTTCATATTGATTGTCAAAGTAGTATTGCAATGCGTGACGACTCCCAGCGGCACTACATAGTTCGAGTAGCTACATAAATCCCCGCCTGATTATATTTTCACAACTTGAGATACACGCATGCAACCTTTCTACAACGCTGTTTCTGTCTGACCTCCTGCTCAGTATACAGCTTCAGTAAACGTAGTAACCTCCGGCGAGGCCATGCTCTCTAAACCCATATTGGTCTGTAGCAAAAGGCTGTTCGCGTAAATCCGCACAGAGCGAACGCGCCAGCACCCCGCGATCAGGATGGGAAAAAAGATGCCGAGCGCAACAGGGACATATCGCCGCCAGCCGAAACGCGTTTCCTTCGTCGCATCTTGCATCTTGACATCGTCCACTAAACGCGTGCCCTCGAACAGACTTTCCAGCCCTGTAGGTTTCTCCGGTGCAAAGAAGTGCTGCCTGCGTATCCAAGAACTGATGTCATGTTGATCTTCAGATCGTGCGTTCCGACGGGAAGCATCGCCATCGGTGGGCGTCCAGTCCATGGCATTCTCGTCTTTACCCGGTGGAGGTGGTGTTTGTGCTTTCCCCAGGGATGGTACACCAAAGACCGGCGACGGCTTAGATTCGGGCGAAATGACAGGTTTGGACGAGAGAGACAGCAAAGAAAAGAGATCTGGTGGCTGAAGGGGGTCTAAGGGCTCCTGCGATGCTGCCTTCGTGCCACGAGACCCCGCTTTCTTTTCCTGAACATCGGCTCCCTCCGATGCTTTCGATGCCCCGCCGTCCAGAAGGCGAATCTTGGGCGGTCGTGTCACTCTTAGGACGCTACATGACCCAACAAAAGCCTGAGAGGGCGGTAATGAGCGAAATCAATTACTTTTATCGAGAAAATCGTCACCGACTAGAAGTTCAATGGCCAACGAAACGTAGAAGTATACATGCGACCTTTGAGAACCATCGAAGGCTGTGAAACCGATATAACTGGCATCGGCATCCCATGTGGCCAAGGCAAAAAGTATAGATGTGACGAGACGCGACAACCAAGCGGACAATTGGAATATCTGGAGACGACGTAAAGACATAAAAATTTCACAACAAGATCGACCTACGATATACTTTTGTTTGCCACGTATTCGTAGATTCCGCCCTTGTATTTGAGCTCGTCGCAGAATCTCGTATGTCGGATCCCACGCGGTCCATAGCAGAGAAACAAAAATAAAAATTGGATAAAATGTACCAGGGACCATCATCGGGTTAAATGGACGTGATCCAAATGCACCTGAAACCAAAACACTATGCGACACGAACCACAGACAGTGTCTGTGTGACGCACCAGCGTGATTAATCCATAATGACAGGGCCAGAGTGACAAACCACAACAAGCCACGCAATCGCCAGGCGATGATGTCGCGACCGGGACGATGAGAGGAAGCGGGTATATCAGACGCGTCGCTGCTGATAGTACCCGTGGCTTTCGACTTGCTCCTCTTAAGCCAGCCACCGAGGGCTTGTGAACGCGCCATTTGGTCACTCTTCTTGATCTGTTCGTCCACTATAAGTTGGCAGTTCGAACAGACAGGTGGGTATCGTCGTTCTAGAGATTTCTGGTATTCTGGAAGCATAACAGATCCTGCATGCAATGGACTTCATCATACACGGTTCCCTTGCTATCTGCAGACCACTCACGTCGATCGTATTCTGAACTCTATGCCACGAGTGAGATATAGCTTCTTAAATAACAAAAAAACACGGGACTGACTTCAGGAGGAGGCAGATAATTGGATAAGAGATTCATTATGAGCGTCTGGTTTGTAGAACAAGTACGACAGAAACGGTCCGGAGTAGCACTGTATGTCGTAGGCAGGCGATCCTTTCGCGGTGATCCTGAAGACAAGATATAAACACAGACATGAATAATCAAGAGAAATGAATGTCGCACCTCGTCGTAGATACGATTTACGATTGAGAGATTCATCTTGCATTGCGGCCTCATAAGAGGATATCTCGCCGTATTGGTCGTAACGGTTCCAACATGTACAATGGGGGCATAGAAAATTGCGCGGATCACGAGGTGCTTTGTCGAGAAAGGAGTTGCAAAAAAAGCATTGCACCCCACTATTGCGAAACATTGGTGCTCAAGACTTGACGGGAAAGATGCCGATAGTGGTTACAGAACAAGTTTGCAACCGCGTTTGATGAACTTGACGCGCGTGGTTGTCACTTATTTGGTCTCATGGGTCCCACCACAATCAATTTACCGAACGGCGACTGAGCATTCCAGTCCTGGACGGCCACTTGCATCACCCATAAATTGGCTTGTCCGATGGAGAAAAGCTCTTCGGGGTTATCAAGTCGCTGAGCAATAGCTATGCCGACACCTACTGCACCTACTACAACCTCCAACAAGGGTGAGATCGTACTTCAGCCGAACTATTTCACATCTTCGCTCTATGTCAATCCACTGTTGGAAGACATTGATGCCCTCATTGCGATATTCAAAGAAGAATACGATGCTACACACCCATCCAACGCGTTCGATACTTTCAAGACGATATGGTCTTCCCTCGGTTGGCCGTGGCTGCACTTCAAAATCTTCGACGACAGATCACGCGATACCTTTCTCAGAGTAACCATACGTCTGTTTCTTGGTGAGCAAGCTTCTCGTTATCCAAATACCTCACTGAAATCGGCAAATGCAGAGAAGGCTATGAACACCTCTGAGGCCCCGTTTTCAAGAGTCACTGCCTTGTTCGGCCTGTATACTTTCTTTTATTCTCAACCATCGTCTGTGGCGCCTGCGCTTCTTCGAGCTGGGCATATTCCCATCTCTAAAGGTATCTTTTATCCCTCTAGATCAAGCGCACGGCCATGACAGAATCTATTTTCTGCAGACCACTACAATATGCTTCTTTCATTCGCTGATATCTCCACCGATCCTCAGCTAACACCGCTCGTGGCACACATGGTCAGCACTATGGTAAACGAGGGAGTGTTTCACATCCTTCCAGACTCGTGTCTTCGACCTTATACTCCTTCCACGTTGCCTCGTGAAATTGTGCGTAGTGCTAGTACCGTTGACGAGGGTAATGTCGAGAAGCGCAAGTCTGGGCGGCCGTCTAAGAAAGACTTGGCCAAGAGGGCGAAGACTGCCCTGAATATATTGGATAACTGGTCGTTGGGCGTGCCGTTACCTGTTAAGCTCGATCTCAACGAGGACCCGGCGACTGCAGCGTCGGACTCGTTTAGAAGAAACGCCGCAGAAGAGCATTACCAAATCTGTAAAGGGGCGCTTGGCCCATTCCTAGCCAGCTCCGACGGAGAGGCTGCTTTGAAAGAGGCAACGAGCCAGGTTTTGGCGAGGCTACAGCGCGAAGGGGACCCAGATGATGAAGAGCGGAAGATGGTGATTAATCGGGTTGAACGAGCTGCACAACAGCCACGAGGTATGCTTCGACTCACAGAAGGTGCGGGAATTAGCCCACCGGTCGTGGATATGTCGACGGTCGAATACTAGGTGCTGACGCTGTAAGCGCTTTTGCATCATGAAATTTAAATTGCTTTTTTCAATCGAGGCTTGTAGAGGTAGTTAGGACGGATCCACAACTATCGGCATTACCTGGACGGTGTTCCAGTGAAGCGCCGTTGACATCTGACCAACAGGAAACCGAAAAGCTGTATTGAGTTTCTGCGGGATCGCGGCAGAGTCGGCTTTCGTTATTGCAGGCGTCTGCAGTGCCCTGGCGTCGCATACTTTCATTCTTCCGCTTGGCCATTACCACCATGGCCTCTGAATTTGGTTCCCGCACGAAAACTCACTTCTCATCCTCTTCTTCTCTGCCTCACCGAGGCTCGTCGCTGCAGCCCGCATTTGTGGTTAGCGGATCGGTTCTTCATTCTTCTGGAAGCAATTCTACACTAGTACGTGTTCTCTGGCTAGCCCCACAGAGAGTGCGCTCAACCAGTTTTGTCTCTTCCCAGCACGAAGGCTCGCCGTACGAGGTCGCGACTCTGGTTTCGAAGACCTCACAATCCCACCAGTCGTTGGCACCTTCGATAGCAGATAAGGTGGACACAGTGTCTTATACCATGCTGCGAAGGTCCCATGCTAATTCGTTGCGCAGTTCTCACTCAGCGCCGATCCCGCACAATGGGGGTCCAACCTGTCTCCTGATAACCCAGAGCCCGATGACTACTTACACAATCCCGACCCGCGTCGCGATAGACGGAGTGATGTGGCAGGCACCCTCTTCACAATACGAGGGTTCATGAACCTCGGCTGCCTGTGCCTGCTTTGCGCGTCGTTGCTCACGCTGTTGTAGGTGCCATTTCCGTGCGTGTGTGAGCGATCACAGGATCTCTGATGCCCGTTCGCAGTGCTGGTTATCCAATCATATCATACGTTAACAAGAAGACATCACGACACACCTCAATCATATTTCATGACAATTCGAAGGTAGTGTTCTTATGACAAATCCTAATTTCGGTCCTTCAACGCGTTCGTGGTGGCAACTTAGCTGCCCGACATACCAGGAAAATGGAATCTCGTCGATGACGACACCCCCGACGAAGTGCGGACGCGTTTTGGATATAACGATGACTCGCACGAGTACCATGTTGTCTTCAGTGATGAGTTCAACCAGGGTGGTCGCACGTTCTGGCCGGGTGATGACCCTTATTGGGAAGCCCTGGACCTTCACTATTGGCAGGTTAACTTGTTCCTTTCTCGAAAATTGTTTCGTTTGACTGCTTAACCCTTTCTTCGTCAGACAAACAATATAGAATGGTATTCGCCTGAAGCGATCGCCACATCAAATGGGTCTCTGGAAATCACACTGTCTGCGAAACCTATGAATGGGAGAAACTACACTGGGGGCATGATGTCTTCTTGGAATAAATTCTGTTTCACCGGCGGCATCATCGAGACATCGGTCATGCTGCCTGGGAACAACGAGATTATCGGTCTGTGGCCCGCCATATGGACCATGGGAAATCTCGGGCGAGCGGGATACGGTGCATCTCTAGACGGCATGTGGCCATATACCTATGATGCTTGTGACGTCGGGACTGTGGCAAACCAGACAAAAAATGGGGAGCCGTACGCCGCTACTATCAACGGCGACAAGTCTCATGGTGATGTACTGTCGTATTTACCCGGGCAACGTCTGTCAAGGTGCACTTGTACGGGAGACTCTCATCCCGGCCCCGTGCATTCAGACGGCACATACGTAGGACGTGCTGCACCTGAGATTGATGTGTTTGAGGCTCAAGTAAGTCATCGTTTTTACTTTGTTCACGCCGGGCTTGTTGGAGAACGTTCGGTCTAGATTTCCAAAGACGTTGGTTATGTATCTCAATCCTGCCAATGGGGCCCCTTCAACTACGAATACGCGTGGTTTAACACGTCGGAAAACTTGATCATCCCGAACGCATCCATCAGCAAGCTCAACACGTACACTGGAGGTATCTATCAACAAGCGACTTCCGTCGTCTCGAAGACCGCTCAGCATTGCTACGAGAATGAGGGAGGCTGTTTTGCTGTGTACGGCTTTGAATACGTACCTGGCTTCGACGATGCGGTGAGTTTCTCGCGTTTGAGACTTCATTTCACCTGACTGTATCTCAAGTACATTTCGTGGATCAACAATGGCGCTCTCGCATGGACGCTCAATGTTGCTGGCATGGGCGCCGACGATAGAGTTGAAATCGCTGCTCGGCCAGTTCCCCAGGAACCTATGTATATTATTGCCAACTTGGGCATGTCGACGAACTTTGGCTACGTGGACCTCGACCACCTCACATTCCCCACGACCATGAGGATCGATTACATTCGCGTGTACCAGCGATCTGATCGGCTGAATATCGGATGTGACCCAGACGATTTTCCCACTGCGGCGTATATCGCAAAGTACGTCTTACATTGCTTACGACAAAATAGATACCTGCTGACCTTTTGAACTTGATAGGTATAGCGAAGCCTATAGTAATTCAAATCTCACGACGTGGGTGGGCGATTATGGTCAAGTCAATCCTGGAAACAGTTTCTTGGACCAATGCTGAAATTCAAAACGCGGAGCTGGTCGCCTTCTCTATAACTTCTCTTGTGCATCCATTTCACCACTATATCGATATAGGTGGTTCACTATCGTTCCGAACTGCTTTCTCTGAAATGAAAAGGTACCCCCGTGGTAGGCCTTTACTGATCACCACCGCCGTGGGCTGGCGCTGTCGCTGTGACTCACTCTACCTGCCAATGAAGCTAGCATCAACCTTCAGTGTTTCTGCGCATTGTTAATGTGTCTATCTATTTAGTGCATCTATTTTTTCTCGAGATGTTGTTTGTTAGTATGGTAGCTTAGCCCTCCAGCGTTCATCTGTTGCCACATAGCTAGCCGAACGCCGTGATCCGATCGAAGGACAAGCTGTTGTTCCTCGATTTGTCACCTGTTGTTCAGACGTTGGTGACAACAGATCTCCTTTTTTTCTAATTTGAAAACGCACTTACGAGCTCAAGTGACTTTGAAGGGAGATTTATCGATGTTTATCACCCAAGGCGAGATTCCAGTGGCTTGCATGAACCCCAGGGCCGTTGGCCGACGAGTTAATGATGGATGACTTGTCGAATCTTTTCTGTGTTGTTCTTGAACTGCTTTGCTTTGAAATTGCTAAAGACTGTGTCGAGTCCTCATAACGACATCAATAAAGAAGAATGTGAAGCTTAAGCTTGAGACCTGGGCCTGAGGGCTGAAGCTGAAGCTTGAAGCGCTGAATACAAGCCTCGATCATGGCCCAATTGAACGACGTCGGCGCGCTGACACGAATGAGGTTCGATTTGTTCTCCACTTCTTTGTCGATAAAATGTCCTACGCGTCACTTTCATCTCAATCCTCGCGAAGAAATCGATATTATCAGGATACATCCACGGCGTCGACCGCCGATCTCATCTCTCATGGTACCAGCAACACAGGCACACATTTCGAAGCAGCAGCGTTTGTTCGCGGTCCACTCCCCCATCGTTCTGCCTCCTGTGGAAGCACTGTAGCTCTTTGAATTAACTCACCAACTTTTCCACTGAAATGCTAAGCAGCCGGACTCCCCTTACAAATTTCTCAACAATACTTTTGAAAGCCGCAGTTCGTCCAATTCTATAGCAGCCTCACTCTCAGAGAAGGTACATCAGACTCCTTTGCGCGCATATACGCGACTAATCTCCTATAGTTCTCACTCGGATACGATCCGATCTCGTGGGGCTCCGTTCTCCATCCCGACTACGCAGAACCAGACGACGACCTGCACAACCCAGGCCCACGACGCGACCGTGACCACAATGCTGTGGGGACCATATTTACATGTCGTGGCCTTATGAACCTGGGATGCGTCGCTTTGCTTAGCGCTTGTATGCTTGCTATCTTGCATGTATCGTTCACTAAACGCTCTGTCCAGTCGCTGATATGTTTTGCAGCGTCGGTTATCCAGTTGTCAGTGCCTTGACGCGCAAAACACAATCCAAGATGGGAGGTGTCAATCTTGGGGGGACAAATGCGACTGGACAAGTCCCTCAAACATTCGGCTTTCGCGATTTGATCGACCGTGACACGCCGAAGGACGTGCATACCAAGACGTCTTACACTGGTAGCGGTGAAAGGTACGAACTGGTGTTCAGTGACGAGTTCAACGTCGATGGCCGTACATTCTATCCGGTTTGTCATAACACCTCCCGTAGTCATCGTTCATTCAACTAAACAAAAGATATTCTACAGGGAGATGATCCTTACTGGGAAGCAGTCAACTTGCACTATTGGGGGGTATGCGACTCGTATCTCGAAGGGAAAAGCACGACTTACTGTATCATTCCTACAGACAAACAATCTAGAATGGTACGACCCTGAGGCCATCATCACCGCCAACGGCTCTCTCCACATCACTCTCTCGAAGAAGCCCAGTCACAACCTCGATTACCAGGGTGGAATGATATCCACATGGAACAAGTTCTGCTTTACTGGGGGCATAATCGAAGCATCTGTAGTCCTCCCGGGAACTAATGATATCGTCGGCCTGTGGCCTGCCGTTTGGACTATGGGAAATCTTGGGCGAGCAGGTTATGGCGCCAGTCTTGATGGCATGGTAAATTATCCTTTCCTTTTTTTGGAGGTGAACCGGATTCAATATTATCTATCAGTGGCCTTATACCTACGATGCCTGCGATGTGGGAACTGCACCGAATCAAACAAAGAACGGTCTTCCTACAGCGGCGCTGACTGGCGGCGATCCGACACACGGCGGAGCGCTTTCCTACTTGCCCGGTCAACGTCTTTCTCGTTGTACATGTCCCGGAGAGTCTCACCCCGGTCCCACGCACAGCGACGGAACATTCGTTGGTAGATCAGCTCCTGAAATTGATGTCTTCGAGGCACAGGTATTATCTTGCGAACTCGGAAAACATGAACACGAAATTGACATTTGTTTGCTCCAGATCAGCGGCGATCCACTGTCAGGACAGGTATCGCAGTCCGCTCAATGGGCGGTGCGTCCGATATTGTTGCTTTGTCTCGAAAATGACGTCAAACCGTCCCCAAGCCCTTCAATGCAGGATATGTTTGGTTCAATACATCGGACAATCTCATTATTGCAGAAAATAACATCAGCGTGCTAAATACGTACGTCGGAGGCGTGACTCAACAGGCTACGTCGGCGGTAACAGACACGAGTAAGGCGCATATGTTTCGTAGCATCTTCAATGGCTTCACAAGGACGTCACTAGATCAGCAGTGCTACGAAAATAACGGGGGTGGCTTTGCAACGTATGGTTATGAATATAAACCTGGCTTCGACGATGCTGTAAGCTTTCTATGACGCTTCTCATTGGAGACGGCCTGACTGGCTAATGCTTTCGACAGTATATCGCCTGGGTCGCGAACGGGGAATTGGCCTGGAGACTCAACGTTGCCGGTATGGGAGCCGATACAAGGGTAGAGCTTTCTGCACGTCCTGTCCCACAGGAACCGATGGTTTGTCTTGTGACGCCTCATTTCTCTACCTTTGCTGATGTTCATTTAGCACATCATTGCGAACCTAGGTATGTCGAGGAATTTTGGACCTGTGGACCTGGACAATTTGGTATTTCCGACGACCATGTCTATCGATTGGGTGCGGGTATATCAAAAAGAACGCCACCACAACATTGGGTGCGACCCTGAAGACTTTCCGACTCAAGCGTACATAAATCAGTAAGTCGTGCTCGGCTATAGACGTCTCTTGTGCTCCGACACCCGCAGGTATCTCGAGGCCTACACTAACGCCAATCTGACAACCTGGGTTAATGACTACCATCAAACCATACCAAAAAGTAGTTTCTTAGGCGGATGTTGAACGTTGGAACCATGCTCAAGGATGCAACATGCCTCGGACTCTTCTTTTGCCATTGCGTGTTCTGGGATTAAGTTCTGCGTATGTATCATAATTAAAAAAACAAAAGATGTCGCCTGTATAGTTCTGAGATACCGATGTTGTACATTATTCAACTGTACTTACGAACATTGTGAAATTAGTGGACAGTGTGTTGACCCAAGGAAACCATAGGTAAATGCCAAAAAAATTGAAGGTATGTAACATCTAGTGCATTTCCATGAACTGCCAGTCCTGATACAAGGCTACTCAAAAGCAGCAACCAGCCATACATACGGACAGATGAATTTGAGAGATTTTCGGGAGGGTTATCTTCATGATCAGAATTCCTTACAGATGTCTACTTTCGCGTCACGCCGCGCAAGACATAACATCTGTAAAGAACTTCAATCATAAGGACTAAAGAACCGCTAGATTCACCGGTCTATACAGGCACCTGCTCATGTGCGGATGTACCACCAGTCTTCGAGGATACAAGTAATTCGCTAAGTTTGGTTAACGTCCTTTGGAGAGAGATGACGCCGCCAGCAGTCAAGACCACCGAGTCATTAGGAATAGAGGCCATGGAAGAGCCCTGTGCTGTATCGATTAACGCTTGAGCGTCCTTGACAACCTTCGCAAGACGACCGTTCGTGCGATAAAGCCACTCGATTTCGTCCTGGAGGCCTTGAGGAGGTCGTTCGAGCGCACGACGAACGAAGCCACGCGACAGCACGTACGCTCTCTCGTTATACAAGCGACTGTTTACCACGCTGTCGGGGGTATCGCGTAGCTTGTCATGCGCTGGTTCGCAAAACCACGGTTCTCGCACAAGAACCAAACCCTGTATTGACACGAGCGCCTGCAGCAGCGTTGATCGTGCAGGATTCCACGACTCCGTGCGGTCGCCTTGCCACGTATTCAGGATCGACAAACAGACCTTCCCGTCCTCGTAGAGATTCGGATTAACGCGCCCGTTGCCCTGCGTCCAGCTGTGAAAAAAGGCCTTTGGCGGACTGTGCGGGAAGTCAGCATCCAAAAACCAGTCTATGACCATTGGCGCATCGGCATATGGCGTATTCTCCGGACCGATGATGAGACATCGAAGAAGGTCAACGCGGTCTTCCCACGTACGCATAATGATGGAATCTGGTGGCAGTAGGGATTAGCGAACGGTCTTTCAAGCGATCTTGGGAGCAAGTGCGCATACCAGGGAGACTATTCGTCAGCGCTCGATACTCTTTCATTAAACGCGCGAGGAAAGTCTTGGAGTGAGTGCCAGATGTTGAGCTAAGGAATGCATGATCAGGCGGTGTGACAGGAAGGATGTCGAATCGTTTCCAGTGCGAATCCTTGTCGTCGTTGTTCGCATTGCCTTCAGAAGCGATACAGTGTGTAGGCTGAACGCTTTCTAATTGAGCCAGTTGGATATCTATGGGCAATGCGTGGTCCGCAAGTGGTGCAGCTTCCTGTACGGCATCTACCTTTGGTGGTTCAAACGACATAGATTCGGTCTCGGATACAACCTCTTCGTCTTCACCGATCCAACCGCCATTAGCGTCTACGTTCATCGCTTGATCGTCCTCAAAGGATTCCCATGACCCAGTATCATCCTCGTCCATCGACCAGTCCCCTGCCTGTTGGTGCTCAAACTCGTCCCAAATTTCTTCCTCAATTTGCGTGAAGAACATGTCCTGTAATCGAGTCAACCGTGTAATCGGATAATTCTCCAAAACACCGTCGGGGAAGGTGACGACAATTGACCCATCAGTATTCAGCTGCAGACAATCGCCGTGAGAACTTTGAATGACTGTATGAAGAGGAGACAAGCTCACATCTGTCACTTCGCCGATCCATCTCACGGAAGAATCACCGGGGGAAGGATTTATCCATCGAGGTTCATGCAGATTTACGTCCCGTCCTTGTAGCGTCTCCATCCCTAATTCGAACATCTCACGTCTCCAGCCGGAAAGCTGCCCGTCCGCATATGGCATCTCGCGTACCCATGACTCGAATTCGCCGATGACGGGCACATACGGCGCGTCGTAGCCATTCTTCGTAGGGTTAAGGAAGACAAGATCGCCGCGCCGTAGCCCAATCGTGGCAGTTGCGTCAGGATCGAGGTCCTGTGGCCCGTGAGGATCCAAGTCAAGCAACGACGCAGTGGCTGCCTCATGATTGTCAAGGTAAATTATCTCGGCTACACGTTGTGTAGCGTCCACCTTACGAACGACGGCGTGACGCTGGCGGCCTTCGCCTTTCCACAACACATGATCCCCTGGCCTGTTATGGAGTCAGAAATATAACGGAACATATCACAACAGAGCCACTAACCAACAATCGTATTCGTCGGGATTGAGATATGGCGCAAGTTCAGTGGCCTTGTGGACGGTCCGTGTATTATCTTGCCACAAGACTGACACGGTAGTTTGCGTCTCAGTGACCTTGAGTGTCTTAATGACTATCGCGCCATTCTTCCCATGTGTGGTCTGTGGTGATGGGCCGTTTTCTTCCTTCAACGTACCCCTGTCCAGATATCGGAGCTCAATATCCGCTTTACTGGCGATATTCATTAGTTTTGATACGTCGTCGCCGTGCCAGAAACGCTGTGGTCGTTTGCGCTGTTGTGCTGCCTCGGGATCGAGCATTTGATTCATCGCAAGCCAGGATATCGCGAATACTGTGTGTGAAATGGAAATTACGGTATCGTCCTTATGTCCTCGTCTTTGCCTGGTGAGGAAATTGAGGAGCGGCGAAACCATCATATTCTCGGCGGGCGAGGGAGGTAGGATATCCTGGCGGACGCGTCAAAATAATGACCTATAATTGAAACAATTGGCGACATACTTCTCCTTTGTCCCCGGGGCCCAATCTAGTGCTAAGCTCAGGAATACAGATGAGTACTCCATCGGATGTATCCACCAAAACTTCGTCGAATGTCTCGACAACCTTGGTGGCAATTAGCTGACGATGTTTCGATTCAGGACGTGAAGATGGACACACCTGTCCTACCCAATCATCATGCAGAACGTAATCGCCGACTTGAACTCTGGGCAAAGCCAGGTCTTTGCGCATGTGCCATCCCGCCTGCTCGCGGCTGATGCAGTGCTCCAGTCTGCCGTTGACGTCTACATCGATGACTACCCCGGACATGGGATTATCTGCGAAGGCAAGCTTGACGATATCGCCAGACTGGAAGAAGCTGGAGGTGAGAGAAATGAGTGGCGACAAGGGAAATGAAGATCGTTAGTCGCACCGATCAACGAGCGTCAGGCCATCCTCTGTCGCGACCTCGGGCGCGCCGATATCTATAGCACTGGGAAAGCTCACGCTGATCTCGCCGCGTTTGAGCGGCGTTATCTTAATGGTCTCTCCGAGTGAATTGGTAGTCTCCAGCGGAATTGGCTGTCCTCCGTCCACATCCTGATCGTGCCAGCAATGCTAAGATGGTCGATTGAGTTCGCGACAATCGAGACCGAACGCAACAAACCTGAACGATTCCAAGATACGAGCCAAGAGAGTCCTTCCCAACTAGGTCATTTTGATAGAACTAAAGAGAAGCAAAGCGCGCGGCGGTTAACGACACCTGGCCGATGCGAATTATGGTGGAGTGTAAAGGGTTATATACGCACCTTGACCGGTCGACTGGCTGGCATCCCGCGCTAATCGCTGAGCTCGTTCCACAGCTAGCGTTGGCTGTAGATGAAGTAATGAGGAATAAATTAAATGGCCAAATCGCGTCGTGGCCAAGTTCAAGCAGTACGCAGTGCCAGTCAATCCCGGACGTCCGAACTATCGCTCCGTCACAGCGATAGCGCAATCAATCAACCCTCCATTTGCAGTCACCCGTGCCACGGTCATGCACGACGCGCACTATGTCTTCTGCAACGCTCGCGCCGACTGATACGCCTTAGATATGTTATTGTTTCCGACTCCGTCTTCTCCATAAAACAATTGAATGGGTATCTCCATTTTGTTATATATGTACGTCTCTCATTACTCGCGTGACAAGCTTGGTTCTAAATAATAGTGAAATCTCCAAAGAGTCGAATAAACCAATCTCTCAGTGACGATAACAACTCAAGCTAATCAATTCGACCACGGTAAATTCTTCAAGGTTCCAGTCGGTATGTAGTGAATGTGCACACGGAAACCCTGAGATCATGTCGACTCGAATGCTTGCCGCCAGGGGATCTCTGCTGTTGTTAGTACTTTCAAATCGACTAGAGCATTGCACATCTATTGCAAGGCAGCTTCAAAGCGAAGATAGAAGTTTAGGACGTATATTGTACGATGTACAGAGTGTAGACAGCAGGTGAGTCAGGTCTGCTAGGCCCCCGGCATGCCCGCCTGTATGTCCGATACAAAAACCCTAATTTTGGGCATTTTCGTCAAGGCTGTTTCCGCAAAATTCGGCACATAAATATCGGGTAGCCCCCATTTGGGTCGATTTCCGGCACATAACGTATCGGACCTCCAAACACGAGACCCCCCTCTCCCATCAGCCGACCACATCAATGAAAATGAGATTTCTGTCCTTCAGAAATGTTAGCAGAAATGTTACCTAAAATTGGTGGCTTACTGTCATGCATAAATGTGTCACACACTGTGACATTTCTGTGCAGTTGAAATGTCATCTCATGTTACAACATTTCTGTCATGCCTATATATGAAAAGAAATAATAATATTTTTTCGGATATTTCTGCTGAGAAAATATATTTCCTTTGGAACATTTCTACAAGACACAAATTATTACAAAAAATATATATATATATCTGACCGACATTTCTGCAAAACATAAATTTGCACTATTGCTAACATTTCTGCAAGACAAACATCCTCTACACCCCACTTTGTAGGTATTTAGCTTGCAGAAATGCTAACATTGATGTGGAATTTATGTTTTGCAGAAATGTCAGTCAGAAATGTTATAGTTTTTTGTAATAATTTGTGTCTTGCAGAAATGTTCCAAAGGAAATATATTTTCTCAGCAGAAATGTCCGAAAAAATGTTATTATTTCTTTTCATATATAGGTATGACAGAAATGTTGTAACATGAGATGACATTTCAACTGCACAGAAATGTCACAGTGTGTGACACATTTCTGCATGACAGTAAGCCACCAATTTTAGGTAACATTTCTGCTAACATTTCTGAAGGACAGAAATTTCATTTTCATTGATGTGGACCGACCTTTGGCGCAAGTTGGCGGACCGCCGCCCTTTTATGGCCAGGCGTCGCGCTGCCTGAGCGCCTCAGGGTCGGTTTGCTCGGTGGTTCGGCACAGTATGTATCGAACCTTGTCGTCGACGCCATCCTTCCGGCACATAAAATATCGGACATGTCCCCCATTTTGAACTATTTTCGGCACATAAATATCGGACATATATGGGGGCATGCCGGGGGCCTGGTCTGCTTTGGGTATGGCAGGGGATGTCCCCCTTTAAGCTTTAAGCTTTGTGACCGACGCCTACAACCTGCCTGCCATTTGTCTCTCTGGAAAACACAGCTGTTCGTTAAATACCTGTCCAAGTACATATCTCCGGGCAGTAGTGCCAATCATCTCTACTGGGCTCGAATCGTTATACCCACTGCCTGAGGCCTGAATATTTGAATCCCTACCAGCCAACCAGTCTAGTAATCTTGCTCTCATCGAGATCTGTCAATTTCTCCTGCGCATTCTTGGATACTGCCTGATTCTCTTCCGAACGCTGAGCGACTACCCATCAGACCACATTACATACCAACCAGTCTCTTCCGCGAAATTGACAAACGCACGATGGCACCGCCTCCCATTGAGCTCTTCCTCACCACAATTGCAAGCCAGCACAAATTGCGAAGTAGGCAAGGTGTGTAAGACACCTAATTGGCTCCCATCTCTGCAACCATGATGTGTGGGAGCGAAGTTTGTTCAGTTAGTCTTGACTACATATGACATTCCCTTCTATCTGCTCTTTCAATATGCATATCATGCCTCATATGTCCTCAGAACACCTTCTACGCACATTACAGGTCATGAAGATTCCGTACACCGCGTACGATCTCGCGTCCGATGAGAAAGCCAAACAACGATGGCGTCGGAAGACGCCTCCTGCTTTACAGCAACTTCCCGGCATCCTCGTCGGAGGTGTGTGCCCTGGGGTAGGTATCCAGTTATTCCAGCAGATACAGAGACTGATTTAACGTGAACGCTTATATAAATCAGTCCTATGAGGACTTGTGAGTCCATTCTGATCTCACAACGCGTGCGCTTTGCCCATGAACGTAAACCCACAGCGAGAATGCCATCGAAGAGAAGTCACTTGATGTCTTCCTGCGGCGCAATGAGGATTATGACGACTCGTACGACGCGCCAAAACCTGCCGCCCAGGCCATCGGTGTACCGGGTGTTGTCACGCCACTTCAGATGACCCCCGAGCGTTTGAAGACGAAGATCATGGCCCAGCGCATGTCTCCTGTGCCGCCTGATGGAATGCCACGAGACCTTCCCGCTAACAAGCGTACCGGAGAATTCGACGCGGGCGACAAATTTATCGGCTATGGGCTACAAGGCGTGAAGGTCACGGACCAAGAGCTGATTGATCTTGTAGCGGAGTTGGGCTTGAATGGGGATGATGCAGGTTCGCTAGTGAAGGACCTTTCAGGCTCTAGTGACGGGCCAAAGCCCGCAGAGATAGAGACCAAAGAGGACACCAAGAAAGTGCCGAGAACCGAAGAATCCAAGAGCGAGACGAAGAAACCGACGAAAGAAGAAACCAAAGCATAACCACGAGGGCTCATCAAGGGGTATCTCAGGAGAAATTGTTAACCATGACTTTCAAATCGTACATTGTACAGTTGTGATCGTGGATACCTCGCAATCGACTTATACCCAAGGCGACCGTCGAGTTACCCCAGCTCTTCTGGCCAGGCTCAAGTAGTATATCTATAGGAAGCGGAATTGTTGAATCGGGTGAGACGCCAGTAAGTCCTTAGGCCGTGACGGAAGCGCAGTAAGACCGTACCCAAGGCTGCACCTCAGTCGTGACGAATAAACGGACGAGGTGAGCCTAGCCACTCATGGAACACTCAGGAGAAATTGCTAACTGACTTGCAAATGTACATTTACAGTTGTGATCGTGCATGCCTCGTCGACTTATACAAGGCACGTGAGTTACCATCTTTGCATAGTTTTCTATAGGAACTACCTTTGCGAAACCATACCTTCACATGTTGACGAACATGACCCTCGCGTGTCATCACTCGGGATGCGCTTTGAACCAGCGGTCGACAACCTTAGGCAGCGGACAAGCCGTTGATTCACCCTTGCCGTTGGTCTCCTCATACATCAATTGGCAGCACAGATACAGATCCCTGAGGAATCCGTCGCATTTATCTGGCTTGTAAGTGTTTTTGTTGAGACAGTCGTGCAAATCGCAGGCTGAAGGAGAATATGGGTGCGTGTAAAGAAGCTACAGTCCGAAGTTTCGACATGCCTTGCCGCTGACATGCAGGTATACTTGGACCGCGCTGCTGTGAGTGAAATGTTAGCCGAAAGATAAAAGCAAGACAGAAATGGGAATTCTCGCCTTCGTGGACATGGCCAAATCGTCCAAGACTTAGATAGGAGTGGCAAAGAGTAGATCGAGACTCTCACTGATTACGGATCATAAGTAAACGGAATGTCCTTATTCAGAAGTCATTTCTATATCGGGCTGCGGCCCAGGCTCGGTCATGCGGAGACAATGAATCAAATCCAATGACGATGTCCTCTATACGCGCCGCGTTCCGCGAGTGATTCGATTTATTGCCCAGTTCTAGACTCGCACTTTCCCCGCAATGCTGCGTTCACGAATCGTGGCCTCAGAATTAATCACAAGTGCTTCTACTTAATGCCGAGTCTCGTGCTCACCCAAGAATCAGATAATGATGGAGGTTCCCCTATCATAGGTTCCCGCCCCGGGATCCACGAAAATCCCCCCAAACCGATGGTCCGTGCGTCTCTGGGCCAATCCTGGGCGGTTCTGCGGTCACCGAGCCCTGGCGCTGCAGGTCGTCTGACCCAACGACAGTTGCATATAATGCTGTCAAAGCAGTGGTCTTAATGCGCCCGCCCCATTTACCGTACACCAATCGTGAATATGATTGCCACCATGCGCTTGCCCGTCGGCACTGCTGCAGTTGCTATAAGAGGCAGCCCCACCGCCCCGCGTCTTGCTTCTTTAACCCGATTTAGACTTCATTCCACAGCCTGCGGGTGCGCGCGTCCCCGTATCTTGAGACCTAACACCACTTCCTTGTCTGCCCCTATTCGACCTCAGTCGACTTCGTACGACCCGCTGCCTTCCTCATCTTGTAATCGATTACTGACGACTTTCGGCCATTCAGTTCCAGCATGACGACAATGAAGGCCCTCATCTACGCTGGCAAAGGCCAGCCCAAGCTTGTGGACAAGCCTATGCCTCAGATTCTCCAGCCGACAGACGCCGTTGTGAAGATGGTCAAGACCACTATCTGCGGTACAGACCTTCATATCCTAAAGGGGGATGTGCCCACATGCGCAGAAAGTACGACGACATTCTCGTTCCATTCGTAATCTCTTATTGACTTGAATTCTCCTAGACACTATCCTCGGTCATGAGGGTATCGCCGTTGTGCAGTCTGTTGGTCCCAGCGTCAAGGCTTTCAAACCCGGTGATCAAGTCATCGTTTCTTGTATCACATCGTGTTCGACCTGCGAGTACTGCCGCAGAGGTATGCCTTCTCACTGCACCGACGGCGGATGGATACTGGGCAACACCATCGATGGCACGCAGGCGCAGTACGTACGTATCCCGCACGCAGACGCGAGCCTCTATCACATGGTCGCTGGCGCTACGCCTGACGAGCAGGTGATGGTCTCCGACGTGCTCGTCACTGGGTATGAATGTGGTGTGCTCAATGGGCGCGTGGAGCCCGGCAGCACGGTCGCTCTCGTCGGCGGGGGTCCTGTCGGTCTGGGCGCCATGCTTACCGCTCAGCTGTACACACCCGCACGTATCATCATGATCGACCTTGATGCGAACCGTCTCAAGCAAGCCAAGAGCCTCGGAGCGACGCACACTATACTCTCTGGCCCGGATACAGTGAAGCAGGTCATGGAGATCACGGGCGGTCGTGGTGTGGACACGGCCATCGAGGCCGTGGGTGTTCCCGCCACTTTCGAGCTTTGCCAGGAGCTCATCTCGCCTGGCGGCGTGATCGCGAATCTTGGTGTGCATGGAACCAAGGTGGACCTTCACTTGGAGAGTCTGTGGGACCGCAATATCAGTAAGTGGCTATAGTTAACTTCATTTGGCGAATATTTCGTTGACCATTGACCCGTTCAGCTATCACTACTCGCCTCGTCGACGCTACCTCGAGCAGCATGCTCATCAAACTCGTTGACGCTGGGCGTATCAACACAAAGGCGCTTGTTACGCATTCCTTCAAATTTAGCGACATGGGGAATGCCTACGGAACGTTCGGTGCAGCGGCACAGCACAACGCTCTGAAGGTCATCGTGGATTTCTGATTGATCGACAATTTCCATTCTTTGCTGTAAAAAAAGTATCAAAGTGCCGGCTAGGGTAGTATTGGCGTGTAACATTATCTGAAATTTCGAAAAAAATAAAAGACAATGCTTTCGAGAGTCATTTTGGAGCAGTAGCATATCAAGGTGGAGTGCAGCACGCATAGTATGGCACCGGCATGCGGATTTCTTTCGCAAAATTCACACTTCGAGTGGGTGGGAAAGCTATTACGATTTTTCAAACTGGCTGTATATCTGAGTTCTGAGAGCCTATCGTCAACGGCGTTCAGGTCAGTCGCTAGATTATCGATCGTCTACTGTGGTTGCAAGGCGGCACTAGTTCCGGGAAATAAGCTATTTCGCATTGCGAATTCGCTGCGAAAATCAACTTGCGTTGTTCCTGTTCATTTTGCCTATCCAGCATCGTCGGCGGGCACCATCATACCATTCAGTCAGAACTTGAAGCCGCCAAGGCTCAGCGCTCAGCGCTCAATACTGGCACCGATGATGGTCGGTGATCTGCATCGGTCACCGCCTCGCTCAACGGTTGCCGTGTCCTGATCCGTGAAAATCACAGATAAACAGATAACAACTGCAAGACTGTTCAAAAACTTCAACCACTTACACCAAGTCTCTCTAGATGGTTTAAACTTATTGGGACCAATAAACTTGGATGTTGTGGCTCCGGTCTTTCACATCCTGTACTTAACGATTCGCAACGGCAGCGAGTATCCGAGATGGGAAATTACAGACTCCATACTAAACAGTAAGTGCTCATCTAATAAGACGCGGGAACGAGCTCATTTGGATCATGAAGAACCTGTTATCCTTCCATGCCTTACAAGTGTTTGCTTTTTCCACCTCACCTTTGCGAGCAAGCATCTGTTCCCATCAAGCGATGCATCCACTAGTGGCCGCACTAGCATTTCAGTTTTGGTGCCGGCCCGCGCGAAGTCTTTACAAGTTCACGAATCCCGACCCATTGCTACTCAAACATTGATGGATGACGAAATCGATAGCATCGTCATGTTTCTAGAGCGAGCGATGAATACGCATACTTAATTGTAAGAAGTGCTGTGCATTCTTCTCTCCCGGGCACGCATAACATAATTTCATAGACGAACAGGTATACACAGCCTAATATTGATGTGGCTCTGAGACGCCGCAGTGAATGTTCAAACTGTATTTTGAATAGGGCTCGACGTACCGACTCAAAATGAAAGACGTCCCTGTTTACATTGTTCGTGGAAGTTTGAAGGCCCGTCCGAATCCCGATGATGATAATTTATGCATCTGCAATGTCACGACATATGAAACCTAGGCATTTCTCGAAATACATACATATAAGCTGCGTAGGATGAGGAGATGGACGCCGTGGATACGACTGTACTTTCAGCACTCATCATGGGGGTCCTCGATGCAGCGTACATGCTGTTTTTTTTCTGTTTTTTTGTATCCCTCTGACCATGAATGATGAACATTCACAGTATCGGCGTGATCTACGACATGCAAGTCGTGGGGATTTTGTCAGTTCTGTCTCTTCTTTTCTTTATCACCTGTTCTGATCACCACTCCTTTCATTGTGTACTAGTCTTTACGGAAGTAAGGAGCTGCTGAGGTTCATTTTTGTGTGGACAAGTGGTATTTACTTCAACTGCCCTTAGTCGCGATGGTGCAAGGATGGTTTTACTTCAGCACATATTTATGCAAGGATCGTGTGCTAATCAAAATTATGGTGTGTCCATCAATTACATATCCCGTTGCCTCGTTGACCTATTGAATCTCCTTCGAAGGTCGCGATCGTCCTCGCTCTGGACACAGCCCAAGTAGTGATGATCGCAGGTGCAATGTTTTATAATGATCCGAGCATTGTATTGACTGGCTCACAAGTCGCAGGATATTGGTATCTAGTGACAGGTACGTTCGTTGGTAGCTACTCGCTTTTCTTACGCCCTAAGTCGTGCTACTATGTACTGGGTTTACGAACACTAACAAGACGCTGTCACTAACCTGCTATTGCTTGAGGAAGGGATGTTAATTTTGTATGTTTTGATTGAGGTTGGGGGGTTACTTCTGGACTAATGTTTATTCTTGTAGATATCGGCTTATCATCATGCAGCAGGGTGTAGGGAATATCATTGCGTTTATCATACAATAGTAGGTATCTCGCCCCCACCGAGCTCTCCGCTGGCTGAGAATGATTGAACGAACGTACAGTTTCTACTGCTGGAGGATCTCTAGACGTGAGCGGCCCCTGAGTGCAATGTCATGCGAGTATTTAGTGCGTTTTCAGTGTGCCGCTTGAATAAAATCTCGTATCCGATTACCCTTGGTGTAACAGGCATTCTGGTGGGTGTCTAGTATGGATCGCTGATGTAAGATCGCTGATGTAAAATTGATCGTCTGCTTTCATGAATAGACTCTGCTGAGCAATAGCGCAAATGGTGAGTCTTCCTCGCCCTCGTGTTGATTTTTATTCCTCACTGAGAGTGATTGTGCCAGCTACGGCGATAGGTATGTTGACCCAACACCCTGAGGGGTCTTCTTTCTCTCATAATAATGGATCCATGATTGACCAGCGACCTATGTACTAGCGTAAGTTTCTGAATCATCTTCTGGGACCCTGGGAATGGGCTCATCTGCCCTGCAGGGGTCATAATGACACCTATAACCAGCTCCTCGAGCCACAGATCCATGTACGTATCGCCCATTCTTGTCGAACATTTCCACCGTTGTTGTGTCAGGATGACAGTAGTCAAACTTTACAGTGCCTTTTCTCTGTGGCAAATATACTTACAGTTGTCACGGACGTCCTCATCTCTGTCGTCATGATTGTTCTCTTGCACAAGTGCAAGACCGGCTTCAAGCGATCGACGGATGTCATCAATCGTCTGGTGAGTCCGACTGGGTTTCATGGTTGTCTTATGATTGATGTGGATTTCTCCTTCATACTAGATAATATTCACGTTCAGCACTGGTAGGTGTTCAACCATGGCGTGTTCATGCCAGCCGTCTTCTCAATCCTTCCTTGAAGGCCTTCCTACCGCGCTGACTGCGCTGGTCTGCGAAATCCTCGCATGTATCGGCATTAATGTTTCCTTTTCAGATAACTGTTCATTCAAATTATTGGTGCATTACAGCTTATGACTAGCTCCAAAACACCACTCTTCTTCGTATTCATTGCCACATGTAAGTGCCTGGGCATAAGTACTATTGTGCACGCAACCACTAATAGTACAGCTTTTTTCCGTAGGACGATGTATGTACCCGTTTCGTCTCGGTCAGCCGGCGGGCTCTCACCGCTTTATTTACAGGGTACACTAACTGTCTGTTGGTCAACTTGAACTCCCGCGATTACATTAATGGCACGGATGATATGATGTCAATGGGTTTGGAATCGATACCACTCACGGCGCTGAAATGCTTCCCTTCGGGAGAACAAAGGCGGTCATATAATGCAAGTCTAGTTGCTGCTCGGAATTCTTTTGCGCTACACGCTGCTTGTCTTGCTTCTGCCTCCATCACTGCTGTGCCCATACATCTCCTCGCATCCATTCTTTCTACCTTCATCAGTCTGGTCTCACGTGCAATTTCACCTTTTTTCATCTCTTTGCTGTTCACCGTTACTGAAAAATTCTACAGGAGACATTCCAAGTCAACATTGAAACGAGGACCGACACCGCATATGATCACTTGGTGCGTACAGCATCATTTCTATTCTTGTCGTATTTCCCTTTGATACGTAAGCATCCAGGACCCGTGCATCCAAACATCAGCCACTGTGCTTGCTCCTGAGGGAAAGGCTGCAACAGATATGCATGGAAAGTCTGGTTTAAACATGAGCTTCTAATCATCATCTCTTCATGCACGATTCTATTGCCTTTCATTTTTTTTCTCGGCAACCTTCGTGTTGCGAGAACGTAGTCGAAGATACGATCCACTCACTGAGCACGTAGCAGATATTTGATATTATTGTAGAATATTCTGGTATTTATTCCGTAGTATAAATATGTATATGATAGATACGATGGGGACGTGCTCACTTTTGAACGGATGCTTGGATCGATCCGATTTTTATTGAGTTGGAAGATGCGAAATTTGATGCATGATGTCGTGATGCGGCGACTGCCAACTACTTGCGAAAGAGCTGTAATCGTTATCGTATCCACTACATACTTATCTGCTTTTATTCCTGCCTGGCTCCGCGACTAGTCTTTGCTAGACCAGAATGACCACACCAGATGTGAGGGTCCTCATAGTTTGCATGGGTGAGATTCAAATTTCGCGCGTGCCTGCCATCTTTCTCACTCACTCGAAAACCTATAATCCGCCTTCTGCGCGCTCGACGTCTGTGGATCAATTTTCGTTCAAGAACTTTCGCGTCTCAGGGAATATATGCCGCTCACCTATGGGTGAAGCTGTCCTTCGACACGTTGCGGTGCAACGTGGGAACAACATCTTCGTCGACAGCGCAGGGACCGGCGCGTGGCATGTGGGCGAGGAAGCAGATGATCGGTATGCCCTCAACTATCACTCTCTGTAAGGTTCCTTCTCTGACTTAAGTGTAGAACAATTGCAGTATGCCGACAGGTGCGCAAACTTTTCTAGATCTGCGCCTGCTACGCTGTGTTCGGCAGCTAACCGACACCCGATGTTTTCACACAGAACAAAGTCCCGATACATTGCCGCGCGCGCAAGGTCCAGCTGTCTGATTTCACTGAATTCACGCATATTCTCGCCGCGGATAACAACAATCTTCAGTCACTCGAGCGTATGAAGCCGCATGAGACGTCTGCGACAGTGCGGCTATGGGGCTCTTACCTTGACAATGAAGTCATCCCAGACCCCTACTATGGCGGAAGCGTGTGTCCCCCTTGTACTTGGTATATTCATGTACACTTATTGTTCTGGTTCCGCAGAACGGATTCCACAAAGTGTTTGACCAGTGCGTGGCTCTGTCGCACGCTTTCCTCGACGATGTGTTTGGCGTGACAGAATAGAGGCCGGATAACCGTGCGTTATTCATGCGATATTCGAAGTGAAATCTGTTCTACAATAATAATGCCTAGACTAAATACAACTGCCCATCATTGTACTTTCGTGTTTTCGACTTCCGTCATGAGTTGGTGGGCATCTCCACAGCCGCTCGAGTGTGGATGGCATCTGTCGCCTTCCACAAGCTGGTGATAGTCTGGAGAGTAAAGATCAGCTCTATCCTTATTCAATAAGCCAATCAACACATACCTTGTTCTGCGTGTAGAAGTTGATACCACTAGTAAACAACAGAAGGCGTTACTCATCCGGCACCATAACAGACACAAAGCATACCTCTTTCCATAAAAGCCAATATCACCAAGGACGCTACCCTTGTTGCCGCTCCACGCGAACATGGGCAACGGTACGGGAATCGGGACGTTGATGCCAATCTGTCCTGCCTCGACTTCGCACTCGAATCGGCGTGCAGTGGCACCTGACTGCGTGAAGATGGCAGTACCGTTGCCGTACGGGTTCGCGTTGATTATATCGATGGCGTCATCGAGCGTTTGCGCGCTGAGCACGATCAGGACAGGTCCGAAGATCTCCTCCCTGTGTCGGATTAGAAGGTCAGCACACGGGAGTAAAAGGAAGCGTGTCCCATTCAGAGCATATGCCCGACGACGTACTTGTAGCACCTCAAATCCGTACGAGCGTGGATGACGGTCGGACCCACGAAGTTGCCATTGGGGTATTCTGCGACCTGTAAGCTGCGCCCGTCCAGCATAATAC
The DNA here is from genome assembly GCA_000934395.1 of Fistulina hepatica ATCC 64428. NCBI lineage: Eukaryota > Fungi > Basidiomycota > Agaricomycetes > Agaricales > Fistulinaceae > Fistulina > Fistulina hepatica. The sequence continues at coordinate 239,630 of KN882046.1, read as the reverse complement.
GGCCGCCCTCCTCTTCAGCAGAGGAGACTAGGCCGACGATGCGCTTTTGCGCGGCGGGGGAAATAACCGGGCCGCTGATCGGGGAGCTCAATTGCCTCCCTATCAGGGTGAACGAAATACTTACAGATCTGCACCCATCTCAAAACCCCCAGAAACCTTAAGCTTCTTCGCACGCTCAATCAATTCCGGGATCCATGACTCGGTCTCTCCGACAGTGATTGCTGCAAGGGATTTTTCACATTAGATGTGCAAGGAAGGCAACGCCTTCTCTCCGAAACTCACCGACGGAAATGGCCATGCAACGCTGACCGGCAGCTAACAGGTACACAGTTGGTGTTGGTTGATCTCGACAACAATAATCATACCTCCAAATGCAGCACCAACAATCGCATTCAAAGCATGGTTTTTGTTTGCTACATATACATCGCAAACATTCAATAAGATTTCCGAAGGAACGCGGCATGATGAGACACCCACCATCAGGCATAATAACCGCGTGGTTCTTCGCGCCCATGTTCGCCTGAACACGCTTTCCATTGGCCGTACCGCGCGTATAGATATGGCGACCAGCGCGGTCGCCACCGACAAAACTGATCGCCTTGATCGCTGGGTTGTCGCAGATGGCGTTGACGGTTGGTACACCGCCATGCACAACGTTAAGGACGCCCGCGGGGAGACCGGCGCGCTCGCAGAGCTCAGCAATGATCATTGCGGCTCCCGGGTCACGCTCCGACGGCTTGAGGATCAGGGTATTCCCTGTGACAACGGCCATGGGGATAGTCCAGAGTGGGATCATTCTGCAATGAAAGATTAATTACTTATCATTATACTCATGTCTGGTTTGTTACGAATGAGTGAGCCAACAGAGAGACACACGCACGCAGGGAAATTGAATGGTGCAACGCTAGCGCATACGCCGAGCGGTACCTTTCTCACGTAGGTATCCATGTCACGGCCGACTATATGCGTAGTAATTAATTAGTGAAGAAGCTTGGGCGGACGAATACAGAGAAAGGAGGGTCTCGAGAGCCCATGGCTCTGTCCGATTTAATCAAATCGTCATACGAACCTTCAATTTTCTCTCCCAACAAGGATTGTGTGCAGCCAATGGCAGTCTCGACAACTTGGAGACCACGAAGCAAATCGCCATGGGCATCCGCAAATGTCTTGCCCTGTTCAACGACGATGCTCGCTGCGATTGCATCGGCATTTGCACGCAATTCATGTTGCAGTCTATAGAGGAAATGTCATGTTTCAGGGTGAACTGATGACAACAGATCATGTACTTACGCGATGACCACCTTCTGGCGTGAGAGAACACTGGTGCGGCTCCAGGTCTTGAAAGCAACGCTAGCAGCAGCAACTGCCTGCTCAAACTCTTCCGGCGTCGTCTGGGGTACGCGAGTTACAACTTCCTGAGTGGACTGTGTCGCGAACTCAATAAAGCGTGAGGGTGGACGAGATCCAAGCTGGACTTACTGGGTCGAGGACGTCGATCCACTCGGTGGTCCGGCTCTCGACAAACTGGCCATTGATGTAGTTCTTCGTTTTACCACCGGTTCCGCTGGTGCCTTTCCAGTTGTCAGAGAGTTCCTGCTTCCATTTTGTGGCAACTTGGGCGGACGGGGCGGAGGACATGGTGCGAAAGGACATGAAGATGACGGATGATCGATGGGAGGAGAGGAGAAGGGAAGTCGAAGAGGTTGAGGAGCGCACGCGGTGGGGGCGTGGCAGAAAGCAAGAGCGCGGTCGCGGTATCATGATGGCTGCATGGACGCAACGCGGTTTGAGCGTCGGTCAGTCCAGATGCCGTCAAATTTCAAATTGCCCATGCGTGGTCGGAGAGCACACGGACTCCGCGAACGGGTCAATAACGGATGATTCGGGAAACGCGATGTCTGATGCCAGTGATGGCCGATCACAGTTGGGGAGATCAACATGCGTGTGTTGAACTTGCGAGTTCCGTTTCACTTTGCCGCTACACTCAACTGGGTTTGGTCGTCGCGTTCATGTGAGCGCGATGGACGATTTTTCACGTTTCCGCGAGAACAATCAAAACAACAGACAAACAAACTATCCTTTGGGTGGCTTCGCAAGCCCATATGCTTCCCATCCTGCGGCGGCCATGTCCGCGTCCGCTTCCAGCCCAACCTTCCCTAGTAGCTCTAGTACCCAGTCCCAATTTCCATCTGGTGACTTCAACAACTATCCCCTGGCACCCACAAATCCAATGGGTATCTCATCTGCTCTGTCGGGCCGTTCATCTGAGCAGTATCGCCAACAATGGGGAGCTATGCCTCCCAGTCGGTCAGGCCAGCCGTCTCCCCACGAGCAGTTTGAGTGGAATGAACAGCAGCGTCAGGCCGTGCAGCGCCAACAACAGCAACAGAGGTACATCGACTTTGTCTTTGATCTCATTTATGTCACTCACATATCTGAATTCCCGCATCATGATCTGTGTGCGCGTCGATTCCGCAGCTTGCACCAGCAGCAATTAATGCGCCAACAGGCTTATATCCAGCAGCAGGCTCATCAACAGCAAGCCATGATGGCACAAAACCCTGCTATGATCGGCACGTTCAACGTGCCACTCATCTTTCAAGAAGCATTGGCTCTCACCGCGCCCGTTCAGCCTGAGGACGAACCTCTCATTATCAAAGCTCTCATGCACGCTCGTTCGCATGGTCAGACATACAAGGACGCGCTAAATATGCTTCATGGCGTAAGTGCTATTCATCCTCATGCGCTTCACAAAGTCAAACATTATTGTACAGCGTCATGGACATAGTGCAGCCTTATACAAGGATTACTACCTTGACAACAAAGACCGCCTGGATCAGTGGATTGCATCTGCCATGTCCAAGCAGCAGGCAGGGGTGCCTGATATTAAACAGAAAGTCAAAAAACAGGTTGTTGAATCGCCAGTGCCGAGCAACAGTAAAACAGGGCAATCGAGCCGTCCCCCGCCTTCGACAAAACCGCCGGCAGCGCATAAGCCATCCCCCACACCGTCGGGAAGTGCAGCACGAAAACAGGCAAGTAAGTCGCGTCAAAATTCCGACGCGCCGTCTGCTACTCCCTCGCGTCGCACTGGGCGCGCGACCGTCAACAGCATGACGGCACATAATGCCGTCTTTGATGAGCGCCTTCCCCCTCCACATGCGGATCTGCAAATTCCAGACCCACCTTCGCGTTCCCCCACACCACCTACACTTGTCATTTCCAAAGGGCGTGGTAATCAATTTACTCCTCAGGACCGCGAGTTTTTCCTTCGCTTTATTTCATGGCATTTGAAAGAAAATCCCAATCTGACGCGAGGCGATTTATGCGATGCGCTCGCGGAGAAAGCGCCGCACCACAGTTCACAATCGTGGGGATCGTACTGGTCGAACCACCATGATCTGCCGGACAAGATATTGTCGGCGGCGCGTGGCAGTGCGATGGCAGAGGAGGAAGACGGCGATGCGGACGGTGACGACGACAGCGATACTTCGGAGGAAGTTATGCCGAAGGCGACCACCCGTCGTGGGCGCAGGTCAGCAGCTGTTCCGACAACGCGTGCTGAAGCCAAGGCGAAGGCAACGCCGTCGATGGCACGTAGGCGTCGAGTAATATCCGCCGATGATGTCCCATCCGAACTGTCTGATTCAGAGCAGGATGGAGAGGGCGAGAGTGACTACGCAGACGCAGATGGCGATGCAGATGCGGACGGTGATGCGGTGTCTGACCACGAACCAGCGGCAGATGCCAAAGGTGTGACCATGTCTGAGTTGTCCGCATCCAGGTCGGACTTGTCTGAGTCTGAGAGTTCAGACTCTGAAGATGAGCAAGTCAATCAAATGTTCGATGCGCACGGTCGCCCGAATTTCGAGGTGTCGGAAATGGGCGGTAGTGGCTCGGCGTTCACTGCTGCAGACTTTGCATTTACTGCGGCACATATCGCCACATTCTCGGATTTCAAGAGTGCTCCATTCATTGAGAAGTGGACGCCCTACGGTGAGAAAGTGAGTGGTTCTTTCCGTTCTGTTTTGGTCCTGTATTTGTGTCGCATGTGCGCCACGTGTTCATTTTACACTACCGCTTTTGCGAGACTTTTCTGCCGGTTTTCACATCCTTTGTTTGTCTTTTGTGTTGCGCCACCTGCGTGTCTGTCGCCTCGCGTTGGTATCCGTCGTGACGCGTGATCGCGTTCATACACACAGCTTGTCTGGGCTGGTGTGATTGATTCGCGATCATAATACGTTCACACAAGTACGCAATGTACTATGTGGTATTAGTTTAGAGCGACACCCGGGCCAGGTGGATGATTTTCATTTTTGCTTCCCACGACAGTGATGGAAACGTGCTTCTCGTGTGTGGCTGTCAACGTTTCTTTTGTGTTCAAGTTCCTCTTTCCAGCGTGCTGTGCCAGTCCGTTTTCCTTTTTCTCTCTTAGTGTCTGGCCACTGATTTCACAGCGCGTGTGGGTGTTGCCGGTGTGCGTGTGTGTGTATCGTTGTGCAGAGCCGTAGTGGGGGCGTCTCGATGCCAGTCTACCAAAATACAGACCAATGAAAAAGATTCAAAGACTGCCAATCATGTTCAATTATCACCGCGCACTTCGTACGAGTGGTTCGCATCTCATTGAAACTATCACACCCACCTAAATTTCCTGGCAAAGCGGTCTACATTTCAAATTTGCCACGTTTTTCGGTGCCGCAATCCTATCATCTCCTGATCGTGACGTTGATCCTTACAACGCATGATCCATTTCCTCGTGTCTTGCGAGTTTCACTTTGTGGACCCCTCAGCCGTTCTTGATGTAGTGCGGCAGCTCTTCTACTTGGTTTGGCCTATTTCTTGCTGACTTTTGCATTCGTCATTCCCTGAATTAATTTCCATGTTTGTTTTCTGTATTTAATTCTCGCTGACTTGTCTGTACAGTACAAGCAACGGTCCGCCAAATCCTGGGCCGAATTTTACCGCCGAAATGAGAAGGCGCTTGATCGGGCGGCACGTAAGATTAGGAAATTACGACGTCGGCCGCGTCTTTCTGTAGCCGTTGCGGCGGTGGCTACTGTCCCAAACGAGGCCAGTGTGAGTGCGATAGCACCAGAGGCAACTGTCAACGGTGCAGCACCGGCGGCATCGCCGCTATCCCCTCTGCCAACAGCAGCATCGAGTATGACAGTTCCGCAAGCAGAGACGCGGGCGGAAGCATCGACTACGCAGACGATGCCTGTTGTCAGTGTGCTGCCAGTGGAGACACCCTGGGACGCTCCACCAGGAGGGGCGTCGACCTCTGCGGTTGCGTCCCCCGTCGAACGAGACACGAGCAATCTTCCCCCTGCAAAGCGAAAAATGCCTGACGATGGAGAAGTAGATGAGAGCGCACACAAACGTGCGCGTGACGACACACAATGATTTCTTCGACAATGAAATCTAACATACTGTATGTCTATTTGCGCGCGCTTCATTCTTCTGCATGGTCATTAACCATTTAATCACTACCGCTGACCTAGCGTTGCACATTGGAAACCGTTACCTTATCGCCGCTGTTTCCCGTGATCCTCATCGGGTATGACTGCTGACTACCGTGAAGTCGATTTCTCATCTAACTTGCGACATGTATTTCGTCCTTCCACTCGGCTTTTTTCTCCTCCTCCTCCTCCTCCTCCTGTCACCATTCGCGTATACGCTGGAATTTCTCATCTCTCTGTTGCTTGATACACCCCACTCTGTTTAAATATCTGTATCTTTCTGCTCCCGTTTCACATCTTGTTTCTTCTGCATTTTCCCTCCCGTCTCCTCTGCGTTGCGTATACATCTTTTGCGTTCGTGCTCATCAAGCCTTGCGTTTTTGTATTTCTCGTGTCTTTCTTTGGACTTCTGGCTGCGATAGGATCGAGTTAGCGTCCAGGGTGCTGGAAAAGGTTACTGGGAGCGAAGGATCCGGATGGCGTAGCAGCCGTGAGCTTATCGTTTGCGGGGCTTTGTTGTTGTCGCTTGTCCTCTAACTAGCCTGTATCATGCATGATCAATAATTAACACTGTAAATATTTTCTTGGCTACAACTTCTGGGTTGCGCGCGCCGTCAAATGGGCTTCCATGCTGTAAGCACGCAAGGTTTATCACACGTACCTATGCCGTTGTCTCTGACTCATCATACACAGGTTTCCTTTCAGTGAAAGCTGAAGCAACGTATTTATCGTTTTCCCAGGGTTCACAATGTTTACAATGATGCTGACGGTGGTCCGCACGTATAAAGTTTTATGTCATTCTTTATCGAAGATATTTTATACGTTGCGGTGTCTCTGCCACTTCGTCTTCTGGTGCCAAACGCCAAGGGAGTCTGATTGTGAGCACTACGGAAGGTACCTATTGTAGTGCTCAATAGGTACCTTCCCCTTTTGTGTCTTTTCGTGTTACCCCTAAGTTTTTACAACAACCGTGGCACTACTTCCCAGAGAAGGCATCTGTACATAATTTTGCGCCATGACAAAACGAATCCCATCATGATATCTTCTTATCGTGCTACTTATGTATGCAGAGTTACATACTTCTCCGGATAGTAAGTTGTGTAGTGGACGTCTGATACTGTGGAAAAGTGCTATATTTTCAAGTACATAATATGTGCGTCCGGAATGACGGATTCAATGATTTGGGAGAGGTCGCGAAGGGCTGATAGAACTGATAGGCCACGTGGATCGATGGGCGATATAACGAGGGTGACATGCTGCAACCGCGTCTCAGCCGTGCACTTTGGTTTCTTCCAACTGCTACCAACCAACCCCTACGTCCTGCTTCCCATTTTTAACGAACCCCAATCATGGATGAAGAATACGACGTGAGTTCTTGGGCATTGCAACTGGCCGCCGTGTTTATTCCTTGCCAAGGTCGTCGTGCTGGGCACTGGCCTGACAGAATGTATTCTGTCTGGCCTCTTGTCTGTCGAAGGCAAGAAGGTCCTGCACATGGACCGCAATGATTACTACGGCGGCGACAGCGCAAGCTTGAATCTCACACAGGTTTGACGAACAACGTGTCTCACCAATTAGCCCAACGCTCATCATGTACATCTAGCTATATCGCAAATTCAGGCCAAACCAGGAGGCCCCCAAGGAGCTTGGTCGTGACCGCGATTATGCCGTCGATCTTATTCCCAAGTTCATTATAGCGTCAGGCGAACTGACCCGTATCCTCGTTCATACCGATGTCACTCGCTATCTTGAGTTCAAACAGATTGCAGGCAGCTACGTCTACCGCGATGGAAGGATTTCCAAAGTTCCCAGTACGGAAATGGAAGCTGTTCGCAGCCCACTCATGGGTCTGTTTGAGAAGCGTCGGGCAAAGAAGTTCTTTGAGTTCCTACAGGGATGGAAGGACGACGATCCTACAACTCAGCAAGGTATCTTTAATTATGCTAGGATCAAGCTTTCGCGATTCGTATGAAAACGACATATAGGCATTGACCTCGACAAAGATAGCATGAAAGCGGTCTATGAGAAGTTCGGTCTCGAGCCAGGCACGCAGGACTTCATCGGTCACGCAATGGCGCTTTACCTTGATGATGAGTAAGGGTTTGGTTTACTAGTGTTTCGCGTATGCTGATTTTTCTCGTACTTCAGCTATATTACGAAGCCTGCGCGGCCATCGTACGATCGCATCGTGCTTTACACGTCGTCGGTGGCTCGCTATGGCAAGTCGCCATACATCTACCCCCTTTATGGCCTGGGTGAACTCCCGCAGTCGTTCGCACGTCTGAGTGCTATCTACGGTGGTACTTACATGCTCGACAAGTCTATTGACGAGATCGTCACCGATGCGGACGGCAAGTTCGTCGGTGTTCGCAGCGGCGATGAAACTGTCAAAGCGAAACAGGTCATTGGTGACCCCAGCTATTTCGGTGCCGGTCCGACACCAGCGACTGGTAAAACCCGTGTCAAGGAAGAGGGCAAGGTTGTTCGCGCCATTTGCTTCTTGAAACATCCTATTCCTGGCACAGAAGATGTCGACAGTTGCCAGATCATCATCCCACAGAACCAGGTCAACCGTCGGAATGGTGTGTCGCGCCTCTTGTCTAACCGATGAACCATACTAATTCACGTCAAACAGATATCTACATTGCCATGGTATCATCGACACACAATGTCTGCGCTAAGGACATCTATGTTGCCATTGTCAGCACCATTGTCGAGACGGACAAACCCGAAATGGAAATTGCGCCTGGTCTTGAACTTCTTGGCCCCATACATGAGAAGTAAGTTTCATCTTTATATTGCAGTCGGTCGGCTCACTGACGTGCACTAGGTTTGTGTCGATAGCGCCTGTCTTCACTCCTACCACATCTGGGACTGACGATAACATTTTTGTCACACGCTCTTTCGACGCTACGTCCCACTTTGAGACGGTAGTCGACGATGTCCACGATGTCTGGAAGCGCGTCGTCGGCACAGATCTCGTACTCAAGAAACGCGACCTAGAGGTCACGGCTTAAGCCGTTATCCCACTCGTCTCTATATCCTTCCGCCATCAATGGCGATTGAGACGACGTGACAGGCTGGTTTTGTAAGATTACATTTGCACCTATCCCACCCTTATCTTCTTTACACTCACACGTATTCCAATTGTGTTTCAATAAATTCAAAAAAATGCATTGATATCGAATTCGGGAACAGTCACATCCTGTTTCGCAGTTTGCATGAGACTTCCCAGTCCTGCTTTGCGGGCGAGCAAGTCGCCTTCGCCAGACTTTTCTTGGATAGGTGCCGTCGGCTTTGAAGGGGAGCCAACGCGTGTTGCTGGAACAGACTCGATATCCAAGTCGATCATCATCGTTGATTGTCGTCGGTGGGTATTCAGGAAGAACGCTGATCGTCGTGAGGTCGGAGATGGAGGGAGCGTCCGTTCTTTCGGGACGCCATTGATGGCGTCGAAGTGGTGGTGGCGTGGAGCGATAGCAGTTGGTCGGTCAAACGACCACCAGCGCGTGAGGGAAAGCGCCAATGCGTGGCAACCTTAGAAACAACGTTGGTCATTGCTCGGGTTGAAAGGGAACTCCGTGCAAAACGTACCCATCTTGCAGAATACCCGTGCGATCTGAAGCACGAAGTTGAATTCCAGGCGGCCGGATATCTCGCTCGTGCCTTTGGCGGCCTGCAGAGTCTTGGATCGCAACTGAGAAAACAAGAGAGCTAAGCTGGGATCGTCATAATGGGGGTCGCCGATCTCAGTTGGCCTTGGATCTAGTATGTTTGCGATGTCTTGTAGTGGTGTCTGGGAGCGAGTTCAATGGCGAAAACATCACAAAAGACAGTAAAGCAGTAAGGGGACCTACCACCAATATTCGGACTGCAAGATCTCGTCTGCGCAAGAGCCAGAAAGCCCAACTTGCAAGCCACCGATTCCCATCCTGAAAAGCAATAGGCAATACAGTGTTGTTCAGAACATCGCGTAGCACTTGGCCCTCGTTGCTATGTTCTACAATTCGTGCAATTGCAATGGCAAGTTGAAAGTCGCCAAGCTGTTTGATGCATATAGCGACAGCGTCTTTCAAGGCTCCTCCCAGTAGGAAAAATGCGGCGGCGTACTCTACGAAACAACATCAGCCATGAATATGGAGACCAAACGACGTGATTTATCTACCGAATCGCTGCTTGCTTAACAAAGCGTATGCATTCTTCAGTGCTGCGGTTCGCCAACGAGGTTCGGTGAAGTCGTTGGACAAGAACTTCAGCATTGCAGCATGCTCTTTGTGCCATGCGGCTTGTCTCCACAATCCATGGACAAGCTTAACTTTACCGAGCGCAAAATAGAAGAGTGAGCATGCTGTGGGGTCTCGAGCGTCTCCAGCCATGTATTCGTTGCGCGCGATAGTTTCAATTTGCGATTTCTAGAGTTGCTTTAGCATAATTGCAACGAAACGGACAGCCTCTTACCAGCGAATCCACGTTCTTCAGCCAAATGGCCACTCCCAATGCGCGGGCGTCGGACCAAACCATTTTTCCACTACATGCTGACAAACATGCGCCCAAAAGGAGATCCTGACTCTCGCTGTGATATGCCCAAATCATATCTCGATATCGTAAACGAGCTCGTTTCCCCGTTTTCCGAGGAATGCTGCCATTCGCAGCTCCTGAAGGAGTTGCGCAACTGCTCGAGACACGATTGTTGAAGATGTAGAAAGAACGCATGGATATGAGGTATCGCAACCCATTAGGATCTAGCGCGCGACGTTGCTCGTCGATCTAATGCTAACGTTATTGGGACACAGACTCGCAAGACCCTGCGCGTTACCTCCAAGGTCGTTTGAATTAATGCAAGCAGAGACTCGTGCTCGTTCGCGGTCAAATGAGGTAGCCGTCGCGTTTCCAGTAGGTCCAACAGCCGGATGACAACAGGTCGAGAAAAGCCATCATCTTCATTTCTTCATGGAAAATTAGCACGTAGCGCATTTCCATATCAACAACGCACTCTGATGGTGGCTGAGGATCATTGAATAGCATCGTGTGTTTCTTCCTAGTCGTCGCAATCTAGAAATTGTAAATTTAGTCGTCTTCAGGTTTAAGTGGAAGGGCACCTGTCCCCGAGAGCCTGACTGAGTTTTCTGTAGAAAGCGTTCCAGTGGAAGGGGCTGGTAATCATTGTCGCCATTCTCCAGAAATCGTGCCAAATTGACAATGATATCCTTGACCAGTTCGACTTTGTCTATCTAATCGGTGAGCGCGACTTGCGTACGCCATGAGATGTTGTTACTGACCCCAAAGCAGACATTGCAGTAGCGTTTGAGGATGATATTCTTGTAGGGGTCCATTAATCCGTGCAACAAACTGGAAGAGGTCTTCTTCCATGACATTGGATTTTACGTTCAAAGAAGAGTTGTTGTGTTTAGCCTGGCTGAAAATGAACATCTGATGTCCAGCACCGACGAGCAGATTGCCATTTGCTAGCCAGATTGAATCGCTGATGCTATGCGGCATTAAACTATGGAAATGAAGACGGCATTCGTGCGAAGTACTAATGGAAGCAGCAAGAAACACCTGCCTATCAACCTCAATCCTCCAGCAGGTTGCCCATCTAGGTCCGTCGTCGAAATACGACATTCTCTGTTCGCATAATAACTCGATGTGATGGGAAAATCCGACGGCTAGAATGGATTGTGTGTCCGGCGTTGCTGTCCAATCGAGATCCGCAATCGGCTCCGTGTACGTTGTAACGTACTCGAGACCAGAAGAAAATTCGGATTCGTGCGAGTCCCATATCGTCAGTTCCTGACCGTCGTTCGACAAGGTTACTAGACAACAACCAATCAACCCACAAAGCGGAAAGAATCAACATTCGACACTCACTCAATGCAGTCTTCTTGGCAGAGCTGCACCGGGTCTTGATAATCCCCGTTCTTCCCGTCCGCACTGTGCCTGTGCAGCGCCAGCCATGCGTGGTCGCCGCTTCCGGGACCCAGAACGCCAGTGTACCACTAGTTGAAACGCTCAAAAGCACATCATGTTCTGTCCAAGGATGATCAAGTCCCCAGGCCATTGGATCAACCTGTCTTATCATCGTATGAGGTTCTGACATAGGGAGGGAATGGTGGCAGTGGATGGACAATGCCAAAGGAACGTCCTCGCCTTCGACATGTATATGTATGACCGAGTTCCGGGAAGTGATCCCATATAGCGAATCGTGGGGCCCGGTAGTTGACGGCATCGAGAATAAGTAGATGATAGGAGGGATGCTCAGCTTGAACGGCATCGCCGAATGAAGAGTTAGGACGGAATCCGACGCAGTATACGTGACAACGTGACGACCACAATCCAACGCGACTGCAAAAGTGGCACCCGACCATTGAGTCGCGAGTGTTATGATGGTAGATGTGGCAACGTCCGCGCCTTCGACTCGCCACACGTCACCTCCGCCTCCCTGGCGAATCGCACACACTCCTCGACCTTCCGGTGTCCGTACGAACCTCACTATAGTGCGCTGTGTGTGCATGAAATGTTCGGATAACTGACTTTGAACGGGAAGTCGTTCAGGGACATCGAAGAAGGTCAGGGGCGATAAACGGTACGTCCGAACGGGGGATGTTGTGACCAATGAAAGAGAACTGTCATCGCGCGATGGCACAACGTAAATGTGTTCAGGGACTTCCAGTAACGCATCTGGTAGAGAATTCTGTAGATTGAATTTCTTCAATAATGTCGGTGGACGTCGATCAATGTTCTGCATGACGGAGTTAGGGGTATGCCATAACCTACTACGACAGCTTACGGCAATCGCAGAAACAACAATGGACCTATCGCTGAGGACACGCAAGAAGAGATCCCAACCACCCTCTTGGATTTCACGGATACGTCGGAGTTTGGCGTCGTCTAGATCCCTTGGTCCCATCGTCAGCCGCTGGAAGGTCTTCTCGATGACGGTTCTGTCAGGACAGAACACACGAGAATCCTGTATTGGCGCAAACATTTGTTGGGGAACGGAGGAAAAGAAATCCAGGGAAGCGTGGAGTTGGAGATAGTGTGGCGTATCCAGGACTGGGATGAAGACGCGAAGGGTCCCATCTGATGTCACGGTATAGAGCATAACATCGTCGCTGCATAGGATGTTAGATTGAAAGGGGGCAACCTAAGTGAAGGACGAACCGTGTCAAACGCCATATGACATTCACGAGGGGCCGGCGATGGGGTACTATTTGAATTAATTTACCAGTAGTTGTAGAATATGTCCTGACATTATGATCTCTCTGAGAAACAGTGAGGCACAAGATTTGAAGGACTAGCAGATAACACACACAGATGATGTTGTCGCAATACAGGTGAGTGACGGAGAAAACCTCGCCAGAGCAGGCGTGGTTGTTCTGAGGATAGGAGTAAGCGGAGTCTCCCGTAAATACTAAGCAGTTATCCTACGAAACGGTCCACTTGAGAGACCATATTGGCAGGTCGTTTTCCATAATTAACGTGTACACAGCCAAGCCAAGTTGGCTGCCAACCGCGATGAGGCCTGGGAATGAATCAGGCTTGACCGGCATATGGAATAAGATGACATATACCAGATCTATTGTCAAGTGCGGTGATGATGTGACTAGGAGACAAAGACAACGAGGAGTGCATCCTCCACTTTCCGTCTCGTACACCAGACAACGACCAAGCAGCAATACGGCAGCCCATGGCGGCGACAACCTGTGCATCAAGAGCCTAATTGGCTTGATTCAAAAAGCAGGAAAGAGAGACCCACCAATTTCATACCTGGATCGACGGAAATGCACGATATCTTGTCGTTGGAATGAAGGGTCCCCGGAAAAGCCTCCCAAAATGCGAGAAGGCGTATGAGCCCGAATGATTGTGCGTCGAGAATGATTACAGTATCCGCTGAGGTATAAATCTGGAACAAAATGAGCCGCTGAAAATGGGCTTGTTGTGGCTAATGCAGACGAGTAAAGTGCTGTCAGCCAGCTCGAGAACCTGTAGACCAGTTGTCGGCTGGCCAAGGATGGCCTGCTGAAGCGAAAGCATTTTCACAGTAACCAAACAGATACAGATATTCAGCGTCAGACTTTTGAAGAAACGGAGAAAGGGCTATGGCCAGGCTTGTGCTGCATGAGTGTCGAAGGCAAGCGCCGTAAGTCCCTTATACTGCCAAGTCGAAGGCGACTCCATGAATCCAACAGTTGCTTCCGCGGGGACAATCGCGGAGTCCGCGTCTGATTGACGTGATCGGTGATGTGATAATCCATTCGCCGTGTCGCGTCTGCTGCAACGTGATTCTTGACTCTCGCCACCATGCCCAAGTCAGAGTTCGAGTCTTTCTCCGGTTCTCAGCCACCAGGCTTTCTTTACAGAGTCGCCAAAGGGACACTTGGTTTGCTTTCTAGTGCCATCGTTCTGGGACTTGAAACTCTCCGGCCCTACACCTTCCAGATAGTGCCAGTCGCCACATGGGTCTTACTGATTCCCCTCGTTACTTTTTTCTCTACAATCGCTGGATTCTATGTCTGGAAAAGCGCGTCTATCTCTTGGAGCTATCCTTTATATCTGCAATACGGGTACGGCTTGGTTCGTGCAATGTCCTACCGTCGTTAATCCTTTCGCCAAGAGATGGGTCATCGCCTTACGCGCAGACTGTCATCACCGATCTTGTAGCTCGACAACGCTATGATGTGTCACTCAGTCTCGTTGTGCCTGCAAACGATGCAAACATCGCCTTGGGAAACTTCATGACCAGTCTCACCTTAGCCACAACAAGCAATCATACCATTGCGGCAGCGCGTAGACCTGTATGTTCTCTGCCGTCCCTGGCGTCCATCGCAGAGTTTTACTCATTTACCAGGGTAATGTTATGCCTCCTCGGAAGTCTTGGCTTTTCTCTACTTCCGTGACTCGGATTTTGACAATACCTCTGATGGAATCCTTCATCCCTGGAACTTCGGCGGTATCTGCTTTTGTCGAGGTCGGCCGCCACGATCGTTGGGCTCCACTAAACGGAGGCCTTGAAAAGGAAATCACTGTCCAAGAAGCCTCACTGCACGGCGTTGTGCACCAGCACGGAATCCGGTATGTTATTGCATCGCGCACATGTCACAAGTCTGAGCCTCTTGTTCCATTTAGTGGACTCATAAGTCGATTTCCGTCAGCCGCCGGCATTGTGGCGGGCCTCATCTTCTTCATCACCTGTACCACTGTGATTGGCACTTGTGTTATACCGGTACTATTAACGTCAGGCGGGCGCTTGCGATCATCTGAAACAAGTGAAGAAAAAGAAGTTCGGCCGGTGGAGAAGAGACGGCGCAAGGTCCACAGAAATAGATCGAGGCACGACTCGGATGATTTCGGGGACAGTGACGACGATTCTGAGTCGAATAGTTCGCGCAAGACGCCTTCACATTCACGCTCTTCATCTAAGAAACATCGCCGTGTAAGTGCAAACCAAAGCTACTCGATCTGTCACTAATGCAACACAGAAGAAGACCGTAGACGTCGAGCGTGACGTCAAAATGGAGCCGCATGAACCAGAAATTACACCAGAAGAGTCTAGCACTACCCTCAGAAAGCGCCGTTCGCGAATTTTGCAGAAAGACGATCCAAGCTCAGATTCAAAGTAGGGCACATACAAGCGTCAATCATGTACTGCGCAAGGGATTTGCTTGTAATACCATGTCCGTGTTTCGTGCTGTTCAACATTCTATGTGACAAGGGTCAGATTTCAGGAAGATCCCACCCACCAGAAGATTTTAACTAACCTTGGTCAAGTTGGTGAGCAGCCTCCAATCCGGCAGTTTGATGTCACATGTATGACTTGAAACGAGTCTACCGTCCATCCATATACGGCCATATGTACCTCCGATAAACTGCCGTGAACCAATCGCATAATATTATTTACTGTATCTGAGTTCGGGGTGGTGTTGGCCATTCCACCCACCTGAGGACTAGACGCAGATTACAGGCAATTACTGCAGGCACCAAGTAACATCATCTAGACGACGATACGACTCACTTTGGCTGCAAAAAACTGTTGCTTGATCTCGTTAGTGTTTGGTGCTGCTGAAGTACCGTACGACGAAGCAGGAAAAAGACAACAAATAAACGCGCAACCGGAGTGTCACAACGATTGTGAAGAGGTACGTGTTCGTCAGATAACGAGGCATTGGATCGTAATTCATGTGCGAAATACGCAGGATATCATCTGAATATTCGACTGGAGAGGCTTGACCCCCACAGCAGCAGCCATTGTGTCGTCAAAATATTTGTGAAGTATTCAGCAGATTCATCGGAGTTCGCTGTAAGCTGATATGGCACCTAGACAGGCTGCAAAATCACCTTCATATTTTCATTCTGCATAATGGATGCAAAGCGTGATCGTGACCTATACACATGCGAACCTTTGCAAGATCGGCTCGCACATCGCGAAAACGGGCTGCCACGACTCGGATTTAGTGACCCACATTTACGAGATCAGCATTCTCCAACAGCAGAAATGCGGCCATCCGCCCGTACTTCACGTCACAAGCAGAATCGAGAACTTGAAGCATTTGGGACATATGCTTTGTTGGAGCGTCGGGTGTACGATCTCGAAAACCAAGTACGTGCACTACAGCAAGCTATTTTCATCAGAGATCGTGCAACACAAACCGTCGCTCATCCCTACGAATTTTCTCGTTTCAATGAAGTGAGGCCAGTGAGTCATGAGAGTTTTCCAGATGGAGGTAAGTGCGGCCTCTGTCAATTCCAACGATAACCCTATGTCGATACACGCGGCGTTGGCATATGTCGATACAGGAACATATAGCACTAATGCTGTGGACCCATCACCATTGTTCACTGGGGAGGCACAGTCTCAGATGCATGAACAACTTCAAGGGGCAAGTTCGGAGGACTTCGTCAATGATAGTATCCATGAAGCCATGGTACTACACCCCTGGCACGTTGAACCCCCACTCGAATTCCCAGGCTTTTCTGCGGCGCATGTATCCTACTCTCAGGCTTGCCCAATTTCTGCACCACTACCAGAGCAGATTGCGAAGTACACAACGGAATTACTTTGACATGTTCATGAAGGTCTGGTTTTGAGCTGAAAAATGAGGGGAATCTACTACAACCTGGCAACAATATCTTTATTTCTTGAATGTCCTTCAATGTGAAGTGTATATACTTTTATTTTGGATATGTGGTACATACTACATTGCATGATGACTTGACTCTATCATAAGTTATTTAAGTAATCCGTAAATGGTATGTATTCCTCCCGTGACAGCATTTTCGATCGATGGTCGACCTTGTCCTTGACCGCCATGTCGTCAGACTCACTCGGTACACACCCTCAACATCTCTTCGGCCTGCGTCCAGAATCCGACGCGTTCAATAAGTTCGTTGCATCTCTTGTTGTCCGAAAAGGCATTGCAGCTGCCCGCCCCGATATCAAAGTCTATTCAGATGCTGTCTATTATAATTACTACGCTCTCGGCATTAGCTTCACGTCTAAACCTGATAAAGGATATGTCCCCAAATCATCGTCTATCGACCCCTGGAGACTTTATCTGGATAGTGTCGATTTCTATAACGTCCCAAGTGCTCCACGTGCTTCGTCATCGCGTCCCACCGAGAAAGCATTTTCCACCTATGTCATGCTACCTCTGAGCCTTCAGTTGACGCCGGATATCAAGGATAAGGAGGGCAAGGTGATGGAACGGCTTTCGTCAGTGGTAATCGAGAACGATAGCACTGGGAAGTACTTCGTCAGCTCTTTCGGTGAACCTGACAGGAAAGGCGGTGGTGCCGGTCCATCGAACGGGTCTGTCGGCATATGGTGTGAATGGACTCGCGATGGAGTCATGGTCGAATTCGCCGGTGATGATGCCAGAGGGCCTCAGGCGTGGGAGCGTGGAAAAGATGCTGTATGGAAAGTGATTACGATATTCAAGCCCTCTTAGTTAACAATAGGTATGTACGGCAATTTGCTCAACAGGACTCATTCATTTTGTTGAATAGGATGCAGGTTGGCCATGGATGATTTCTTTCGCGTGGTACTCGCACATTGAGCCGAGATGATCAGCGCTCGCGCTTGCAAAAGTATCTCATACTTGGTGATGCTTTCCCGCCTGTCCAGAATTGCGTTGTATCGCGGAGCGCGGTGCGACGTGTTTCTGTCATCCGCAGGCTTTGTGATTTCATGATCTCACTGGTCAATGGTATGAATCTGAGTTGAGAGGCTATTTTCTCCTCCAAACCTTGGATACGTCGTAAGTAGCTTGACAACTACTTTAAAAACGACGCCTCAACTCTATGAATGCTCTCCGAATCAACTAGTATTGACACAGGTCTCATTTGCATCGCTTTCCTCTTCCCTTCCTATCCACCCGTTGACGCGGTGCTCATTCAAACAGCCGTCGGGATGCATACGTCAACCGACGGATGAATACCATTAAATTCCTCCAACTTCAATGGTCATCGCCATGGTAGTGCAATCTGGACTGATATAAATACACGAACGTACATCTTTCCACACCCAACCATCGTACCGCATCACCCCTTTATCTGAACCACATCGTCCTGCACCACTACAATGGCCGTACCTGCCGATCTTACCACCAAGGATCTATCTGGAAAATTCACCCTCGTGCGTTGCCAACCCTTGGCTTCACGGAGTACACCCTGAATTTCAGCATAGAACCGTAGTCTGAGCGGTGATTCGGCCAACATGCTCGAGCTGCAAGGTGTCTCCTGGATCAAGCGCAAAGTCATCAATGCCGCGAGCATTACTATCAAGGTACAACACACGCGGTCGGAGGATGGCCTCGAGACGCTCGTCGTCGAGCAAGGTAACGCCGATGAGCGTGACCTGAACTGGACCGAGAAAGCCACCAACCATCCTGCCTTCGGTCACATTGTCGGCAAAGCTCGGAGAATTAAACTAGAGGAGCTTGATGTCCCCTTCCTGAAGGAGGGCTGGACCTCCGATACGTTGGAGAACGGCGTAATCAATTGGTATGTTCAGAGCGATCCCACCAAGGGTGACACTGTCTGGATCACGAACCAGGTGAGGACCCTCTTATTGTGGCGAAGAACGATGTAAGTAATCTGTTGATAGACCTGGGGGATTGAAGAGATCGACGGTGTCCGCCGCTACGTGAGACACGTTAAATTCACTGGTCCGAAGGGCGAAGATATTGAGAGCAAAATGGTGTATGATTATGGTATATATGCTTTCCTAATCTTTAGTATTCCGAAATGACCTTCGTTTTTCAGCTGGTCCGCTTTGAGGGGTGCAGATAAGAAGCATGGAAGACATGTGTGTACCACGCGTGTCAGATTCCATGTGTAAGGTTTGGATTTTATTTCCTTGCTACGAAGATATAACGCGAATGCTATATATACAACGTCAGCTTGTGATGTATAATTATCCTGTGATTTTTTTTCTGTCGCTTATCTTGTCGATGTCCAATCCCCGCGTCCGCGGCAAAGTTTCAGGAATGCCCCGTGACCTGGCGTCGGCGCCTGTTTCAGCGTGTCCCCTGCGACCGACAAGAGTTTGAGTCTGAGAGACATCTTGCGGAGCACTACTAGCTTATTCATGTGATAATTTTACCCGTCAATATAAAGCATAAAGAGCCTGATTGCACATACTCGCCTCAGCTCCCTTGTTCGCAATTCTCACTATGGCCGTCCCTACAGAATTTTCGACCGTCAACATATCTGGCAAATTTGTCATGGTGAGGGAATCACTGTCAACGCGCAGTCCGATTGTTCAAATATATTTCTCCCAACTGTCAGAACAAGACACTCAGCAGCGATATCGACGACATGTTGCGTTTACAAGGAGTAGGATGGCTCACTCGCAAAGCTATCGGGCTCGCTACTATTACGCTCGACATCAACCATTATCGCGACGACGAGGCAGTCGAGCATATTGACATCTCGCAGACGTTGACTGGCGGAATCCCGGGAACAACAGAAGAAAGGACCCTCGACTGGAACGAGCGTACTCACGAGGACTACATCTTTGGTGCTGTTATCGGGAAATCTCGAAGGGTTAAAGTGGAGGAAATAGATGTGGAATTCCTGAAGGAAGGGTGGACACCAGATGCGGTGGAAACGGGCCTCATCGAGTCCTATGTTGAAAGTGACACGCCGAAAAGCGGCACGACGTGGATCGCAAGACAGGTTAGTATTTATTTTGTAATCGATGTGGACCAGAACATCACACTGCTGGCAGATCTGGGGTATCGAAGTAATCAATGACCAGAGAAGTTATGCGAGACACATCATGTTTACTGGACCACAAGGTGAAGCTCTGCAGAAACGTTTGGTGTACGACTATAGTGAGTGGTTGAAGTACCTTTTGTAAAGACAATTGCTCATCGTATATATGCATCAGTGGGTCCATCGTGAAGGTGAATCTTCAGTGACCTTCGCAGAAAGCCTGCAATTTTCATCGACGGTCTGATTAGGATCCGTCGCCCAGTCTCGCTTACATTGATTCTGAAGACACTATTGCAGGCGGCGCGCAGTGTAATTAATATTGACCGTTTATCATCGTGAATAGAAGAACGTGAATTTTGTCCACGCGGACGCACCAGCGCCAATTTGCAAAAGCTAAGATTGGACAGACGGCATTTGGCGTGCCGCCGCAAACACCGATCACGGCGTTCAAGTTGACTCAGGGGCTGCAACCGCAGTCACTTGGCCCACCACCTTTACGATTCAATTGTTCCTTCCATGACGACCCTCCATGGACGCCAACAACACTGCAATAAGCTCCAATAGCGCCCTATTGACAATCGATCCTCTGCCTGATCAGCGTAGTAGTACGCCGAAATTTGACTACGCAGGACCCGGCAACGATGCGGAGGCCGCCACTCCTATTCGCGCACCGGAACCATGGCATGTTCGCTACACGCGCCAGTGGGCGTTGTCGCATCCTCGCCTTTCGAATAAATTGGTCGCTCTATATCGATACTGGAGAGGCCCACGGCCACCTGTCGATTTGCCAGGTACGCCTTTCTTAAGTGTTGCCACGATGCATTATCGCTAGATCAGCAGTTCAGATCCTCGTCCGTTGCTCAATATAGCTTTCACTTGGAGAAGATGGCGGCTTCGATTGCCCATCGAGTCTACTTTGATCAAGTCTACTGTACTTCTGACCAAGCCTTGGATTTTTGCCGTTTTCTGTGCAGCCTACATCATCTCTCTCTCGTTCTTCATTCGTACGCAGTCATTCCTTACTCCGTCATCCTCATATATCGGTTGTACTTCCACTTACTGGCTGGCCAACGACGGTTGTGGCTTAAATGGGGAAGAGTGCGAGCCATTTAGCAACAGTACTTTCGATTTTCGTTGCCCGTCTCAGTGCATGAGTGTTATTCTCCAGAACCCTCGCACCATCGGCGCCGAAGAAATGGCTTATGTCCCGCTCATCGTTGGTGGTGGGGATGATCTACAAACATACCGCGGCGACTCTTTCATATGTGCCGCTGCAATGCAAGCGTACGCTGTCTGTTACCTGAAATCAAAATTCGTTGTCACATATGTCTACCAGAGGCCTGTTTTCCGACTCAAGAGGGGGATGTGCAACGCTGTCGCTGATAGGCAATTATACGAACTTCATTGGACGTACTGCGCACGGACTTTATTCCATCGGTTTTCCAACGATCTTCCCGCTGTCCTTCAGATTCGAGGATACAACGACACTTACCCACTGCAGAGACCTACGTAACTTCGCCCTCGCTTTTGACATCATCATAACATGTATTCTCATGATGATCTTGCGTCCTCACCCTCTCGCTCTTTTCTGGTGTCTAGTTTGCATCGGCTTTTGGCATGTCTCGCTGTTCTCTCAGCCGCAGAGCTCGCCTCCAAACATCTCGACTGCTTTCGAGATGTTTCTACCAGCTTTGTTCATCTGTTATGGCTTCTGGCGGCTCGCTTTCCGATTCACGCTGCCTCTGTATCGTCGAGCACCCATTGAATGGGCGATCTGGTACCTTGCCCCATTTTGGGCTGGTGTCCTTACCAACTTGACTTTCGATAAAGTTCCAATCAATCGGTTGACCGCCTCTGACATTCACCAGCGTGCCGGCGGCATTACCGCCCTAGTGATAATAGTTGTAATTGTTGCTCTTATGGTCTTCAATCAAATCCGCGTCATACGCAAGACAGGGTGGTTGCCACATTATTTCAAGTGGTATGTAATAGGTATGTACATTTGATTTTCTTCATAAAGACCTCCCTTCATTCACTACTTTGTAGGTGGACTAGTTGTAATCGTGTTGTCCTTGTTGCCTGGTCTGGAATTGCGCATACATCATTATATCATCGCCATGGTTCTTATACCCGGCACCGCGTTCCCAACACGCCTGAGTGCCATATACCAAGGTTGGTTCCTCTCGTTGTCAGCTTGGTCTTCGTCATTCTGACCGTCTTTGTCAAGGTTTTCTCCTCGGCACTTTCTTGAACGGTGGTGCAGCCTTTGGATTTGACTCCATACTGCAGACGGCTGCAGAGGTATGTGAACCGAATTTGTCTATATATCAGTTGTCCCGTGGCCCACATCCTATTCAGCTACAACAAGACGCCACGTCCGGCTCCGCCCTGCCTTCGTTTGTATCCAACTCCTCTAACTGGAACGCATCCATTCCGTGGGATCAACAGGTCATAGCCTGGCATCCTTTACCCAACAGTGATTGGGATGGGTTTTCGCTTCTGGTAGACGACGTGGAACGCTACGTTGGTACCGCGTTAAGCTTCTCGCTTGCGGCCTTTAACGCTAGTTTGCAACATTTCTTCCGTCTTGCGGTAAGTTCCTGTTTCCGAGGCAGGTGCTGCATTTCTAACTTTCTTTCATTATGGTGCCAATTTTTCGGTCTATCTCGCGCGAATAGTTAACAGAGGATGGTTCGTCGGGCGATTATACCCACGCTGCCATTCTTTTTCCCAATGGAACGTTCGTCGACCCTGCCCCAGGGGCAACATACTAGTAATTTAGTGGTCGCAGGAAGTAAGTAGAAAACCCGTGTGTGTACTGGTATCTATGTGGTCTTGTGTCCCTGTTACTACTTTTCTATCTATCTATCTATCTATCTATCTATCTATCTATCTATCTTTCTTTCGAAGGGAACAATGCAGTGCCGTTCGGTACCGAAGATCACTCCCATGCAACTCGGGTAGATATATGATCTACTACACGACATAGACGTAGACTCGGACTACCTTTGAGATTGCTACTTTCCGTCGAGCGAAAACGAATTAATGCACACTACATATGCTGTTCTGGCATGTTTCACACACACTATGTAGGCTACATATTCGGGTTTGACGGGGATCGGCGCGTTTTATATAAACTCGGTGCTTGCATCCCATTTGTTACCATTACCACCGCACGCGGTGTCCACGACCTGACCTGACCCGAGTAGCTATTCAGCGATACATATTCTTCGAATCGTCGGTTATCCTTCCTTTGTTCCTAACACTGTATGCAACATGTCGGTCTCAACCCAACGGAAGACACTATTAGCCAGATACCTTAATCAGCTCTCTTCCCATCCCCTTCGTACTAAGGCGTTGACTGCTGGTGAGCTGTTGCACAACATGCGCGGGGGGACCGTTCATACGAACTTTGGGCAGCTACGTTATGCTTCTTGCAAGAAATCATCGGCAGCAACGTTGCCTTCTCTGCCAAACCTACTAAGAAAGCCGTGCATGGACCATTTGAGACGCTTTCTAGATACTATGGCGAGTTTTTTTTTCCTCCATGAATCAGTCCATATATGTACTGCGCTGCTAATACTCTTGTCTTATCGATTTCAGTGGACTCGAAAGCTTTAAAGATGGCTCTATATGGATTCCTAATTTCAGGTGTGCAGCAGCACTCATGGGCTTCGTTTTGTAAAACTCTGTACTGAGGCCGTTTCTTCAGCTCCGTTGGGTCATGTCCTGGTTGGCGCGTTGCAGAAGGCAGTGGCCGGACGCACAGGCGCACGAGTCAAGATAGCGCAAGTTATAGCGAGCAACGTCCTCGTTGCACCGATACAGGTGGCAGGTGCGGGGCAATTAAGATCATCCTCGTTATCTGGACCTAACGATAGAAATTTGCGTAGTGTATCTTGCGTCTGTGGCGGCTTTGAACAATGCACCGTCATTTGAACGCATACTGAAGACCGTACGCGCCGGCTTCATGCCAGTACTGAGGGTCAGTCCATCTTGATAAAAAAAAAATCATACGTTTGCTTTGACTGAGATGCCCCGCAGATCCAGTGGATCGTGTCCCCTCTATCTATGGCTGTTGCACAGAATTTCCTACCAGTTGAGGTGATACCGCCAAGTAACTATTCGCCATTGTCAACACTCACATAATTCTTACAGCTTTGGGTGCCATTTTTCAATTTGGTGCAATTCGTCATAGGGGTAAGAGGGTTTGGAGGAGATAGCTCATTTCACGCTGACGTGTCTCATTGCAGACATATTTCAATGTGCAAGCCAAGAAAATCAGTGCTGCCGCTAAAGAGAAGAGAATGAAGCGTGAAGCCGAAGAGAAGATCTCTTCGTCCGGTGGCGCCCTCGATTCTAACAGTGCTTGAAACTAGGCTGCACATATCTAACTTGTGAGCCTGGATAAGTAAGTATGTACTGTAGTATCTAACCAATCGCATTGGGCTTCATGCTCCTGTATCCGAAACCATTACACAAGAAGACCCATCATTTTCAGGCGATAGTTTCAAGTATCGCTGCCGAACGGAAGGCTCAGCGTCGACACGGCTACCTGCGAGCACGGTGGTTTCGATTTGCCATCCTCCAAGACCGTAAACTCCAGGACGAGTGATCCAGAGTGACGGCCGTACAGTTGCAAGTTGTCCGGGTTCCAATGATCCCCTGAATGTAATGCGGCCACAGTAGGACGGGGCCTGGAAATGTCTGCAATCTCGTCTATCAACGATCTCAGGAGTTGATCGAGAAAAAATTGGCTTACGAAGATGGTGGATACGACAGGTGATCGTTGAACTTAACCGTATACCGACACGCATGCGTCAAAGAGAAATTCCGCACAGTGAAGCTCACTGGCAGTCTCAAAGCACTATGACAACAAAGTCAACGAGGTCACAGTAAATACAGAGTCGAAGCCTACTTACCCGCGTGCGAAGGAGTGTTCTAGTTGGACGGATTTCTGCACCGAGAGCACCAGCGGATTCATTTCGGCATTCCATGGACTTGTCCTGACAGTGTCCAGAACTTCCAGCCTTTCTCGCTGTGTTTCCGCATACATGCTTCGTTTTACCTTGCCACTTTCCGCTTCGTCGATGATCCCGGAAAGCATGGAGTGACTGGCGCCAATTAGCAAGTCTGATACTAGCAAATAACCCGACCGCTGTGTCGACGGGATTCTCCAGAAGAACAGAAAATCAATACAGCGAGGATTATATATAGGAAATATAGAGCGGTGAATACGAGAGGGGATGAGTGGATGCGATATCTTCACAGACTGCGCTGCAAGGTTGCGTCGTTCAGTCTCCAGGAGGTGTCGCACGATACTGGATGTTTCAGGACTGGGCACTACCTATGGGACATTTCAGAGAAAAGAAACCTTGGAGCGAAAGATGCTCTTGCCTCGGCTACATGGCTGCAGAGTATATCTATGGGGGGAGGTTCGGAAACGTCGACCTCCTCGCCTAGCAACAGGCTACGCAATTTGCGCGTTACGAACTCATTCGTTTCTCTACAGCCAGATTGGGATTCCCATGGATCGACGCCAAAGAAAAATCGGGACACCTGGTTAGGGGCAATGGTTGTCGAGCTGTTCATTATCAAACATGAGTCGCAACTCAAAGCGATCATAGATGTTCACTGACAAGTCATGTTGTACAAGGGGAGTCGCCACCGAACTTGGACTGATGCTGGAAACCTGCGTGACTTGCACGTCAAGCTTGGAAGTATTCTCCAGCTCAAGATCGGCCAGAAAGAGATGATCGGTGGACCAAGAAGGTCGTGTGTGCGCTTGACAGTAGAGCGCGCTTTGCACCTCGTAGTAACAGGTGACGTATGAAGAGTGAAACGGGCCTGTATCCGTCTAAAATTGTATCATCAACAAGATTTGTCACGAAACAAAAAAGATGATAACCTCTCTGTATGTCAGCAACAGGGATAGATCCTGATTTCCGGCCCCATGAGCAACTAGGACAAGAGGGATGTCCAGGCTCTCATTGGGAGACAATGACGAGCTTCCATTGGCAAATGTTAATCGTAAAGGGCTCTTCGGAAAGATCGAGTTGTTGAAATGCAACACTTCCCTCGAATACTCGATATCTGAACAAGAGGGTCAAACTAGCCTCATTCAACTAGCAGTAAAATACTCACCTGAAGTTAGATTTGACGAATCCACGTCAACCCAGAACACGTCGTCTGCCCCAGCTACCAGCCACACCTCTCCGACGTTCATTCTACCGCTATTCGTTACATGTAGCGTCATGCGTTGCATCTCGCCCTGTATCAATGTAGGCGGGCAATCATCTATAAATATGGCAGAGAGACTATGATCGGCATCGGCGACTTCGACTGTTTGCATGATGTCGGGAGCATAATTAGGCTTTTGCCGCTGTACGGGCGTATCGTGCAGTCGTTTTCCCCTCGATGAGAGGGACTCGGTACATGGGAGTAGTTGAAGGAAGTCGTAAGTGACATGAGTAAATATAAACGTTCCTGGTTGTATCGCCTTAACTGATATAGGAATCTGAAGGAAGCCTTCGTAAAACCACAAAGGTGGGGATAGAGGAAAATCTTACCGTACATGAATCCTTGGGGCCCAAGATGATCTGGTCGATGATTCCAACCTCGACAATAGCCTTGGAGGATGAAGCGTCGTCAGAGTTTGATTCACGTACTCTGACCGTGACATTTGACAAGGTGACGTCTGTGTTCAAAGGATTGCGCAGAACTAAATCAATCCAAAACGTTTCTGATAACGGGGTCCAGTATAAGCGGTCATTATTTAATGGTGAAAGTGGGGTACCATTGATTAAAACTTGTTTGCAATCTAACAGACGCTCCTTATGACCCTGACTTCGCCTGAAATCGGTCCATAATTCTTCGCGCTCTTGCCATTTCGATGCACGGACGTTGAAGTCGTCCCGCGGGAACTGAAATCGTGTTTCCTCGACCTGGCAAAACTGGAAAGGCAGTTTGAAGTCGGCGGATTCAATTTGCTCTGCCGCATTGGTCACCATGTGCTGATCATATAAGGTGAATGAGGCACTTCTCGAGCGAGCGCGAAATCGGACTTACCAGATATGTCACGCGAAAATCCTCCAAATAAAGCTTGTCCGAGTCTGGTGGCTCTTCAGATTCATTCCCTTGTGCAGTCGACGACGACCAGATAGACCCGGCGCTTGTGCCGTGAAGCAGTTGCAAGAAATACTTGACCGCTTGGGCGATGTCCCCAGTCTTATATAGCAACCGCCCTGCAAGAAATCAAATTAATAGCGTAGACCTTCATACTAGAGGGAATATGGTACCGAGGGGATGCCGAATTCCATCCATAATGATATTATTTGTTGATACGTCTTGAGGTGAACATTTTTCCGATTCCCAAAACAAAGGGGACAGCGACATCTGGGCCGGGACGCTGCATAATGCGTGCGCTCGACGCAAGAAATACATGGTCAAAGGGCGCTAACGATCAAATCAAGTTGGTTTTCCTACTTCAATGACAGAGCACGTACGGCACCACATTTCTCTAATCGCTGAGCGGCAGACACATACCACAACGCCGATCGCCGCCGAGCCAGTTTACGCTCGCTCAACAGCGCTGCGTGAGCAAGAAGCAGCGCGGCAGGCACTTCCTCAGACTAACGTTGTTTCAATGACGGGCATAACCTCGTGGAATGCTACTTACATTTCCCGCTGCCCACACTAACCACCTTTCCCCTTCTAAGATGTTTGCCGCAAAATCTGAAGGACGAATGCCGCTTTCCCATCGACATGCCATGACAAGTGCCTTCATTTGCGAAGTAGACGATGCTTCTGAGACAAACTGCTGAAGAGACGACAATGCGGCAGCTGCGTATAGAGGAATATTCAACGAAGGAGCCAGTAACAACGGAAGTATATCCTGAACAAATTTAAGATGAGTACAAGAACCAGCAATAAGGAAAAAGAGTCAAAATCTCACAGAGCCTCCTTTTGACTCCTTTCGGAGAGTCTCCCAAACGACCGTGGCAAGTTTGTAGTCGCCGAGAAGCGTTGCAAATTCTGCCAATCGTCGATGTTCCGGGGGCGGAGGAGGACCCATCACCGCGTCGCCGTTCCCAGCGTAAGTGTAGGCTCGTGTGGGCATTGGACTTGTCAACGATGATGAGGGATGATGGCCTGGTAAGGGTGACGGAGATGGGGATGGAGACCCAAATAAGCGCCTTGTGGATGAGAATAGCCGAGAGGGTAGTCGGCGCGACGACGAAAACTAGCAATGCAGGTTGAGTTGTGCAATTCAATTGAAGTGTTGCTGTCAATGGCGCACATTCTCATTCCACTCAACCACGCACTTCTCCATCCACGGTACAAGACTCATTACAACAAATTCCCGGACGAATTTGGCGGTCTGTTGGATGTCATATGTGCTCATCTGGATCGTGTGAAGTACAACTTCATGAGAGTTATCTCCTGCAGCGACCGCATCACTGGCGGGAGGTGGTGGTAATCTTGGAAGCGGAGCAGGTACTGGAACCGGCGCAGGAAGGGGGTCGGAGGGAAGTGCCAGCTGCAATAGGAAAGAGTGTAGTCCGTACTGTTTCCTTGCTGCATTAAGAAGGGCGCCAGCTCTAGGGAATTAATTTTCTACCTTGCACACGAACACATGGAACCACTCACTCCTCATCGGATAGGGGAGAATTTGGCGGATGGATAATAAGGGTATATTGGAGATGTGTTGTGTCGACCCACGACGGAAGATCTATAGGACGTGTATGTAACGCAGAGATGGCTTGTAGAGGGTTCGGCGCCATCGTCGAGACGGCCAAGATGACTATCGAGACACACAATATTTTATTCAGTTGCGATCCCAGCAGAGAAGTGGATAAGCGGACCTGCAGCAGGATGATTCCATGCTTCCATCTTGCTTGGGACATGGTCGCCTTCCGCGCAGCGGCGTAGCTCATTCCACCAAGGAGGCCTGAAAGTATCGTCTTTCGTATGAGCCTCTGCATCAGATACCCACTTCTGCGAACGCGCATTAATTCTTGCGCTTATCCAGTCTATGGCGCGTGCCGCGCGCCGTTCCTCGTCTTCCTTGCATGCGATCTCAATATCTCGGAGGCTCGAAAAGCGTAGGCAGAAAGAGGGATGGGTCACAGATGTTAGCGATGTCGTCCGTGTAGTAACTAAATCGTGAAATTCCCGTCAGGCGTCTCTACCACTCAATCGGTAATCGAGGGGACGTGCCTTGCTGCAGCGGGGAAAACGACTGCAAGATCTCTGGCAACGGGGGCAAGTGGGAGAAAGACAACAGCTCATCTAAATCCTGCGAAGAAAGAATGCAGATATGAGGGCTCAACGATGCAGGTAAGAAACTGGACATCGCAATTTCTGAGATTTACACACAAGACGCGGCGCGCGTTCACACTATGTACGCAACGTGATGACTCATCGTCGACTGTATATTATTTATTCGATCCACCATACGTATGGCAATATTTATTTGGTATCACCCCTCGGGTAGATACATTTCATCAGACGACAGATGCACATAAAATCGATATCCAGACGATAACACATGAGGTCCATTGACTAGAAGAAGCCACCACCTCCACCGAAGCCACCACCTCCAAAGTCACCACCTCCGAAACCACCGCCTCCGAAACCACCGCCGCCGAAACCACCACCACCGAAACCACCACCAAAACCTGAATTGCCAAAGCCACCGTCCAGAACATCGGCAAGCAACAAGCCTCCGACCATACCCCCGAGTAGGGGCAACGCCGTGCCGCCCATACCATGTCTCCGGGCGGACGTCGGCTGAGCATACATTTGTTGCTGTTCGTAATATGGACCCTGTTGAGCATACTGCTGTTGTGGGTATGCGTATGCAGCAGCTTGCTGTGACTGATACATGCGTCGCTGCTCCATTTCCATATTCTGCTGGCGCCTTTGTTCTTCCAACTGTAGGTAACGCGTTGGAAAATTTACCATCACAAGGAGCGTCAGAAGTTCGCACCTCGAATTTTCGTTGCCGCTCTGCTTCCCTCTCCTCCTTCGTCCCAATTGCTTTGTCTTTCAACTTTCCGAAGAAACCTCTATGTTTTTCGGAACCTGATAGCAGTGGACTCCCCGTTGGAGATGAACTTGCGCCAGGGGATGGGTTTCGGCCGCCTTTCCGCTGCGCGAGCTTCTCGCGCACTTCGGGATGCTCATTCAGATACTGATTGTCCTCGTAGGGATGCACCCATATCGAGCGCGGAGGCTCGGCGTTGGTATCCACCTACATTCCAAGTATCAGAGGAAATCGGATGTCAGACGAAGAGGACTCGCATAAAATGGATACCCGTCGTGAAATTGCTTGATCCATCCATATGGGAGAAGTTCGTCGTCGTACTTTCGGGGCATGATAAGTAGCTGATGAGGGTATCGGTCAAGTAAGCGAAGAGTCCACACCTTTGCTTATAATAGAACACTGCCGTTATTTGAGGCTGTACAGGACCCATTGACCCAGGCTGAAAATAGGACCAGAGGCGAGATCCCAGAAATGGTCAAAAATTTCGTTTTTTTCTCAAATATGCATCTTTCAGCCCAAAAGAAATCGATGATGTCTAGATCTGGCCGAATCCACAAAATTTGTCCGACACCGGGATCTACCATTTGTGCTTATTTTCGGGGGTCACGTTGGAGGTCTTCCTGACGTCATGCTGGAGATCACAATCGTGAGTCATGCTGTGCACATGTTTGCACGCCTAATGATGTATTTGCCTGAAATAAATCTATCAGCGTAAGTAGTATTGCGAAAACCCAAAATTAATGGCTATGTATTCCTCCAGTCCGCAAACGGTACACGGTCAACATTACTGTATAGTATAGATGCTTCGTAAATGCATCTGATTATCAGATGGAGCAAGAGCAAGAGCAGTTCAAGCATAATTATGGAAAGTAAAACACAGAAAAAAATCGAAAACGTACTAAATCCACAAGTTCAATTTCCTCCACGGCGATAACCGTTGGTATAAGTTCATGATCATTCCTCCGTGTGAACAACTACTCATCGACACTGCATTTGGCCCATTCAGTCAAGGTGCCTAGCCGAGCAGCAAAAGAATCATACCTTCAAATTAGCACCTAGTACATCATTGCACGCTTCGAACGGCCGCCTTTCTTCTTCTTCGGCTTGACCTCCTGCCAGCCATCTGGATCTACAGCAGCGTTAGACTGCGCTTCTTCCTCTGCATACGGGTTAGGCGGCGGAGCACGTTTCTCCAGCGGTGTATCCTCGATGATGTCGAGTTCTTCATAGAGATCTTCAAATCGCAAGTCTTCTCCACGTGCAGCGGCCTCGACGTTCCGCAGCCAGAAAGGAATAATATACTTAAGCTGATCATAACGAGTACGTTTCTCGTAGTCGTGACACTCAAACCAACGTGGATCAGCGCTGGCATTCACCGCGATCAAGTCAGCAGATCTTCACATGAAAGGACAGCCTGAGATCATACCGGTCCAGGCTCGCTGGGGGTGGGCGGAGCGTAAGACTGTATTCCCAGCTCCATTCATGCCAGAACTGAAGGTTGTTCTGATGAAGGACAGAGCTTTCGTGGATGATGGCTCGTTCTTCGGTCATGACACGGATTTGTGACACGTCAACAGGGGGAGTGCAGAGAGCACAGAACCATTTATGCGTGTTGGTCTTTCTAAAATCTAGAGATAAAGGGTATTAGGAGCAAGCAGGCAATGATACCGCGTGTCCGAATAAGGACACGACTTCGATACGAACGTTCGGGCTCTTTGAAAGGTGACTTGACGGCAGAGGTTTGCTGAGCCATTTATATGTATGAAATGCAATGCCAAAGTTGCGCTGGAAGCCTGAGGATATGTTACAGTAAGGGTATCGTAGAGAGAGCGACAACTAAAACGTCGTGGAGGCTTGGCCGACTTAGAGGCGTCTGATCCGTCGGCTTTCGGCCCGCGGGAGAAGTCATATGTATTGCAAATGCAAATTTTAAATGTAATATACTGTATGATCGGGCATCCCATTAGGGTTGCCGCGAAACGGCTATACTCCCCTGTGTGTGCGAGTCAGTCCAGCGTCGCTTGATTAGATTCTTGTAAACGCGTTTAAACCCAATGAATGTCTCTGTCGGCCCGCCATGATGCGATCCCAACAATTCCTCTACAGAGCATCAGTATGGCGCCCACTCAAATATGTTATTCTATAATCGGTAAGAAGCGTTCCAAGAAAAAGCCCCAGATGCAAAATTTGGTTCGATGGAAATAATGCTACAGAGTGAAAAAGAGTAATAAAGTATATATTATAGCACCCATGTCGTGTCCATCTCGCTTTCCTCAATAAATGGCTTATCGAGTCCAACAATAACGCTTTCACACAGCGGACAGTTGCTCGACAGTAAATCATCGAGATCAGCACGTAGTGCTTCAATCCTCTTACTGTCGAGCTTCTCAACACCTGCTTTCTGAGCTCCCCCTCCCACACCAGGTATCCACGCTACCGGCGCTGCGACGGCAGCCGCCAATGCATCTGGAATAATAAGTTCGCGCAGCTTGTCGCCGGCAGAGACGACGTTGCGGCCCAGAAGCTGCGCCGCTCTGGAAGGATTGGCCACTGTGGTCGAAAAGCTGGCAGAGAGCAGCGATCGCTGTTGTTTTTGGTGGCCGTTTGCGGCAGGTGACGGCAGTGCTATGCCAGTAATATCCACTCCCGACGCGGTTACCAGCTCATTCTGCAGAGCTAAGATTCGACGGAGGACATGAGACGGCAAATATTCCTTTGCCTGTTTGATATGGTAAGGGTTCAGACCGAAGCCGCTGCAGTTGAGCCTACTTACAAGACCGATAAGGCAATCAACATGGAAAGAATGCCGACATGGGAAGACATAAAACTGCCGTGTAATTAACTGTTGCGAACACGAAGAGCACAGTTCGTTCGCATCAATGGTAACAAAGCGAGTTTGCAGCGCGGCGATATCCTGCTTGATAGATTCAGCTGTACGTGTCGCTTCATCCATTTCGAGCTTGAGCTCCTCGATGTGGGCAGAGTAGCCCTCGAGGGCGCGAGCTATCTCCTCTTTGAAGTCGTCGATAACAATGAAGTCAGGGAAGAATGGTAAGATATCCTCGATCTTGAGCAGATCGGTGTTCTCAAGGAAGCGCATAGCACTAGACGACGAAAATAAGTGACATGTACCATGCGAAGGGAATGTATCCTCTTACGCTTTGATATCCTTCTTATCCTGCACAACGTACCGTGCGATCTTGAGCCACAGTTTCTTGCGTAACACTTGATCGCCCTCAGGCATGTCTGCATTGAGTGTAGCTAGCTCCAAATCACCCTTCTGAAGCGCGAGGTCCACGCTATTTTCCCACAGGCCCATCTTGGAATAAATATGCACACACGCCTGTATCCGACCGCTCTGCTTACACAATCTCAACGCATAATCAAGATCGTAGTAGGGCTTGCCCGTGAGGAGATCTGAAGGTGCCGTAGACAAGAACCGCAACAGCGCCGTGTCGTCTTCCGGCGCGGGAGACGATCCGAGAGGTGAGGATGATACGAAGAATGTGATGAGGAGGTTATGTATGGTGGGCGACGTATTGTTCTGTTGGAAAATGACATGCGTTAGGTAACGGATAGCCTGGTTCGGCGACAGAGGATCGCGGGGCAGATGTTGTAGCTGCAGAAGGGCGGGGATAAGGCGAATGGGGTCCAGGGCAGGTTGGCGCAACCATGCGTCAACGGTCGCCGTAGGTGCGTTGCAGATCAGAACAGAACTAAAGCGGTAGTACAGCTCTAAATCGGACTGAGAAAAAAATAAGTAAAGAAAGATGACATCATTGCGGAAGAACAACAGTACCTGACTACTGATGGCCGCCACGGCATTCAACCATTCCTCTTCTGTTATCCAATGCTCGATCACTCGGGCGGAGTCACCAACAACAGTCATATAGAAGAGATACATGTCGGTCCGACCATGGCCTTGTATCAACTCGTACACGATATCGCGGTCCAAGTCATTCTAGAAATCAAGGATTGAGTCGGGATGTATGAATGGAACAAGAACAAACCTTGTAGGTCTGAAGAAACTGGCGCAACTCTTCCTCTAGAATGTCGCGCTCTGTCTGAACGTTCCTTGCATCATGGGATAAGCTCTCTGAAGCAACCAAGTCGTCCAGCTCGTTGCACTTGCTCAGATAAAATTCAATAAGCCAGGTGGCCAGCATCATCCTTTGAGTCAGATCCTAGATGAAAAATATGACAGATCAAAAGATGCAGGAAACATTTCAATTTTGGGACACGAACAGATTTTCGCGTGCGCTCCAGACGGGATACAAGGTATGATCTCAATGAATCCCGTTCGCCAGCGTCGAGAAACTTGAGCGTGACTTCCTCAAAAGACACGGAACATCGGGCATAGATTTGAGCTGCTTGGAAGAAGCGACCTTCCTCAAAGAAAGCCCTGGCCTGCGCCGAGAGAATCAAATCCCGTTGCACGGCAGTCTACAGAATGATCATTCGACTCGGATCTGTGGAGATGCAGACGAGCTTCGCACCTTCGCGTATCGCAGTGCGTGTTCGTACTCATTCTGCTGCAAGAAGATCTTCCAGACATCGCGTGAGTCGTTTTTGACAGCCAGTTCGAAAAGAGACTTGTCCGTGTAGACCCAATATGTGCCGCGAACAGGATCGGCAGATATGCCCAGGACTTCCTCCGTTCTCTGCGACAATTAATTCTTCACTTGAACATCGCATACCAGCGCACATACTTACTATAGGAAGGGCTTCCTCATACGCCAAACTGTCATCTAATCGACATACAGCGGCGATCCTATCGCGATAAAGCAAAACGAAATGGAATTCGGTGACCGCCATGGACAAAGGAGGCTCGTTAGACGAGGAATCGGTAAATTGAGGGTACGGTAGCAGTGCAGTGGCGTCAATTAAGTCGTCAGTAGCAGATTGGAAGTTCATGGTGCCGTGGTAGATGCCAGGTCCAGTAAGCCAGGCCATGGTCTTAGGCAAAGACTGCGCCTGACCAGCGTTCGGAGTAAAAAAATGTAACTCAGAATGAGGTATATTCCCAGGTAGCTCAAGGATCTCTAGGGCAATGGTCAAAGTAGTTCCATTGCAATGATGAAAACTACTGTACTCACTAGGCGCCGTGTCTCTATAACTACCAAACAAACCGGAGAAGACCTTGCTCCTATCATCCGAGCGTCGGTCCGGGGCGCCCACAAATTGATATATCCGTGAAGGAGTGGTAACCACGACCAGAGCTTTCTTCAAGTCCGCTGGAGGATAGAAATTGAAGCTAATCCCGGTAATGGGGCGGCGCTCTGGTAATGTGAACACAAGCTGCAGATAGCGCTCCTGGGATTTAAAGAAGTCGTCTTCCGCGTCAAGGACGGCTTCGTAAATGGTACCGTCACGGGCACCAATCAACATCTCACGAGTGGATGTAGGATTGGCCCCAGACAATAGAGCGGTCTTGTTCCATGCTATACTCTCGATGAGCATCTTGAAGGACTTGAGCTGCTTTGGCTTCTTCCAATTGCGATAATAGTACCAGTTTTCGCCGGTAGTGGACGAGACTAGGACGTGGCGGCCGGAAGGGTCAATGAAGCATTTGTAGATGGTGAACTCAGAAGGTTTGCGGGGTATAGGGATTTGAATGACCTGTTCTGAGTGCGACAATTCGATAAACACTAGCATATTGGAAGCTAGCGCCATGACGAGCATGTCGGAAGACACGGCGAACGCAATCAATGGCGCAGGAAACGTGTATTGCACAGGGTCGAGCTCGAATATGACATCGTCGGGAGCTGGATCGTCCTGACAAAGTAGATCATATATACAAATCAACACAAAAAAGCAAACCAAAGACGCACCATCTGCCTCAATGCCTCGTCTGCGCGTATATCTTCGGGTGTATCTGGGGTTGGCTCAAAGCCCTCATAATTGAGCCGAGGGAGCGCGCTAGGGGCGTGAATAGGGAGGTCCTGTGATGCTCCAGCATGTTCTACATCTGAGAAAACGTCAAAACAAGTCCAAATAAATGAAAAATGGCCTGCAAAGCCCTTACAATCGTCAAACATGTCTGGCTAAATCAACGTGCACCGGGCACACACTGGTAAGTGGAATAGTGACTCATCTCAGAGAGGGCCTTACTCTGCATGTGAAATTGCTTAATTTGCTTAATTTGGACAATAATTTGCAGCAATCCTGCTCAAAAAATAATCGACCGCGAAATGATCTTACGGGCCGCTTTTTAATTAAGTGTTGTTGGTGCGGCCCGGAAGCGGCCCGGGAAATCGATTGACTGAGGTGACGTCTGTCGCCGCTGTTGACGATCGACTCGTCTGCTTGTCTTTTTCTCAACAACCATCATCGAGAATCTCGGTTTCTTGTTAACTGAAGCAATGGAAAATCGTCCTATGCCTCGCCTTTTTGTCGTCCGTCATGGCGAAACAGAGTGGTCTCAGCAAGGGTGTGTTGTTACATATGAGTGCTATTGAAGTCCATATTCTGATTCGCAGCGCTCAGGCGTCACGTTCGTCCATTTCAGATGTTGGCCTTCTCAGTTGATTGACAGACTCTATGAAGACCGGCCGCACAGACATCCCCCTGACTGAACACGGTGTCGAACAAATTCGTCAATGCGCGCCACTGCTCGTCGGCGAAGGAAGTGGGCGTTCAGGCTTCTACGATCTATCAATTCAATAATAATCATGTTATCTAGAGGTCATTGATCCCAAG
The DNA here is from genome assembly GCA_000934395.1 of Fistulina hepatica ATCC 64428. Lineage (NCBI taxonomy): Eukaryota > Fungi > Basidiomycota > Agaricomycetes > Agaricales > Fistulinaceae > Fistulina > Fistulina hepatica. The sequence goes on along the minus strand of KN882046.1, from coordinate 203,210 downwards.
AATCTGTGCACTGTGTTTGTTTCCCCGCGACGAAGGCATGACAATCTCTCTTTTCATCATGCCAGCTGTTCTAACGCATGTCCCGCAGAGCACACAAGACGTTCCACCTCTTGTTCGAAGGTCATGAACTTCCCCATCACGTTTTAACGGAATCATGCCGGGAGTGGGACTATGGTATGCTGGATACATCGAAGTGTCGCATACATACCTTTATTAAACATTTAACCAGGCGATTACGAGGGACTCAACCCCAAAGAAATACAGGCAATCCGTCCAGGCTGGCTGATATGGAGAGATGGGTAACTGCTGTCGTTATTCGATATCTGATGATTTGGGTTACTAATCGAGAGTAGCTGCCCGGGTGGGGAGAGTATTGAGCAGATGCAGGCGCGGGTGGATTCCGTTATAGAACAGGTATGTGGCCCATAGCCGTGCCACAACGTATTTTGCTGAATGGAACCCAGGTTCGCGAGCACCATCGTCAGTACTTTGAGGGCACTGTCAACACGAGGGATGTCATGGTCGTCGCACACGGTCATTTCAATAGGTCTGCGTTTGTAGGCAAACTTTCATGATCGCGTTTGCTCTCATCTCGATTTTCAGATGCTTGATCGCCCGTTGGCTGAAATTCGATCTCTTCCTGGGTGAGTTCAACACTACTGGCACCGTGAGTTAGGTATCTAAGCATGGCTGCAGGAACAAGGCTTAACGTCCAAACTGGCGGGGTTGGTGGACCTTTACATCATCTGAAGTCCCATTTGATTATTATTCGTTTCAGGTTGCAGTCCTGAGCTACAACCACAATAATCTCGAGGAACCTGCCTTGAACGCGTCAGTCATTCATCTAAACTCGATGTTATCCTTTGGACCCTGTCTGACAACTTGCGTACAGATTGAACCTGCACGCTAATGTGATCTGATTCGTAGAAGATGTACGCCAGTGAATGGACTTGCGTCGTTCATGGGCGTCAACGCGACGCGTCTAGGAGGAATATGAGCTGTAAGATACACGCGATATAATACCTAGATTGTACATAAATGCGTTCAGCGCATCCATCGCGCCGTTAATTGTTCAAATTAGTTCTGCCCAAGTCCGTCGTCTATAGCTTTCTTCTGGGTGCTGTACGCTTTTTGTGCAACGAACGTGACGATCAAGAAGTGACGAGACTCGGACTGACAGCGGCTCGGCTGCCTACCTGTTCACTATATCTGTGGACAGCTGGCGAGGCCTATCGCAATTTTCTCTCTTTCATAAATTATGGCTGAGGCTACCCACGTTTCCGATGACTTGGTTCCAGCGACGCCAGAGCACGCTTTTGAGTCCTCTGAGGTCGACTTCGAGGAACTTGACGTTTTAGCTGCAGAGGGCCACGAGACCGTTTCCGAAGACAGTGTTCCCGATGACAGCGCGTCCGTGGCGTATGCCCCCATTCCTCAACCAGCATCCGCCGACGACGCTCAGGACGACGCCATGTCCACCCCGCACGCAGAGGAGCAGCACACAGAGCACCCCTCTGATGCGACCAAGGCAAAGCCTGCAGCGGCGGCGGCCGTAAAGCCCAAGACGACAGCAACGGCGAACGCCAAACCGTCAACAGCCAGGCCGAACGGCACGGCTGTCAGAAAGGTGCGTGTGGATGCACGCCTCCGAGTTTTATATATGAAACTAAGAGTTGGCTGTACAATAGGCTGCTAGTACGGCGGCGAAGGCGTCTGCTGCTGCTGCAAAGCCGACAGCTGCGACGAAGACGCCGCTCTCGCCTACCAGGCGGACGTTAAGCGCTTCAACGGCAACCAAGCCCACTGCTGCCAAACCGGCGCCCTCTGCTGCTGCTGCAGTTAACAGGCGCGCATCGGTAGCGCCCCATACCGCCACGTCGCGCGCTGCTACGACCGCTACAAAGCCGGCGGTCCATTTCCCCACGGCAGCTAAGCCGGCGGCCGCTCATGCGGGTACGCCGCGCACTTCTGCAGCTTCTCCTGCCCCGTCTGCGACAAAGCGTCCTCGTGCATCGGTTTCTGAAGGCGTCAAGCGCGCACCGCTTCCTTCTCGCCACAGTTTGCCCGCTGTCGGCAAACCCGCTGTGAAGCCTGCCCATGCACCCCTCGCTGTGAAACACACGCGTACTGGCACGTCGATCTCTTCGATCCGTGAGGTGCGCGAAGATGGGAGGGCTCTGGAAGAGATGCAAAAGAAGGTGCGTCGTTTGAGATGACTTTATTCTCTTATCGCAGCTAATTAATCTGTCTCATAGCTCGCAGAGGCCTTGGACGATGCCAAAGCAAAGGAGGTGGCTCTCGTGAGTCTTGAGAGTGAGGTTGCCGCGCTGAAGATATCCCTGGCTGAGGCTGAAACCGTCGCTGAGGCTAAGATCGTTTCCTTGAAGGCGGCAGAGGAAGCCATGCAGGTCCTTGAGAAGCAGTTGAAGGAAAGCTCTGATACCATCGAATCTCTGAAGGCAGAGCACGAGGCTCATCAGGGCGTTCAAGATGAGGTTTATTGCTATGTTTTCTCATGGTCTGCACGCAATCTTACAATGTTTGAAATAGCTGGAGGCTGCCCGAGCGGCATTGTTGGAGGCGTCAGAGCAAATTCAGAAGCTACAGGGTCAGCTCGACGAGATGGCCGCAAATGTTATCGCTTCGAAGGAAGCGTTGGAGGCCCTTCGCGATGAGAAAGAGGCTTTGGTGGCGTCGCACAGCACCGACAGCGTTGCAGCCGCCGCCGAACACGAGGCTCTCGTGAAGGCTCAGGCTGAGCTGGAGGCGCTCAAAGCCGAGCTTGCTGGATCGAAAGCGGCAGCAGATCAGAGGCTGCAGGAGGTGCTGAGTCAGGTTGCCGACCTTCAGACTAAGTTGGAGGCTTCTGCCCAACTTGGAGCCCAGCTCAATGCCTTGAAGGTGGAGAAAGAGGAGATGGCCAGCAGGCTTTCTGAATTAGAGGTCGAGACTCTTGAGTTGAAGGAGGTTCAGGAAAGCATCGACGACGAGCGGGAGGCTATGCAGACCAAGCTGAAGGATCTAGAGAGCCAGCTCGCGCAGGCGACCAAGGCGACGGACGATGCACTGGCGAAGCTGAAGGCGCGCGAAGAAGACTTCTCGTCCCTTCTTGCGAACACCAAGGAGATGCACGCAGAGGAGATGCGCCTTTCAACCGAATCGTATACGAAACTCATTGCTCAGCACGAGAATATCAAGGCAGAACTTGCAAATGCATGGGCGGCGCACGAGAAGGGCAAGAACGACGCGCAGACGGCACTCGATGAGGCAGAGAAGGCGTTCAACGCAAAACAGACTGAGCTCGATCAGGAGATTGAGCGGATTCAGTCTGACCTGGATGTAAGTTCTTTACAGTCCATTTTCATCCAACAGGTTATCGAGATGTTGCACAGAATCAAGAGAACTTCTATAATCAGAAGGTGGAGGCTATCAAGGCGGAGCACACTAAATTATTGGAGGAAGCTTTTGACCGCGCCAAGGTCGACCCGTTTTCCCCTTTGTTTTCAGCGGTTGCACTGAAAATATTTCGCAGAAAGAGGCTGCTGAAGCTCATGGTGCCGATCTGCATACCCTGCGATCCAACTCCGACGCTACAATTCAACAGATTCATACCGCTAATCAGGTCGCGTTAGAGAGTCTAAGGTCCGAATACGCCTCTACTATAGAGGATACTGTTAGTTCCATTTTCTGTCTTTCTTTCGTTTTTTATTTATTTGATTGTTTTCGTTAGGTCCAGAAGTATGAGAAGCAGATCAGTGGCCTCAACCTCGATCTCAAGAGCGCAGTCGGAGATCTAGCAAAGTCCAAGGCATCACTGGAGGTGTCGCGTGCCGACGTCGCCTCGTTGACCTCTCAGTGTGAGGTTTTGCAAGCAGCGGCCCAGGACAAGAGTCTTCCCGTGGAGCACCTTGAAGAGGTCGAACACTATAAGAAAGAGCTTGCCGTCGCTCGGGACGATCTCGCTGCTACCAATGAGATGCTTGATTTGACGAAAGCGTCGTTGCAAGAGCTGTCGGAGAAACATGGCCACGAGCTCAAAGCGAGTGCGGAGGCACGAGCGGCCGAGGTCTCAAATCTCACTGCGAAGCATGACGACGAGACCCACAAACTCGTGTCGCAGAAGTCGGAGTTGCTCATTAAGTTGTCAGATGCGGAGTCCGAGATCACAACGCTCAAGGCGACCGTAGCAGAAGCAGAACAGAGTTCCGTGAAGAGCAATGGGACGCCGCAGCCACCCACGTCTCCTGGGGTAACGAAGGAGGAGCTTCTTGAGATGCATAGGGCTCATAATCTCAAGATATCAGGTGGGTTCAGCATTTTTTGGTGGAGATGCGGTGTCCTGACAGGAGTTAATGCAGATCTGGAAGCCGCGCACGAGAAATCCATCAAGCTTCTGGAAGAGCAGGCTGAGAGCGGCAAGCAGGAAATTGTCGGTTTGAAGGAGAAAATCCGGCATTTGAAGATGGAGGTGGAGCTTCTGACTGAACAGGTGGACGAAGGAGAGGATGTCTTGGCACAGTATGCAAAATCGTTTCAGTTATGAGTTATGATATTAACGCCGTGTTATAGAGCCAAGGCTGATGTCGAGCAATTGGCTAAGGAGAACGTGCAGCTTAAGGCGGCGGCTTCCGTGTAGTTTGCCGTCGTCGGCATATGCAAGGACATAACCAACTTATGCTTTCCATTGCTTGCTAGGTAATTTGTGGCAAGATTCTTTGCCACTTTGTTTCCCACTCAGTGTATCCTTCTCTTATACCACTTCCTTTCGTGATATACGCCTCACCATGCATATTACATATTACATTACTACTGATTTGGGATGTTTTCGTGCTGCACCACCGCTGTTTTGAGACTCATTATGCTCGTACGCACATTTAATGATCAGAAGTGTACATACAGGATCGCGATTTGTTGTTCTACCTCATGCCATTTTTTTCTCTTTTGCTCTTCGTACTGTTACGAATCTGAGACTGTGCCCCCATACCGTGATGGCGTTGTACCGTTTTTTCAACGCTTCAAGTAGATGGTGGAACCGGGGTCCGCAAATGAACAGGGTGGTGTAGCAGGAGTACCGCGCAGCGAACAACGGACCGAGCAGAACGGATCAGCGGCTCCCCCAAAGATGCGCGCGTCCTCCGACTCCTCCGACCGTTTGTTCCTTATCTTGGTCCTCCACGTTTTAAGTCCGCGCTTGGTACTTTCCAGATTTCTATCTTTCCCGACCTTTTATTTCCCTTCCTTTCCCCCATCTTTCCTCTCTCTTCCTCTTTCTTTCCAGCCGTCTCTGTTTCGCGTCGCGTCGCACGTCATGGCACCCATGCAGAGAGAGCCCGGCCAAAAGGGCGTCAACTGGTCCAACATTGCAGTCGGTGAGCAGTTGTACATGTCGTGTGGTCCAGTGTCGATTTGATTCTCATTAGGTGCCATCATGAACATGGTAACATTCCCCAGGCCTTTCCCACACAGCTACTGACCATTCTCCATGTATTGTTGCGCGACATACATTAGTTTGTGAGCCCCCCCCCCTTTCCCACTATATCATTGGCAGATCGTTCTGACAATCCCCCACACTTGTAGGAGGCGAGTCTTTCACCAATTTTCCAATGACAATAGGGTCTGAATGAATACGACGCGCAGGTTACAACGCTCGGTCAACCGCTCGAGGTTCTCAAGACACAGATGGCTGCGAATCGTTCGCAGACAATGTGGCAGGCGTGCAAGACGGTTTGGTCTCGTGGCGGTTTCGTCGGCTTCTACCAAGGATTGATTCCCTGGGTGCGCTTTCATCGATCCTTCCTGGACACGTGAAATGCAACTTTCGGGTAACCGTGTTGATAGGCCTGGATAGAAGCCTCTACCAAGGGAGGCGTACTCATGTTCACGGCGTCCGAGGTCGAGACAGTGACTCAGGAGATGGGGGTAAACCCTGCAGTTGCGGGCCTCCTCGGCGGCATGTCGGGCGGCATCGCTCAGGCTTACGCTACCATGGGTGCGTCTGGTTTCCGGCACTGGCATGGCACGTATTCACGTGAATGTACGTACTAGGCATCACGACCTGCATGAAAACCGCGGAAATCACGCGCCAAAAGACCGCGGCCGCTGGCGTCAAGCCGCCTTCAACTTGGGCCGTGTTCGCTGATATCTACCGCCGTGAAGGTATTGCCGGTGTGAACAAGGGTGTCAATGCCGTTGCAGTCCGCCAGTGCACGAACTGGGGATCGCGGTCAGTCTACAGCCGTGTGAACTTTTCATTCAAGAGCTAATGTTCGGTAATATGTAGTATGGGTTTTGCTCGTTTAGCGGAGTCTACTATCCGGAAGATTCGTGGCAAGACTGGTGGTGAGAAGTTGTCCGCAGTAGACAAGATCTTAGCGTCGTCCATCGGTGGCGCGCTTGCCACTTGGAATCAGCCTATAGAGGTCATCCGTGTTGAGGTTAGTGAGAGTTCCTGCTGTGGCCCGTGCTTTCGCTGGTAGACTGACTTCCGCTAGATGCAATCCATGGTAAAATCCACCAGCCCCAACCGACCGGCCAAACCGACGATCTTGAACACATTGGCATACATTTACAAAGAGAACGGGATCAAGGGGCTCTACCGCGGTGTGACCCCGCGTATTGGGCTTGGTGTTTGGCAAACCATTTGTATGGTCTCTTTCGCGGACTATGTCAAGGCCTGGTAAGTCTTCCGCTCTTCATGATTTTCATAGGTCGGCGCTGAGAGCGACGCCTAGGGTGAAAGATCAACGGTGATTTTTTACGTACCTCATATTATACGTCTGTCACGCATAATGTCTGTCTTTCATACTTGGAGGATGAATCCATAGCACACATTGTGTCCGTGCTTTTCAACTGGATGGCAGGATATTTGGTCGGGTGAACCGTCGAACGGACGGTGCGGCATGTGCTATATGAGAACGCGCTGATATACTTCTTCCCCAATAATATCCACAATTTCCTTCAATGTTCCCTTCAACCAGTGCTTCACGATTTCTGTCTCGATTCCCGCAATTCGCACGACGTGTACGGCTTGCGACGTTGCGTCTCCCGCGCTGACCGTACTAAGGGACCACAATAAACTCTCTGGCCTGCTGTGCCCCCATACCGTGATGGTATTGTACCGTTTTTTCAGCGCTTCAAGTAGGTGCTGGAACCGGGGTCCGCAAATGAACAGGGTGGCGTAGCAGGAGTACGGCGCAAGGCGCTCTGCCAGTGTACGTGAAGCTATGCCGGGGACTACGTGTGGAGCGCCGCCTTCCAGCAGCATCACGTCCATCGCGATGCGCTTGGCGTCCACGGTGATTTCATTGGTACTGTGGTACCGCTCAAACGCCCAGTCCTCGCCGCGCGACTTGCGACCCGATGTGACCCAGTCGAGCACGATGGCGGACGCACCCCGCGAAAGATGGAAGCTCTGCGTCTGACGGTACGACGCGTCTTGAAAGCATGTCACTGGATCCGGCAAGAGGCATAGAACCCCGTCCGTCTGCACTCTGACCGTCAAGTCTTGTACGGTCACTTTTGTCTCCGATGAGAATGGCGAGGAAGATTGTGTGGAGACAGTAGTAGCAGGACCTGGCGTAGTACGCCCCATGGATCCCATCGCGAACGTACGCGTCTTGAATACTTTTGTAGAGCCCTTGAACACACACACCCCGTACATTCTTTTTTGAGTTTCTTAGAGCAACAATCCTAAACCGTGCGCACCTGCGATAAGATCACCAGGATCGCGTCCTTGGCCACGTCGGCGGTCAGAGATATGCGATCGCCTCCAACGAGACCCCCACCATAAGTCACTCATATGTACAGCTTCTCAGTGTTTGCAGGGAATGCAAAAACCTGTCGATCGAACTCACCTAGGTAGACGATGGCTACATTTGAGGTTGGAGTTCGGGGTGAGAGCAGCTTGAGTGGATATGCTGCTGCCAACTCAGAGAATACGGCTTTCCCACTCCATGTTGACACCGCCAGACGACCGACGCCAGCTTCCAGTCTCGCCATCTTGTTATTGATTTGTAGGACGAACGGTGCATAAGTCTTCGTTAGCGACTGTCTAGCCGCGTATTAGTATAGTACAAATGTGTAGATTGTACGATAGAGCTAGAAGCCTAATGACTATGGACCCGAATGTGTCAATGACACTGCGTTCCAGCGGGTGAGGACAGGGGCCGAACCCTCTGAGTCTCAAGAATATTCATGCGATGCACGGCATGGGAAATATCCATACGTATACGATTGCAGTCACTACATATCGAATGCAAGGAGAGAGTAAAAATGCACAAGAGAAATCAAGACATACAAAATGAACAGAGTGAAAATGGACATATAGTGAGAGTGACCTCTTCAGAATGAGAGAGAGCATAGCGAAACAACAGTCATTCCACGAGAAATAGTACAGCAAAAAAGAGTTGAAAAACCCCAGATTTGTGCAAAAACGCGGAGTCAGCATCGTGAATGGTGGTAGAATTGGAAAGGATCGTAGAATAATTAGGAAGAGATATAATCTTCAACACATTGCGCAATCAACCTGCGCAAAACCGGGAAAAAAGAGGATGAGCATGAGGAGAAGTGCGATGACACATAAGTATACGGAGGAAGCCAATTTCTCAGTATTGACGTGTTGCCAAAGCCCTGATGTCATACAAGTACGTCCGGTCCTTAGCCAGGTCCGACGAAAGATATGCTTGCCACCCGCGCATTTCGTGCCGGTGCCTCGCCTCCGCTTCCTGGCACTGCTCTGCGAACGAGGCATCCACATTGTAAACAAGCGACGCTCTTGAGCCTCGTTCGCTGTCAGATCCAGAGAGCGACCGACGGTGGCTGCTGCTGGCCTGACTGTGAGTAGGACTTGGCGGGCAAGCGCCAGCCCCGGACGCACGCGTGGGGCCCGCGGACCCTGCCGACTCTACCGACGCCATACTTGCGTTCGATGAAGGGCTCTTCATAGTTCCGCGGAGGGTGCCACTCCGGGATTGCCACCTATCCCCATCTTCTTCGTCGTCTGCAAGATCCGCGAAAACATCTGGCTCGTCATCCTCGGGGGGTAAAGTAGACATCCAACACATCTTCGAGGGATCAAATATCATGTTGCCCACGATACGAGCGCCTGCTGCGAAGCCGCCAACAGGCATACCAATCGATGATCCCGTCAAATGTGTGATGAGCGCTGGCCTTGTCGAGGTGCCCACAGCGGCATCAAATTCTCGTAGTACCTGGTCATTGCCTTCCCACCGCAAAGTTTGTGGATTCCACTTCATGTCTCCCACGACTGGACGTAATCAGTAAACGAGGACAACGTGCACGATACAAACACACCTTTGGAATGCCCCACGCCACCCAAATTGCGTATCAACGTCGGCTTTTTCCGGGTTATACTACTTGAAAGCACATTCTTTTTCTTTTTTGGCGCAGGTTCGCTCGCCTTTGAAGAACTGGCGTTGCTCGAGCTTGACAGATCAAGGCGACTTGTGCGTTTCAGACTGGGGACTGGTGCGGGAGATGGCTGTGGCTCTGCATAACAGGAATTAAGTTTCGCCGGGAAACCGCAAGGAGAAGAAGCGCACCAAGACTACTCCTGCTCTTCTTTCGGATTGTACCAGCTTTTGAAGCATAATTTCCACCAGGAACTCGGCTGCTGAAAGATTTGGGCTGCACGCGGTATCTGCTTTCTTTGTCTCGATCGGTTGGAAGATCGTCGAAACCGTCGAGCTCGGTGCCATCACCATACAAACGCTGACGCTTGGGACGCTTCAATTGCCGAGGTGCGACAGGTGGTCGTGGTGGTGACGCCAACTGGGGTTTAATGGAGCGTGACAAGCTGGAAGGCGGACGCGGGATCGCAGGAGAAATGGTTCGGGATACGGGCGACTTTGCACGGGATATGGGATTGCTTCCATTCCCGCCAAAAATGCCGGACAAAGCTGGGCGAAGTTTGATTTTACTACCTTGCGTTGGCATAGTGAGTCGCAATGCTGCTGGATTGGAGGATGGAGTGCAAGGGCGGGTGGGTGGAACTTTGAACTCCTGTACTCGTGAGGTGGAGTTTTTGTATGATTTTGCGCGAGAGGCGGCGGTCGGCTCCTCATAACGTGCCTTCGACGGACCAGGCAATGGTGTCGCACTCAGGGGTGGTATTTGGGAATTGCTCACTTCCATCAAGGACGAAAGCGATGCTTTACGAGAGAGTCGACGGGACGTGGAAGGAGGAGAAGGAATCTGGAGGCCAGAGTGTGATTTCTGACCGCGCAGGCTGCCTGGCTTCGGAGAGAGAAAACCGGATCTTGTAGGGGAAGGAGCGATGGTAAGCTTTGAAAGCTGTCGTACTGAGGATATGGGTGGATTAGGTGGAAAAACCTGATCCACGGATTTAATGCGCGAGGATGGTCGCTTCAGCTGCCGGGCGGCAATAGGCATACTCTGGCTTCTATTGAAGCGCGACTGATGATGTTGAGTATTGGAAAGTAATCTGCTCGGACTGAGCTCCATGTCATCGTCGATGATGAGACCCATCTCAAAATCATCTTCAGGGTCTGGACTGGCGAGAGCAACGAGATTATCGACGGGCAACTTCTTCTTAGCCTCGAGCATTTGAGCAAGCCGACGTCCGCCATCGCCAGTCCCGAACAACGCTGAAGGAAGAACTAGGCCGTCCAAGTCGCCTTCGTCGTCACAGTCGTCGTCATCAGTCTCCGGCGTGGGAGAAGAGAGCGACGAAGTGGAGTTGGAAGAAGGAGACGTATCCGCAAGACCGAGGCTGGAATAAGCGTCGGATGATTGGGATGAAGAGGTAGTGTGGTCCTTGTCACCCCACTCTAATGAGGCCTTAGAAACGCGGTGATTCAATGACAACGGGGCGAGGGAGAGCTGAGTCAAGTCCTCAGGCAGAGCGAATCCATCCTCGAAATCTTCGGCGACAACTTCCGGGACTGGCCTAGCTGGAAGAAACTTGCGCACCGTGGCAACTTTGATGGTGGAGACGCCCTCGTCATCCTCATCGTCCTCCGTGGAATCCGAATTGACGAGCGGTGGGCGGATAGTTATCGCGCCCAATTGACTTGTCCCTTCGACAGAGCGCGCTGCGAGACCTGCAACAACAGCCCGTGCTTTGGCACCACCAGTCTTACCCAGATCCATATCCATATCCCAGTCCTCATCTTCATCATCTTTGTCGGATACGACTGCATGGAAAGCACTGCCTTCCGGAAGGTCGAAATCGGCGTCATTCCACTCCTCGGAAATGCGTGCAGGGGCAGGTATTGTAGACATCGTCGAAGATGAAAAGGGGAAGAAAGATGACCAGATTGACTTGTAAAGAATGGCGGCAAGCTAAGGGCGGGTGATGTGCCCTTGACAAGAGTGAATTAAAGAAAAGCTGAGGTAAAAGCGCGAGATTGAAATCGCTGATGTGTGTGTGCCGTGAAATCTTGCGCACGGAAACGAAAATCAAGGCGAGACGAATTTCTAGTAGTGCGTGCGGAGACACATAGAGCTAAACCGAGACCGCCGTGCGAGTGAGCGCTGGGGTTGTTGTCGGTGATGGTGATGGTTAATGTTAACGTTCACGTCCAGTTCTCTACGGGCGGTGTTTATTTGGCTCTGTTTGGGTCCAAGTTCATTGTTGACTACAATTGTTCTATTGTACTATAGTATAGACTACTAGTAGGGCATCAAACGACGTAGCTCTTGTGCATTGTGGGCGATCTCGCCCTCATCCTCACTGTCACCACCTTCGCTCACAGTTGCCTCGCTGTCGCCTCCATTGCCAATCTGGTCGGTCGTAAGATGGTCCACCTCGTAGCGAATCCGAATGCCACGTTCGACCATTAGATCCACGAGCATCCGCAGCTCCGAGTGGCTGAACATTCCCCTCAATGGCCCCATTGCCAACATGTACAATTCTGGGAAGACAATGAGATGAAGAAACGTCATCATACTTAATTGACGTACCTTTGTACAGCGGACATTCCGCAATGGCGCGATATACCATCTTCTTCGCCTGCTGCAGTCGCCCTGTGCGTATTTCCAGTTCCAGATAGAGTCGCCAAAGAATGTGACTGCCTTTTGTCCTATCAAGACGAGACATTGTCAGCAGACAAAGGCGTGAAAACGGTGCAATGTCTCCACCTGTCTTGATCCAATGCAGTGAGCAAGGAATCCCGTGCTCTTTCGATGTCAAAATGCCATCGCTGCTGATCCCATGTCGCTGCCCACATTTCCATAGTCCTTCTGTAGACATCCTTCTCAATTTTGTCATCGTCCATCATAGATTTGACGCGACCCCAAACACCTTGACCCTTCTCAGACTCCAGATAAAGGCCAAGGATAATGGAGTTTCCGGGGAAAAGTCGTAATGCAGCAGTCGCTCGTTCTCTAAGAATGACAGGTGGTGTCGGAGAACGCAAAATGATAGCATGGCGATATATCATGAGCAACATCGCGACGGTCGAACCTTCAGCCGCGTCGCCCCCAGGCATATACGTGTCAAAAGCTTTCAGCGCGGATTGCAGGTCCCTGGTTGTGAGCAATTCTGTGAGGGCAAGCATAGTGACCCATGCTTCGCGATCCTTCGGACGAAGACTGACTGTTCGGTCGTCGAGCAGGTCAGCAAAATAGCGTTTGGCCCGCAAAGCAGCAATTCCGCCTTCTCCTTCAATATTAGCAGCGGAAAACACAACACGAAGCGCCGTGTTTGGTTTTCCATCAAGCCACTCCATTTCTGCATAATTGTGCCATAACGTTCCACAACCAGCTTGCTGGGGTGGCGGACGTGATTCAAGCAGCACGGCTTTGAACAGCTTTCGTGCATCATCAAGCCGGCCACGAAGGCGCTCTAGTTGTGCATGCGCAGACCAGTGCAATAATGAATTACCAGCCTCAGAGAGGAAAGAACGAGACAGCTTGGTAGCGCTTTCATGACGCAATAAGACGGCTTGCACGAGAGAATATAAAAAAAGACGTACTTCTTCAAGCCCACGTTAGCCTCAAAAGCCAGGTACATTGCATCCCATTCCGCATCATCCTCTCCCATGCGGAGCCTCCCGAAGATATTACGAATGACAGACACATCCAACCCCGCGGTATCGACGCTTGACCATAGGATCGTCCTCGCTTTGCCACCAGGCATGATGTGAATGTCCAACGGCTCTACAACATCGTCGCCCCACGCCTTCACGGGCCCCAGCACATCGCGATATGTCCGCTCCCGAGCTATTAGCACCCCAGCTACGGCATCTGAGGCTGGAGGATGGAAGGCCGATGGGAAAAGAGCGTCCAGATGCGCCGTGTTGACGAGATCGGATGCATTCCAGCGATCGTCCCATCCCGGCGACGAGCCAGGGAAGCGCAGACCGAGAAACGACAACCACGCCCGACGGAACGCATGCTTCGCTTCTCTAGTTCGAATTACAAACAAAAGTGGTCGCACATCTGCGAAAAGAATGGTCGAGTAAGGGTCGTCAACATCATCAGCAGACCTCATGGGGAGAGGAGAAGCGTGGTCCTCCTCCAACTCTGCGGCCACCCAATCCTGAAACGAGTTGATCACCCGGAGGTGAGCTTTAGCTCTGGACGGCACTATGACTTCCGGATGTCCAGCAGCTTCCCATGTCGCCCAACCACTTGAGTTCGATTCTCCGACTCGTGGACATTCCGACTCCCAAAACTCCTCTAGCCGGGCGAGCTGTGCATCCAACGGTAGGTTTCCGAAGGAAGGAGGTAATGAAAACGCACTGTAAATACCTGTAAGAACAAAGCATGAAATTTACAATCACGACAACGTACAGCTCAGCCAGCAATTGAAACAGTGCCATGCCCCGCTCTGAAAATCCTGTTGCCAGTCTCAACTGGTGCTCATATAAAACGAGAGTGATTTTTCTTACCTGCGTTTTGGAAGACAACGGCACAACGCCAGGCCACCCTGACCTTCATGAGCTCGCTCCCTGGACCGTCACCTAGTTTGCTAATAATTTCGACAGCGTTGTCCACGATTCCGTTGACGCCGTCCTTGGCATTGCGAATATGCCATTCTAACCATTCCAATCTTATCTCGGGATCATCGAATTTGAGTGCGTCCTGCCATTCTTTTCGTAGAACGCTCTCATGCCATACCAACTCACCAGCCTTCAAATACTTCAAACGCAAGAGCCTTGAGCGTTCGTTGCCTGGTGCGGCGGATAAAGCCTTGGAAAGGATTGAGAGTGAAATATCAGATCTGGCGCTAGCAGCATTCTTCGTTGAAGGAGGAACCGTAGTCAAAGTCTGCTGTAAGAGACTTAGCCAGGCATCGACGGATGACGGATCGTCATGGAGCTGCTGGTTTAACGACTTCAGTCTCTCCGTATGATAAGTCGGAAGCGGTTCATCGTCCGTTTCGGAGCTTTCGTCCGGTTCATCCTCTGGGTGAGATGCTTCAGAATCGGAATGACGATCGTCAGCTCGAGTGACAGAGCGGTAGGAGTCTTCAGGATCCCTAGGTGCTCGTCGCTTAGGCCACGTTATGACACCGTCAACCTCTGGAAACGCATCGGCTCCAACAGGCGCTACGTCAAGTCGTCGGGTGGCCGGTGCATTCAACAAAGCTCGTGATTTCGCATCGGTCAGTTCCCGAGCCTTATGGATGCCCCGAGCGCCAATCTCAATGGCCTTGCCAGTGCGACGGAATACAGCGTTTATGGGAGAAAGACCCAAAATAAACTTCCCACCTTGATTGTCATGAGGGAAACAGGATCATATAGCGACATGGACATACCAGCAAAGAGGTGGTATCTGGGTACATCGCCTCCGTGGATACCGCCGTATGTGACGTTCAATGGATCGCCTTTGCGATCTGAGTAGTATGAACGCGATGGGTCGTGTTCTGCACGTTCATCCTCCAAGAACAGTGAACTGTGACTGTGGCGCTTCTCCTTCGTGGATCCTTCGCCACGTCTATGACGGTCTTCGTGCCTGCGTTTCTTACTTTCTTTGTCGCGGTGGTGCAATCGTTTCTTCTCAGAAATGTGATGCCCGGAAGATGTCTGTCCCTCCTCCCCGGTGTCTTCAATATGTTCTATTGCAGGGAATGAGGAGAACGAAAGGGAAAACGAGGAAAATGAGGGTGGGTCAGACATGGTCGATTAAATGTTAAATGGAAGCACTGTTTGTCTGTGCAAACCATAGAAGCGGCCCCGAACACTGCCCGATCAATTGCCCCGATCAATTGCCGTTACCGATCACAGAGGTCATTCTTAAAACTGTAACACAACCTCCCGTCTATCAGCCTGCACTCGACTGCCGTATATTTTGTTCTCTTTGTACCCGAGCCTTATCTCTCTATATCTAGTTTACGCTTACCATCATGCGACCATTAACGGAGGATGAATCAAAAGCTGTTTTCACAAAATTGGCCAACTTCATTGTATGGTTTCCCCTTCGGTGATTACTCCTTCCATTCACCGCAGGTCTAGGGGAAAAACCTCGTACAGCTAATAGATAGACCGGATGAGCCCCATTGCTTTAGACTGCACAAAGACCGGGTATATTATGTCTCCGAGTCGTCAATGCGTCTGGCTACGTCGATTGCACGACCAAATCTTGTCAGTCTTGGCACATGCTTCGGAAAATTTAGCAAGTCGGGCGTGTTTAAATTGCATATAACTGCTCTCGAATATCTCGCTCAGTATGCAAAATACAAAGTCAGTCATCTCTTGTCTCTCTGAAATTGAGGACTGGACACGGTTGCAGATCTGGATAAAACCAAATGGCGAAATGCCATTTTTGTACGGGAATCATGTCCTCAAAGCACACTTGGGAAGAATAACGGAGGACATTCCAGAACATCAGGGCGTTGTTGTATACAACATGAGCGATGTGCCATTGGTGAGTATCCCTTTTTCTGTGCCTTGTCATTCAAAAAATGCTCAAATTGTTGCAGGGCTTCGGGGTTACGGCCCGGTCCACGATTGATACACGAAAGATCGATCCAACAGCTATTGTCGTTTTTCATCAAGCGTAAGATTCAGTTTCCTGATTTGCTATTCCCTCACTTAACCGTGATTGCTTAGTGATGTGGGTGAATACCTACGAGACGAGGTATATTTCATCTTCACCCTTGGATAATTCAGGCTCATGCATCTCTCTAGGAAACTCTATTCTGAATTTTATTTTCCTACCTGCATTTTTCGAATCTTGGTAACGTATCGGAACATAGTCGATTGTGTCCTGTTCTCATCTGCGTGCTGCCCTCTTTCCAAAAACTATCATCACATAGAGATTCCTTGGATCGTACATGCACCTGGCACTCCGCTGTCTGTGTTGGACGCACAAGGGCGTACATTGACGGCGTGTCTGATTCCGAAAGCGTACTACTACAGACGTGATTCACATCGCCAGCGCTTCGCCACGGAGCAACGATCCGTCAGAACACTGATCGCCGTCTATTTGCTGAAGGCATGCCCCGGCGCCACCAGCCCACCGTTCTCATTCACGACAGTCGTATAAGGGCGCTTGACTCAGTTTTGACGCAGTTTTGACGCAATAACGGAAGCCACCCACACCCCTTACATTAAGACGAGGGCTGCACAGCTCAAACGAGAGAACACGAACTTGAAAAAGATGACTACATGTACAAAGCAATTGTTCTAAGTCAACAACTCAGAGCGGTAGGCCACCTGGACTTGAATATGCATTTTTTCAATTTATTTGTGCTTTCAGAACTTATTTTGGTTCCAAAACAACCGGAAATTCTGAGGGTATCGGTGTGTACGCTCGTCAGATGGACCAATCCACTGATTGCATACAATTGGCAATCAAGCTTAGTGGTCTTTTAGTAATGGGGATACGATATCGATAAACATGAAGAAACAACAACAGTCCGTTGGAATGGAGATGATGGCAGAATTACTGTTCTTTCAAGATCAAAATGAAAATCGTGTTGAAGTGCCCGTTCGGCCGCTCGCAGGATGAAACGCATCGATGGTACACTCGCTTTTTACTACAATGGTACATCAGTACAGCATATGCCTAAATCCCTAAATCCTACAAAATCGAGAAGTAAGAGTAAAACATGTGGAGACCGTCGGCCAGCACATGGCACACGACTAGATGGTCTAACGCTCTGCTCTATCCGATGGTAATCTTCTTGGGTGCCTCCTCGGGCGTGGATTTGGGGAACGTCACCGCCAACACCCCATTCTCCATGGAAGCCTTGATAGAGTCCTCCTAAGCAAAGCGTGTGAAATCTCAGCCAGTAAATACTAGGGAAAAAAATACCTTGATTCCATTGGGCAGCTGCAGTGTGCGCGACCACTTGCCATAACGACGCTCGCGGACAGCATAGCCAGACTCCTCGCGTTCCTCATCCAACTTCGTCTCAGCGGAGATGATCATGCGGCCGTTGACCACATCGATGTGGACGTCCTCCTTCGGAACACCGGGGAACTCGAAGGTGGCTGTCACCAAGTTCTTGTCCGAGTCCTCGTGGAGGTCCATTCTGTCCATACGATCAGTATGACGCACGTCGTTCAGAATAACAGAAAACATACCTCGGCTTGAGAGCGCGTGGGGCCTCGTTCTCGCTTGGAACATTGCGCAGAGCACGCTGTCCGCCAAATGTGTTGAATGCCTCATTGAAGAAGCGGTCGATGTCGTAGAAAGGCTCGTAGTGGAAGACAGACATGATATTTCAGTGGGCTCAAAGGTTCAGTTGACGATTATGAATGTGTTTTGGAAAAGTTCTGAGGCCGAGGGACTCGCAGTAGGGTACTTATATACACATTGCACGACCTGCTCGAACTTTCGAGCAGCACTCATGACGTAGAGAAGGCTGACGCAGAGAACATCTGACCGATGAGGTTGTGTAACGGAGCATTCTTGAAAGTTCGCGACCCAAAGCCAATGCTAGTCTCCTGTAAGCGAACGAAAATGGAAGTGAGCCGTTCCATTTTGACAGCCAATGCTCATGATCAGCGCCCACGGAACGTTCTGGAGATCCGGTTTCTGGTAGGACCTTCAACAGAGCTTGAGGGAAACGTACAGAAAATTCCACTATTCCACTCACATGAACGCAAAGTCCTTCAATATCGTTTGACTTCTCGAGGGCACATACACGGCGGTCTGCGTAAGCGCTATGAAAAGGGGCGCTGAGTACACATTGCTTCCGCCCCGACGGCAATTTCCTGAATAGGCAATCCACTGCAGCAGACGGCCAAGAATACATCCGTACATCCTTAGATACTTATAGAAAATGGACAGGAAGCCATTCCCACGCATTCCATATTCAGCAATGGATTTCGCCTATTGGAATCGTTCCGGAAAGCACTATTGGAACGGCGCGCCCAGTCATCGGCCGTGCCCTGAAACAGCCAGTATAGCGGATGCACGGATTGAACCTAAACAGCAGATAGTGAGCGAACAGGACACCAGAAGAGCGCCATTCAAAGTGAACCTGATTATCTTCTGAAGTGGCCTAGCGGCGCAGCGTCTCGTTTACCGGGATCAGGCAATCACCGGCGCCACGAGTCGACGACAGAATGACACCACTTAGGCCGCCGACTGCCTCTCGTTTGTCGAGTCCGCGTCACTCGCAAACTATCTGCGGGAGCCTGCTCTTGGGCATGACCTTTTACGACTTCCACGACACCTGTATTACCAAAACTTGAAGAACTTGATCGACGAATCTCTAGCGGTTTTCTGAAAACATACACTGCCATCCTTCCAACACGATGTCAAAAGTGGAACGGACGGTCAAGGTGGCCATCGTCGGGAGCGGGCTTGCGGGACTGACCGCCGCCCACATGCTGTGTAGCAGAACCAATGATATTCGTTGCCAGGACGGTGTCGATTTCGAGGTCTATCTGTTCGAGAAGGTACGACCCTCGGAGTTCTAGTCGAAGCTGTTCAATGTCATTCACTTAATTCGTTTCAGAGGGAGTCTCTCGGAATGGACGCAAGTTCTATCTCTGTGCCTGTGCCTTCAGCAGACGGACGGGAGCTCTGCAATGCTCGTATCAACGTGCCCATGCATTCATTCCAGGCAGGCAAGCAATCTGCACATCAGTCATGACCTCGTTCCTTCATATTAGTGTATTCGTCTAGGCTGCCACCCGCAACTGACAGCACTGTACGACCGCTTGGGCGTGACATATCGACCCTCCAATTTAACCTATTCATTTTCGCATTTGGTCAAGACGCCGTCATTTGTCGAAAAGTTTGAAGAGCAACGCGAGATCATCACGTTCATGCTGTACAATGGCGATTCCGGGCGCAGGGGTATCAGCGTCCCCGCGATTCTACAGGACTTTGCCGGTGGGCGCATAAAGCCCAAGGGACACTTGCTGACGAGTCGCGATCGTTTACTGTCGTCCGCGGCGTGGATGTGGACCATGGGTCTGTTTGTGCTCTCGTCACTGCAGCTGCTGTTCTGCTATCTGTGGTTGATATCTTATTCCCTCCCTCTATTTCGCCCACATGCCATTTCACGCATGACCTTCGCTGAATGGAGGGACGAAAGTACGCCCTCAGGCGTTTTGTTCCGCTGGTTCGGACTCGACAGCGCCTGGGATGCGTTCATCACGAGCGTGCTGGTCCCGCTTTTCTCGGCCGTGTGCACTGCGCCCGAGTCCATGGTGCTTGCGCATCCCGTCGAAGAGTTCCTCGACTACATGTGGCTCACGCTCGGCACGAATCATTATGTGACCGTACACGGCGTGCGCGATGTCGTGGCAAGGTTGTCGCTGTGCGTGCGCCATGTGCATCTGAACATGCTTGTGTCTGCGCTGCGCGCTGACCTCGACGACCCAACACTCATTTCTGTTCACACCGGAGACGATCTGCACACAAAAGTGCTCTCTGGATTCAATCACGTTGTGTTTGCAACGGGGGCTCCCGAGGCGGCATGTCTGCTTCAGGGGTATGCGGCATCGTTGCCCAACGCCATGCATGCAAAGCGTCGCGCGGTCGAGAAGCAGGTGCAGTGTCTGCGGCGATTCGTGTACACGAAGAACATTGTTGTGAATCACCGCGATGCATCGCTACTTCCTCGCGATCCTCGCGATCACCGTGATCTAAATTTCGTCGTGTCGCAGGGGTCGCGTCTCCTGCACGATACACCCGAAGGCGGTTCGTGTCCAATGGTGTCCCCTGCGTTCACAATGACGACGCAGATCATATCACTGGGAGACACGAACGCCGTGGTGTACCAAACGACGAACCCCGTGGTTCCTCCACGGGACGACAGTGTCCTGAGCGTAGCGGAGCTCGACCGCGCGGTGTTGACTCTGCAGTCGAAGAACGCCGTCCGGGACCTGTTTGATACAGGTGGTCATTATTGGTGGAAGACGACTGGCCGGTTGGGATCTTTGCAGGGCGGGGGCCCAACTGGACCTGGGATCTGGTTGTGTGGTTCATATGCATATGCAGGGATTCCTCTGCTGGAGGGCTGCGTTGTGAGTGCAAGGAACATTGTTGAGCAAGGAATCTATGTGAAAGAGGGAGTGACACGGCGGGGCTCCCCGTGGTAGTGCAATAGATTTATTTAAATGCATTCATGATTTCACTGCGCACCTGACCACCGCCCGTTCAATATTCAATATTCAATATTCAACGTTGGCATTTATGAGCCACGACGATGTTCACGATGTGTGTGAATATCAAATGCTCAGTATTGTGGTGAACACATTCATTGAATTTACGAGATGAGGCTTTCTGTGGGAGTTTATGATTACGAACAGATAGGTGCTTGTCACTTGCACTGTCGACACTGACGACTGCCGAAGCATAGAGTAGAAGACAAAAGAAAGGCCAAGGTTGCCTTCATGGGAGCAGGTTTGCACGTACAGTCCACAATGCCCCGACCAATGTCAACATCAGGCAAGACAACCTCCCAGTCATTTCATTCTACGCCACTATGTCAAGATACACGAGTTCTTGGATATGAATACAGCTGGGAAGATAACAATGCAACACCTGTCTCTGACCGTAACAAACATTTCGTACTTCATTACTGGCCACGCGTCTGTCTCTCGATCTCTGAGTGGATGTCGTTCAAAGGAGGGCCCTGCACGTTACCCAGGAATATATCGGGTGTCCCGATCGTCTCGTCACGGCCCATTAAAATATCGAGGTGTAAATTTGAGTGGCACATGCCCGGTATACGAGGGATCTGCAAGACAATCGTCTAGCACAATGGACCGTGCAGAGGAAAAGATAAACAAACGTCTGCAGCTATTTTGCGTTCCATCATGAGGCGCATGGGTGCGTGCAGACCATAGACATTGCGTTGCATCGTTAGCTTCAGATTATCCTGCGTCGCTTCCCACTGTTCGCGTTATGGTCAGAGCACACATACCACGAGAAAAATCGATCGACTCGCGTTCTCTAATCGTCCACGGATACCGCTCTCTGTCTTCACTTCTGCAGCAAGGCTGCGGGGACCGTAGCGTAACGCGTCGTGCAGTCCAAAGTTACCTGCAGTGTCTTTGACAGACGCAGTCTTGGGTGCATTCGCAGGCGCAATTCTCATTGATGGCTCCTGAATAAATTGGAATGAACCATCATTCTCAAAAGCAGATAGAAAGTAGAAGCAGACCATGATGGTTAAATGCAAGATTAATAGTAAACAGTAGTGAAGACACTCGAGGACGCGTCACGATGTGAGTCATGTCTGATCACGTGGTCTGAAGGCGTAATCTGGTGAGCACAGTCGATGAATGGCATCCAGAACTTGTCCTCTCCTTTCATCTTTGCGGCTGTTTCCGTTGGTATACGTGTCGTCGTCGTCGCCGTTCCAGCCCAAGTTCGATGTAATTTAGGAAACGCGAAGTTACGTTCAACCCATTTCAATTCGATTCGCTCCAACCACCCCAACCGTTGGAGCGCTGGACACTGCTGTTTTATACCCGTTTCTCTTGGAATAACATCGATAGGTGCACGACACTGACGAGGGGAAAATACCATGAGCAATTCGTCGTCGAGAGTGGGCAGTATTCCCATTCCACGCATCATCACATCGCCACTCGACTCAATGCTTGCAATCGAAACAAGTCGTGCGTCCCCTTCGCGCTCCCCACAACGAACCAGAGTATCTCCAATCCCCTTCCGGTCATCGATTTCGCCCAGCATCTCGGCCGCATATGCGGCGTCGCGTATCTCAAATAACAACAGCTCGTACGAGCCCCGCATCGTCCGCGCCGGGACATCTGCTTTGTGCTCACCGACTGCTATTCGCCCTTCCCAGGCATCGCTTAGACCGAGCTCTTCCTCGCGTTCTGTAAGTGGATCTCAGCGCGCGCCGCCTACCTCCGCTGCTCCGACGCCCTTTTCTCGTCCGTCCTACCTGCGTCATTCCGTGCTTCATGATCTGCTACGCACCGATGCGGAGCCAACGCAGAGACAGTCCGTTGCACCTCTGCCAGGACGCAGGCGTACCAGGCCAATGTCACCGTCGGACAGCGAAGACGATGGCAGCCCCAGTCCGCCGCCCCGTGATTGGATACCCGCGGTCCCGCCTCCGCCACCCGTATCTGCTGACAGCCGCGTCATTCGTCTTCCGTCGCAGTGGAGTTCTTCTGCACGTTATCCGACGCTTTCTCTTTCGCCCGATTGCCGTGAATTATCGAGTGACGGTAAGTATACACATCATGTACTCTCTGGCGTTCTGTAAAAGTCTGTTCAGCCGACAAGGAGTCCCCTGCTGCGCGAACCGACCATCCTGCCCCGCCCGCATGCGGAGTTTACTACTTTGAGGTGCGGGTATCGTCGAAGTCGTCGAAATCGTGCGCTTTGTGTTTGTCATTCCTATGATCTTGCTGAATGGTATTTCTTTAGCCACATTTCCATTGGGTAAGCTTCGTTATAATATCTTTTATGTTGCTCATATCGCGTGCCCTAGGTTTGCCAGCAAGGATGCCAAATTATCGCGGCTACCCGGCTGGGATTCTCATTCGTGGGGATATTACGGCGAAGATGGCTGCACCTTATACGGTGACCGGAATGGCCGCACATATGCCGATGGTTTTGGCAGTAAGTCTATTGTCACATACAACTTTCGTTTCTAATGCTTTGTAGATGGCGATATCATCGGATGCTGTATCGATTTCACGTCTCGCAAGGCGTTCTTTACCAAGAATGGGCGGTTTTTGGGTGAGCTCATCACTCACGTCGGATCTAATGCATCTCACCCGCGTGTTCCAGGGCCTGCCTTCGACAACATCCCGGTTAACGTCGATTTGTACCCATCGGTCGGGTTTCGGCAGAACAACGAGTCCGTGCGCGTGAATTTGGGTCAAGAGCCTTTCAAATTTAACATCGAAGAGCACGTGCAGGAGCGGAAAAGCGTTGTGTGGCAACGCATCATGTCAACGCCGCTCAGCGGGAACATAAGCTCGTCAGAGGAGGATAAGGACGATATCAAGGAGACAATGTATGAGCTTGTGATGGAATATCTTGCCCACCATGGCTACTCGGGGACGGCTAAAGCGCTGCGCAATCAGCACGCTGACGAGGTTACATTGGTGTCGAAAGCCGGTATTGATGTGGAAATGGCGGACGCTGCACGGCGGGATGCATTCAAGGATGTGGATGCGGAGATCGAACTTCGCACAAGCATCGTGGGTATGGTGGCAGCTGGTCGAATTGAGGAAGCCATGTCGGCGACGCGTGAGCACTTTCCAGGTGCGCTTGAGATAGAGGATGGGTTGCTCCTGTTAAAGCTACGGTGCCGTCGATTCGTGGAACTTATTTTGGACGCAAGTGATCTCCAGAAACGCATGGACAGTCCTCATCGTCAAGCCGCCCCCTCCCGAGTCGATGTCGACGACGACGATTTGGGTATGGATATGGACATCGATGACGATGCACCCGTCTATGCTTCGAACGGCCATACTTCGAGTGTCGGCCGAGACGGCATTGCCGCGCGTCTAGATGGTCCCCTGACGAGTGCATCTGGCCGCGTGCAAGAGACGCCCCTGCATGTGGATGGCCATGAGAAGGCGCTGAGCGACGCACTTGCGTATGGTCGGGCGCTGTGGACAGATTACAAGCATGCTTCTGAAGAGAGGCGTACGATTGTGGAGCGTGCGTTCTGTGTCGTCGCCTTTTCGGACCCGCGTGAGGTTGGTGGCCTACCCGCCGAGGTCTCCAGCATCGAAACACGGATCGCGCTGAGTGCTGAGTTGAACCAGGCGATTCTCAGTACGTTCTCGAATTTACTTGTAGGAAACTGAGAGCTGATTTCCACCATCGCACCAGAATGTCAGGGAAAGCCGACCCGTCCCGCGTTGGAGATGATGTACCAGCACACGGCGGCTTGTGTCCAGCAGCTTGGCGTGCTGGGTGTGGGAGAAGCAGCGTTTGCAGACATGTACGGCGAAATCATTGCTGACGATTCGTACAACACGACGAATTTGCTACAGCCTAAGCCTGATTTTTTGGGGCAATCCTCCGAATTCGGACTCAGGCTGGTCTGAAACGTCCAAATCCGGTGTCTAAAGTATTTTTTTTCCCCAATTTAAATTTGTCGTGTTTGCTCGTCCAAAGCTGTAGTATTCTCCCATTTTATTTATGTAATGAACCTTGCTCACTCTGCTTTTTTTTTTCGCTTCAATGTTTGCCGTTGCCTTGGATTTTGTGCTTAGGTAGAATATACGATTACGTAAGTAGTCGATTGATATGCAGTCCGTTTTATTTTAAAATGAATGAAATTTTGATTCTGGCGGTCGAAAATGCGTTGACCCCAGAAGTCACCAACACCCCTCTGAAACGCAGAACTGATAAATGTCCTTCGCTTAACGTTAAGCTTAACGTTAAGCTTGGTTTCACGGGCAGTCAGTTATGATCGGTCTCTTTCGGCCACCGCTAGAATGCCGATCAGCGTTAGGATCACCCTTCTGTTGTTGTTTCCTTTCACATCAATGGAAACTGGATTTCTGTGCTCCAGAAATGTGAGCAGAAATGTGATTTAGAATTGGTGGCTGACTGTCTGACATAAATGTGTCACATAGTGTGACATTTCTGCATGGTTAAAATGTCATATTATATTGCGACATTTCTGCCATGCCCATATATGTGAAGAAATGACATCATTTTGGCCGACATTTCTGCCAAGCAAATATACTTCCTTTGAAACATTTCTGCATGACACAAATTATTACAAAAAAGCATAAACATTTCTGGTCAACATTTCTGCAAAAAATAAATTCCACATTGCTGTTGACATTTCTGTCAGCTAAATACCTGCAAAGTGGGGTACAGAGGATGTTTGTCTTGCAGAAATGTTAGCAGTAGTACAAAATTTATTTTTTGCAGAAATGTTGACCAGAAATGTTTATGCTTTTTTGTAATAATTTGTGTCATGCAGAAATGTTTCAAAGGAAGTATATTTGCTTGGCAGAAATGTCGGCCAAAATGATGTCATTTCTTCACATATATGGGCATGGCAGAAATGTCGCAATATAGTGTGATATTTTAACCATGCAGAAATGTCACACTGTGTGACACATTTATGTCAGACAGTCAGCCACCAATTCTAAATCACATTTCTGCTCACATTTCTGGAGCACAGAAATCTGGTTTTTATTGATGTGTTTGTGCTTCCCTTTGTCACCCACACTTTTCCGCTTTCCCCATCGATACATCATCGCACTTGATCTACCCGCTTCATCCACCACGGGACAATCATTTGCCTATAAAATAAAACCATACCAAGTAGTCTGCGTCGATCTTGTCCAATGAATTACACAATTTATCAGGTCCCAGTGACTGCATCACAGGAGATTTCAGCGTTGGCAGGCCTGTTTCGCGTTCCTTGCAATCTCAAAATGCTTAGAATATTGTTGAACTGTGTAATATGAATGGGCCACTTCGCGCGGCCAAGAAACCAAAGGTCAGCTAACTCGTCTCGCAGACGTTCTCCATCCAGATTTACACAACCAGGTCGCATTCAATGCTGAATTGTTGATGATGCCAAAGGACAAGGATAATCATTCCTTTTCGATGGATAGCTCTCTTGATCAGTGCTTGCTGTCCAGGATGTCATAGTTGCTTGGCTGGGAGATTACCCCAAACACGTGATTATGCCTAATATTCTACCTGTATCTCCTTCTACTACGTCGACGACACTTTTCCAGAATTCGGTTCTGAAAGATCTCCGACTGGAATGTCAACATTTCCTGCCTGGGACCATGCGCCAACTTCCCCCGTGTCAGTCACCCCGCGCACATAGTAGCGCAAAATAACAGCGTCTTTCCTGATGCCAGGCATTCCGAGCAACTTTTCTATCGGTGGTAGGTCAAAATGGCGCGCTCGCCCATACATCCCTGTTGTTCCTAACCACACGCAGAGTTCGGGATCATCATCCGGACTTGAGACCGTGCCATCGCGGGCGTACGCCTGTACATATATGTTGAAGTACAGATACCCGGGGAACCAGGACGATGCGGGGGGTGTTTTCCACGCAGGAACCGGGTCCTCTGGCTTCATAGTGTGCAGGAGAGTCGGTGGCGGAAGCGTGATGGCGACGTCCCATGTCAACTGCCTCGTCGCAGGAACGGCAGGCGGTTCACTAGACGAAGTACTCTTACTTGCCGTCCTGGTCTCGAGCTCATGAGCGACCCAGAGGACTAGGGGTACCTCCACCTCCGACACCGCTTGACGAGTCGGGTACACGTTTATTTGGCCAATAAGAAGGGCGAGGTCTGGTGATTCGGAAGGGTGCAGTACTAATCCGACATCACTTTTACCGCCAACGTTGTTTGTCACTTTACAAGACGCTCTGACCCACCCATTTGGCAAAGCCGTCTGTGTCTGTGCACTAAGCGACGATGCGTTTGTGAGGTGCGGTTCTAACTCGATGCCGTCCGCGGCCTTGTAGATAATAACGACGTCATACGATACGTTTGCTGTTAAAGACAGCGTCTGGATCGGAACCCAAACCGGTTCTTTCGCATCTGGCGCTGAGATGGCTATGCGCAGAGAGGAGCCGCCGTTCCACGCGTCGTCCATGTTGATTTCAGCAGATGCTGTGAGTCGTGACTGCATCTTAGAAACCTGGTCGTGCCATACAGCATGCGGGATGGGCCAGACGTCGCCAAGTGCTGTCTGTTTATCGACGTCCGTCCAACCCGCGGGAAATTCGGCAACCTTGCGCCCCTCGACAAACCATGCGCGCCCGGCGCCAGGACAAAATGTTGTGTGGAAAGGAAGCAGTCGCGGGTCGGGCGGCACATGATGCGTAAAGAACGACGATATCGGCACAAATGGGCCGTGATCCAAGCACGGCTTCTCCCCGTGGCGCAGTGGAGGATCGGGTACGACGACGGATATGTTGTCAGCCAGGCCAACCCACAGAGTTCGCTCGTGTGCCCACCAGACGTCCCAGGTGAATCCAGGTTTGTGCTGCTCTGTTTCCCAGGTCCATGCCTGTCCAAACAGAGCCACACTTAGTCCCAGGGATGGTGGGGAAACGTGGTCACTCCAGTGCGGTTCACTGTCAGATTGGCGCCCGACCGGGAGACAGAGGCTAACTTACAGTGCTCTGTAGCAGCCTAGGCCGCCGCCACCGTGTTGGCCTCTACCCCAGACGTCGATTCCCATGTAAATATCTTGAATACTCTTATTATCAAGCGCGTCCCCAATGACATCGCGCTGCAACGAAAGGAAATATTCAACACTGCGCTCCGGATAGTCCTTGCTCCACTGAAATCAAAAGGAAGAAATAAATAAAACGAAAAAAGGAGCGAGATGGCGGGAAGTGCTTACGGTATAATTAGAGAAGAACGAAGTGGACGCCAGGAAGAACGGGAGATTTCGACTGTTCAGACGATCCTGCCAAGCCAGTCGGCCGTTCACAACGACGCTGTCGTACCACGATATCTCGGCATGCGCACCTACGCGGGCTCGGAGCTCGTCTCTGAGAATGGATACCCAAGTGGCAAGCGCGCGTGCTTGCTCAACGCGACCATGCAGTGGGCACTCGAAATTGAGGAGGTATCCATCGAAACCGCGTTGCTCTGCCAGCTCAGCGAGCACACGAGCATAGTGTGGAGAGATCGGAACGGACTGGATCACTTTAGAGCGTGTCACAGTTCCTTGGGG
Source organism: Fistulina hepatica ATCC 64428 (assembly GCA_000934395.1). Classification (NCBI taxonomy): domain Eukaryota; kingdom Fungi; phylum Basidiomycota; class Agaricomycetes; order Agaricales; family Fistulinaceae; genus Fistulina; species Fistulina hepatica. The sequence continues at coordinate 175,148 of KN882046.1, read as the reverse complement.
GCTTTGCGGTAACTGTCCCACAAGCAGGCGCAAGCAGTCTTCTGCGGCGGAGGCCTCAAATATGCTGGAGAGGCCGCCTTAGGGCAGACAAATGCAACGGAGTCAAGACGTACAGTGTACCCAGTATCTTGACGCCCTGGCGATGCGCCGCGTTGACCCATCCCGGGGGCGGAATTGTGACACGGTGGTGAGAAAAACTTACGATCACGCATTCATCTAGGGAAGTAGGGATGTGAGGGGAAAATGATACTCACTAGACAAAATTTTCACACAGAGACCAGAAATTGAATGTATAAGAGAAAGCCAATGGCTGCTCCTTGTAACCACCCTGTTATCAGTCGTATACTTCAGAAGCGTTGAACGAGTTCAATAAAATAACGCACTGGCCTTGTAGTCGTGACAAACCTTTCAACGTGCAAATGAGCGATCGCTGTTATCATTTGTTAAAGCCGAACGATCACCATTAGTTTTCCTGTCTTCTGGGCTTCCTCGTGTTCCCGCGGGATGTATTTCAGTAGATGGCGCAGTTTCCGACGGGGCTGGCTCGACCATTCATCTAATTCTGATAAGGAAGTGAAATACGGTGTGTCGACCGGCTCCACAAGCACAACATCTTGATAGACGTTGGATAGAGGCATCGATATGACTATGAAAACTTCTGCGAAGTCAATGGTGGTGCAAGTTGAACACGTATCGCTCTACTATTTATATCTGCTATGAAATCGGAGAAATCAACAGAAGTCCACAGTAGCCTTATTTCGGTGGCTCACGGTATACTGGCATGCACCGTTGCACGCAGATGTTGCTTTGCCAATGCCAATAAAGCGCGCGAGCACGTGATAAATGCCGCTTATCAATTTTGATCGGGTATGATGAACCGATAATGCGGCTCAACGATCGGTGAGTCACAACCCTGTTATCCATCGCGGCACGCTTGTACTTTTCGGTGTTCCTTTTCACGCTGTGTGCTCGAAGTACACGTATATTTGAGCCATGTCCAAAGATACAGATAACATAGAGAAACGGGATTCAATCAAGATCAAGGAGAAGAGGAGCAAGAAACGCAAACATGAAGCTCGGGATACTATCGATCTTGTAGACGATTCAGCTGGTATGTAATGTTTTCACAAAGGTTCATTCGTTTTTATGAGTTCATCCGACCTGTAGCTGAAAAGAAAAAGAAGAAACGGGAATCTATGCATGAGAACTCAGTAACTGACATTGCTGTGTCCGAGGCCGCACCTGGTGAAGTAGAAAGTATGTCGTTGTACTTTCCATTCGCGTCGCTTTAGCTTATTGACGATTTCAAGCGGGGAAAAAATCCAAGAAGAAGCGCAAGCATCATGAGCAGAATGAACCAGCATTGTCAACTTCAGAAGGTATGCTGATTCATTTGCGGTATCCTAAATCTGACCAGTATTGCATTCCATGCAGATGCCGTGCCTCGGAAGGAAAGGAAACACAAGAAAGTGAAGAAGGACAAAAACCCAGCACCAGACTCATCAGCATCTTCACCTGCCAGCAATCCTTCTAGCCACGACTCTGCCTCGAAGAAAGCCAGGAAGGAGAGAGAGCATGTTTCTTCCAATGAGACTGCGCTGTCAGTATCAATCACCTCGTCCTCTTCACCCGCAGAGATATCCGATTTCCTCTCGAAGAACTCTATAGCCGTCTCTGATCCCGACGTTGTGCCTGTACTGTCGTTCTCTCAGCTTTCATTGCCGCCCGCCTTCTCAACCGCCTTCTCGAGCTTCAAAGCGCCTACGCCCATCCAGGCATGTACGTGGCCACCGGCCCTTGCAGGGCGCGACGTAGTTGGTATCGCCGAGACAGGAAGGTATATACACATCACTGCTTTCACATCACTAGACTAAGGGCTGTTCCGTCCCATCAGCGGGAAAACCTATGCGTTCGGTATTCCATTACTTTCGCGTTTGGTATCCAAACGGGAGACGCGGGAGACGAAACAGAAGGAAGGTGTTTCAACAGTGACCGCGCTTGTCGTCGCGCCGACGCGTGAGCTAGCAGTGCAGACGCACGATGCGCTCTCAGCGCTCGGTGCATCGCTCGGCATCGCCAGTGTCGCAGTGTTCGGTGGTGTCCCAAAGGAACCGCAGGTGCGTATGCTGCGCAATGCGGACAAGGCTACCGACGGCCGCACGACGCGCATTATCGTCGGTACGCCGGGACGTATTCTTGACCTTGCCCAGGAAGGCGTTTGTGATCTGAGCAAGTGAGTCGTGGTGTTTCCAATGCAGACGGGGGCCCATAATTTCTATACGACAGTGTCGACTATCTTGTTCTAGATGAAGCGGACCGCATGCTGGACAAAGGTTTCGAGAATGATATCCGGAATATCATTGGTCAGACAAAGCAGGGCGGCAAGCGCCAGACACTAATGTGTAAGTTCTTGCATTCACCAAACGACCGTATTTCTTTTAATCACCAGCGTCTGCGCTGATGCCCGCGTCGTCGCGTCTCGTTCGCAAGTCAGCGCAACATGGCCGGAGTCCGTGCGTAGGTTGGCAAGCACATTCCAAAAGGACCCTGTCCGTGTGACCGTTGGCAGCGACGACCTGACGGCCAACAGCTGTATCGAGCAAGTCGTGGAGGTCCTTGACGACAGCAGGCAAAAAGAGTATATATATTTTCCTTTTTCACCGACATGGCCTTAATAGTTTCGAACGGAACCTGTTAGTGCGCGGTTGTCGTCCCTCTTGAAGTCGTTTAACCACAAAAAGGGAAGCCAAGGCAAGGATAACTCGCGCATCCTCGTCTTTGCACTCTACAAAAAAGAAGCTTCTCGTGTAGAAATGTCGCTCAAGCGTCAGGGCTACTCCGTCGACGCCCTTCACGGAGACATGTCGCAAACGGCCCGCATGGACGCGCTTGAGAAGTTCAAGAACGGCACCACGAGTCTGTTGGTGGCGACAGATGTGGCCGCGCGTGGTCTCGATATCCCCAACGTTGCGGTGGTCATTAATTACACGTTCCCGCTCACCATTGAAGATTACATCCACCGCATCGGTCGTACAGGTGGTTTTTTCTCTTGTCAACTGTCAGACTTTCTCTAACACACATGATACCAAGGACGTGGCGGTCGCAGCGGCAAGTCGGTAACGTTTTTCACCGGTGAGAACCACGAGCGGAGTCTTGCGGGCGAGCTTGCCCGTGTGTTGCACGACGGTGGCTTTGAGTGCGAGGGCTTGAAAAAGTTCCCGATGACGATAAAAAAGAGGGAACACAGCGTCTACGGTGCATTCTACCGCGACGACATCAAGATGCCGAAGCAGCCGACGAGGTTGGTATTCACATAGAAAGATGGCTACATAGATGGATGCGTTATGTACATTCGTCGTTGTTTGTCACATTTTTACTTTCCCGAAAATGATATTTGTGATGAGATAAACAAGATGAAGTAAGACAAGATGACGCGCCAGATGGAGTGATCTGGCTTGACACAGTGCGTAACTAAACTTACCACGGCAGTCTGAACGGCTGATTGACCTGAGCCATCTCTCCATCACCCTCACTGCCGGCGTTGCACAGCTATCGTTTACATACACGTTCAGTTCGCCGCTCTCTCTCCACTCTTCTAATTCTTGAAACTGATCTGACCGTAGCGCTTGCTGACGCGAGAGCCAAGAACTCGACTACTGATACCGACGCACGCTGTTCAGTTTAACCGACATATCCAACGACGACAGCCATGATGGGATTTTTCAGCCAAGCGAGTGGCTACACTCGCAAACGAGAAGACTCTTTCGACGAGGTCAATCCTGATGATACGTCCATCCTGTTCGTTTCTCTCCCTCTCCTCACCGCTGTGCCGCATTGTAACCTCGTGTTTTCTCTGCCAGCGACGAAGATGAGGGATCGATCATCATGGCCCTCATCTCCCAGCTCAGGTACATGTCGTTCTTCTGTCCCTGTACGATTTTTTCTGGTCATGTATTGAGCCGCATGCACCAGAGTGGGCATGGATTTATCGCGTGTCACCTTTCCCACATTCGTGCTCGAGCCGCGCAGCATGCTCGAGCGTATTACCGATTTCATGTCGCATCCGGATCTGATATTTGGGTGCGTCTGCCCGATCCATTTGGCCGCTACCGCTTACATGTTCGCCCAGAGCCGACAAATGCGCCGAGCCTGAAGAGCGCTTCATGCGTGTGTTGCAGTACTATCTTGCCGGCTGGCACATCAAGCCCAAAGGTGTAAAGAAGCCGTATGTACAACTGTGGCGGGTGGCGCGACATTATTCTTTCCGCGAGCGATAAATTCATTGTCAATTTCGTCCTTCCTCTTAGATATAACCCGGTACTCGGAGAATTCTTTCGCTGTCGATATGACTATCCGAACGGCACCCAAGGCTTTTACGTAGCAGAGCAAGGTGCGTACAGATGGTGTCGATACGTGTCATTCGTGATGTTCATACTTGCGCGATCGCAGTGTCCCACCACCCGCCCGTGTCTGCCTTCTTCTACATCACACCAGAGAATCGGGTCAGCATCATTGGCGAGCTGCGTCCGAAATCCAAATTCTTGGGGAACAGTGTCTCGACCACGATGGAAGGTGAAAATCGCGTGACTTTACTCGGTCTACCGGAGGATGGAGGTGCGTTCTCTATCTCTCATACGATCTGTCATACTTGAAAATGAGTTGTTTTCCTCAATATCGCGATTCCAGATTACGTGGTTACTATGCCCAATATGTATGCTCGGGGTATCCTTTTTGGCAAGATGGTTCTCGAGTTGGGCGACACTTGCCAAGCACGCAATGACAGACACGGTTTGTTATGCGATATAGAATTCAAGACGAAGGTACTTGCCTTCGTCTTGCTTTCAATGACAAGTGGTCATCTGACATCCCTATAGGGATTCTTCTCTGGCATCTATAATGCCATTGCCGGCCGCGTACGGTGCGGGCAGGAAGATATCGGCGAAATTTCTGGTCGATGGAGCCATATCATGGAGTTCAAGGACAACAGGGTGGATTCAACCTTTGATTGACCTTGCTTGTCTTCTCACGCCACGTGGTGCTAGACTAACAAGAAGCGCGTGTTATTCGATGCCGTCAAAGATGGCCAGAAAATTTCGACAAAATGGGTGCCGCCTCAGTCCGAGCAGGAGCCTAACGAGTCGCGGAGGTATGTCTCTATTTTCAACGTGGTTGCTTCTCACTGATCCGTAAACACGTGGCTTTGAATACAGGTTATGGGCAGACTTGACGAAAGCAATCATAAATAAAGATATGGAAGCTGCCACCGAAGCCAAGTCTAAGGTTGAGGATGCGCAGCGGGATCGCCGGCGCCGGCTCGAAGAGAGCAGCGCAGCGCACGTTCCACGGTTCTTCAAGAAGAAAGACGGTTTGTGGGTGCCCAAGATAACGTGCGTATTTCTTGCGTATTGTCGACCTGCTTTTTTGTTTTGACGAGCTTGGTTTCCGGCAGCCTTTCGCATGACCCCCGGGTGGCGAAAAAGGAAGTCGAAGAGTGGATTTTTTCAACGGACATTCCACCACTCACGCCTTCATAAAGTGTCTGCCGCTGCTTCTCGCACTGGTGGTGAGCATTACGGCCTAGTATAGAGGCATTGCACGCCCACAGCTATGTGTGTGTGTCGAGGGCTCAACGACCTTCGTCCGCGAAGATGGCAGCCACACTTCTCATTCCAACTCACTCATCGATATTAGATTCACAAGCAACCAATATAAAGGGATGTATGTATTCACCGCAACTTTTACACTACTGCACGGCTGGTAATTGATCCTGTGTCAAATGTAATGTGGGGTTGACTTCAAGTTCAGCTTGTCTGATGGCCAGATAATAAATTGCCATTTGCGGATATAATTTCCGGGCGGGGGGAAAATGCTGCGATCCGACTTTGGGGCAGCCTCACGGCTCGTGAATGGCGGGAAAAGCGTGAGTTCTGTTGGGGCTGGATGCGCTGGAGCTCTAGAGCTCGCCGCCTAGGGAAGAACAACAGTTCTGCGGGAATTTTTTATCACTAAAACTGGTCGCTGATGAGCGGCTGATCGGATCTAATCATTCTACCTCTCCTGATGCCCGCTCTGACTCCGACGCCCCGGACGCTCTACTTGCACCCAATCCTCGACTCATCGACTCATCCAGTTGACACTGCTCTGTATCGGTATTCTATGGCAGTATCGTTTCTGGACTCAATGAACAGCCAACGAGTCTGTCCCACGATCTTTACTGGTTTTCATTGCTCCGTCGGCACAAAAAACAATGGCGTCCAGAACTTTCTCTCACCGCTCGTGCTTCGGCGTTGCCGAATGGACTGCTGGCTCTGGTCGCGAACTTTCGTGAATGTTCAAGCGACTACTTTATGACATTATCCTACGTCATGTGTTCATGGATCTAGCAAACCTGTGTGTCGTGGGTCCTCCTGGAAGTTTCGAGTAGGCTGGCTCTCTCGAATATATAAGCGCCCTGCGATGGCGCTTTGACCGTCCAACGCATCTCACAAACTATCTTGCACGCATCGATAGTTCATAGCTTTGTGACTCTACTACAATGTCTGTTTTCTACTACGAACCTTTCTACGACATCGACCGCTTCTTCAACGAAGCGTTCAACACCTTCGGCGGCCAACGTGCCCTGCAGAATGTCGCCAATACCAGTGATGCCCCGCGCGCCCTCAAGCCGAGGTATGTTTTCTTGTTATTCGGAACGATGTGCGTAATACTGATCGTATGGATAGAATGGACCTCCATGAGGACTCGGAGAAGAACTTGGTGACAGCCACCTTCGAGTTCCCCGGTGTTCCGAAGGAGGACGTCCACATTGATGCGGTCAACGGTCGCATGACCGTCTCTGCTGAGACGAAGTTGGATGAAGAACGCGAGGAGTCAGGCTATGCTGTCCGCGAGCGTCGTTATGGCAAGTGGTCGCGCACGCTGCAGCTGCCCACTGGAGTCAAGGTATGTTTTCTTTCTGTTTTGATATCAGTTTATGGCTGAGATCTCACACAATTTGCGCAGGAGGACTCCATCAAGGCTTCCATGGAGAATGGGGTGTTGTCGGTTACCTTCCCCAAGTCCACTCCCGAGGAGGCACCCAAGAAGATTACCATCGCATAAGGCAGCGCGTCTGATAATTCCATTTCTCGTCTGCTGTGTGTTGCCTGACGGTCTCCACGTTTTGACCTTCCTGCCTGATCTGTCGGGATTCAACGAGCTTCGCATATGCTGTAGTGATATATCATTGTAATAAAAACCAATTCACCAGTGTACCATTAGTCTGTCTCATCCAGCGAGCGGTCTACACTGACTCTTCAGAATTCTCAGATGTCATCTGCTTGAAGCCATTTATTGTGTTGCCTGCTACATCAGTAGGGTCGTTGTCATGCAGTGATCGATGTCTTGTATTTAAGACGGCTTGCATTGAGTGACTCTGATGACGAGGATACCCATGAGGCAAGCGAGCCGACGTATGTCGGTCGCGACAGCTCAACGTGGACCGATGATTACGATGGTGCAGAGGAAAACTTGACACTTGTCGTCTCTTCGCGGCAAAACCGGAGTGACTTTCAGCAATGATTATATCTATTGAGCACATGGCGTACTCGTAATATACCTTCCTGTGAGTTCAGTCCATGTTGCTCCCGGGCTCTAAGACATCGTCCTCAGCGTGCCCCCAGCGCGCCGTGTCCCTCAATTACCGCGTTCCTCACAGAGGTGTGTGTAGCAGATGTGTACAACCTATTTTGATCGGCGATGCATGGTGACAGCGGCGATCAGCTTCCATTCGGGCTTCCCTAAGTCCATGCCTTGAGTCAACCTTTACTGATTCCCATATGCAACTCGCTCATAGTGGGCTGTTGACGACTCCTCTGCATCGCAGAAACGTCAGCGAAAGTTTTATATGATAACATGGCTGAAATTCTGACTGTAAGTATGTGGAATTGGACCATGTGTTGTGCCAAAATTCAAACTCGTATTTCCTTTCAGTGCCGGCATTGTGGTCACGATGCATTCCCACCTTTTCCGACCAGGTCGTTTGACGTGCATGAGCTCAAGGAAGCCCTGCGTGGTGGCTTTCTTCCTTCGTCATTAACGATGAAGTGCATTGAGCAAGAGGTTGCCAACCTCGAGGCAACGATCAAAGAGGTGAACAACATGCTCGAAGACGCACGCGCAGCCCTGGTGCAAGGTCTCAATCCCACTGTCGAGTATCTTGCCATTGCGCGCTCCGTATCATCCCCTATCCGTAGACTCCCTGAGGAACTGCTGAGCAACATCTTCTCATATCTCATCACATCTTTCAATAATCTACGGGATGCCATGTTTGAGGCTGGCATATCAGGCAGATGTTGCTCCACCATACATCGACTTGCAAGCGTGTGCAAATATTGGTGGCGTGTCGTGCGTGACACATCAATGTTGTTCCCAGCCTACATCTCCAATGGTGACAAAAGTGTGCTCGCTGTTCGCCGATACATCGAAATGACGTCTCCGCACCCCCTCAAATTCTTTCTTAGTGGTTTTTTTCATCCAGCCATACACAAGCAACAAATGGAGGTGATCAATTACCGCGCCATTGTACAAGAGCTTGTAAATGCATCTTCCCGTTGGCAGACAGCAGATCTCTTCGCACTTGCAAATGCATCTTCCCATGGGCAGACAGCAGATCTCTTCGCACTTGTAAATGCCTCAGATATCGATATGGAGATTGCCGCCTGTGTCTACCATTCATCGTATCCAGTGCTGAAAGAGCTGTGCTTGCGTTCATTTCCCATGTCACAGTTCTTTTCCCAAGAGCAAGTCCCTGTGTTGCGAGTACTCAAGATTGATAAGTGTCAAATTGAGCTGCAGGCTGTGCAGCCAATTCTTCTCCAGATCACCAACCTGGACTTGGACCTCTTCGAAGGTATTAATGTGGACCTTGACTTCCATGCTATGCTTTCCTATGCCCCAGCCCTCTCCCACCTGACAGTCGAATCAAAATCCACCAATTTGGAAATATTGCTGCACATCCAATCTGACGCCCGTTCCCCTGTACTGTTGCCTCATTTGCGTCGACTGCAGGTCACTTGCTCAATCTTCGTGTTGGACATCATCACGGCACCGAATCTTGTGCATTTCCATTTGATTGATGATTCATCGCATTCCAGTGTGGTGGACACATTTTTGCACCGGTCGCGATGTAACATCAAGTCACTGCATTTGGGCTTTCACATCCCCGGCACAACATCGTCCATTGCCAAACGTAAACCATCTGACCATCCCTGCCACTAAGGGGATTTGGGACTCATTCGAAGAGCGCACCCCCGACGGCAGATTTTCTGTGTTCCCTCTGCTGCAGCACTTGGAGATCGGCCAAACCCAGTCAAATTCAGTTGTTTCCGACATAATGCGGGTCGTCCGAAAGCGATGTGGCGCCCGAAAGATCAGAGTCGAGGGCCGCACGGGGTATCGCAAGAGCAAAAAGTTGCCTGTACTGCGCCGCCTCGACATCAGCTGTCCGCTCACCCCGTTACAGCATCGCACGCTGTTGGCCCTGTCGGAGTGCGGAGCACTGGATGTTTGTTGCTCTGTATCGGGCAAACCTGCAGAGTGTGCGTCTAGTGATGATGACAGTGACAATTCGGATGGTGAGGAGGAAGATAGCAGCGACGGAGACGACGACGGTGTGGCGTACATCTGACGATCGGAACAGTAAAGTTCGAAGCCAAGAAAAAAAAAGTTGTCCAAATGAATATGTACAGTGCTACTTTTAGGCCCAGAAATGTACTGTCATAGCAGGCTCACGCCATCGACAAGCCAAACAATATGAAGTCCTGTTCGTGATTATGGATAGGCGGTTCAATAACTGCATTTCTTCCGATTGAGTGCGAACGTCGTCATCTGCATGACGGTATGTGAGCGAAGGGTACACCACAAGTCCTCTGATAAAAAAATGGACGTACCATGGCATTTGGTCGAGAACAAGGGGTTTGGGACACTCACGTTCCGGGGCAGTGATGGAACTTCAAGACACTAGAGTGAAGCGGCGGTATATCGGAGATTGACGCTCGTAACAGTTCACGCTGTGTTCTACGTTGTCTTCATAGAGTTGCTTCGTGTACTTGAGATACTACTTAAGAAGGTATAACACGTCAACGGTAACAATTGTCTTCTTCACGCCCCAGGCCTCTTCAACTTCCTGAAATCACTTTACGACCATGTTGGAATAAGAGGTGGATGACACATCGGGTCAAAGGTTCATCATATATCCCGTTATCTGCTCGCTGCTTACAGTACATGTAGTCTTTGAGCTCGAAAGGTGACGCGTGATAGAACTGTGTGAAAGAGGCGATATTTTTGATTCTACGTTGGGTGGCGATCCCATATACGAACGGATAGTACGTAATCAGTTACGTCAGACGGAAGCCCTCTCCAGTTTGAGCGCCGAAAGTCTAATGGGATCAACGTCAAGAACTTACGGCGCCACTTTTTTTTTTTTTTTTTTTTTTTTTTTCAGCTCAACGTGGACCGATGATTACGATGGTGCAAAGGAAAACTTGACACTTGTCTTTTCGCGGCAAAACCGGATGGCCATTGCCATTTTGATCTCGTCGGACTCGGACGACGAACATGTCTGTGAATGCTAGTGTTTTCCTATTTCTCTTTTCCATGCTCAGAAGGATGTTGTTGCAGATCCATTTCGAAGTCACGAGTCAGATGAGGAGGATGGGTACTTATACTTATTACTGCCGAGTCCGACATACACTGGATAGTAGCTGGAGCGAAGATCATGACGAAGACGATGATGAGTTCTATGAGCGCTCGGACTACGATTCCGATTTACAGTAAAGTAAATGACTTGCTGTATGTCTCTGCTGGGCCTGCTCCGAGTCAGTGCTGTTTCAATCTTATCGAAGCTGCAACTTCTAGCAATGATTATGTCTACTGAGCACATGTAAGTACTCGTAACACAACTTCCTGTGAGTTCAGTCTATGTTGCTCCCGGAATCCTCCTGCTGCATGCTTCAAGACTTCGTCTTCAGCGCTGTAAGGGTCACGGTGATGTGCCCGATCAATCCCGTTCCATCGATCACTCCCGATTCCGTATATACGTCACGGACTCCTGTACCGTACTCTTTGTCGAACCAACGCCATCACGCCATTCGCCATCCGATGTGCTCTCCTCTGTTTGTCCTCATGTACGTCGTGTAGCGATCGCGGGCAGCCCTTGTTTGTCTCCTGTGTGCCCACCTCGGGGCTGCCCGTCACAAGCGCGTTCAAGTCGGATTGATGTGTGTAGCAGATGTGTACATACACACGATTTTGATCGGCGACGTATATGTAATGACAGCGGCGATCAACGCCATTCGTGTTTCCCGGTCCATGCCTTGGCTTCAGTCAACCTTTACTTATTGCAACTCACTCGTGGAAAACATCAGAGAAAGTTCTATATGGTAACATGGCTGAAATTCTGACTGTAAGTATGTGGAATTGGACCATGTGTTATGCCAAAATTCAAACTCGTATTTCCCCTCAGTGCCGGCATTGTGGTCACGATGCGTTCCCACCTCTCCCGACCAGGTCGTTTGACGTGCGTGGGCTCAAGGAAGTCCTACGCGATGGCTTTCTTCCTTCGTCGTCAACGATGAAGTGCATTGAGCAAGAGATTGCCAACCTCGAGGCAACGATCAAAGAGGTGAACGACATGCTCGAAGACGCACGCGCAGTCCTGGTGCAAAATCTCAATCCCGTCGTTGAGTATCTTGCTGTTGCACGCTCCGTATCATCCCCTATCCGTAGACTCCCTCAGGAGCTGCTAAGCAGCATCTTCTCATATCTCATCACTGTGTCTTGTCCCAGCAGTCTACAGGATGCCATGTTTGAGGCCGGCATATTAGGTCGTCGTGGCTCCATCATACATCGACTTGCAAGTGTGTGCAATTATTGGTGGCGTGTCGTGCGCGATACACCAATGTTGCACCCAGTGGCCTATGTCCCCTACGGTGACAAAGGCGTGCTCGCAGTTCGCCGATACATCAAAATGATATCTCCGCATCCCCTCAAATTCCTTCTTCATGGTCTTTATCCAGACGTACATACCGGACAAATAGAAGAGATCAATTACCGCGCCGTTCTACAAGAGCTTGTAAATGCATCTTCCCGCTGGCAGACAGCGGATCTGACATGTACGGGTGGCTTTGGGCTTGAAAATGCCTCGGATGTTCAAACGGATATTACCACCTCTGTCTACCGTTCATCATATCCGGTGCTGAAGGAGCTGTGCTTACATTCCTTCCCCATGTCACAGTTCTTTTCCCAAGAGCAAGTCCCTGTGTTGCGAGTACTCAAGATTTATGGGTGTCAAATTGAGCCGCATGCCGTGCAGCCAATTCTTCTCCAGATCACCAACCTGGAGTTGTGCTTTAATGTGGACCTTGACTTCCATGCCATACTTTCCTATTCCCCAGTCCTCTCCCAACTGACAGTCTATTCGAAAGAAACCAATTTGGAAACATACATGCCGCGCATCCAATCCGACGCCCGTTCCCCTGTCCTGTTGTCTCGTTTGCGTCGACTGCATGTTCATTTCTCAATCTTCGTGTTGGACCTCATCACGGCGCCCAATCTTGTGCATTTGCGTCTGAGTGATGATCCATCGCATTTCAATGTGGTGGACACATTTTTGCACCGGTCGCGATGTAATGTTGAGTCGCTGCATGTGGGTGCCAGCGCCATTCGCAGCCTCACCATCATCAGGCTTTGGCGCCAGATGCCAGATGTAACCCATCTAGTCATCCCTGCCGCTGAGGGGATTTGGGTTCCACTCGAAGAGTGCACCCCTGACGGCAGATTTTCTGTGTTCCCTCAGCTGCAACACTTGAAGATCGATGACAGATGGGAGGCTGGCACACCCTGTTGCTTTCGGGTTGTTTCTGAAATGATGCGGGTCATCCGAAAGCGATGTGGTGCCCGAAAGATCAGAGTCGAGGGTCGCACGGGGTATCGCAAGAGCAAAAAACCACCTGTACTGCGCCGACTCGACATCAGCTGTTCGCTCACCCTGTTACAGCATTGTACGCTATTGGCCCTGTCCGAGTGCGGAGCACTGGACATTTGTTGCCATGCAATGGGCGACCCTGCAGGGCATGTGTACAGTGATGATGACAGTGACGATTCAGACGGCGAGGAGGAAGATAGCAGTGACGGAGACGACGGTGTGGTGTACATCTGACGATCGGAACAGTCACGGTAAAGTTCGAAGCCAAGAAAAAAAAGCTGTCCAAATAAATGCAGCGTTACTTTTAGGCCCAGAAATGCACCGTCATAAGTAGCAGGCTCACGCCATCGACGAGCCAAACAATCCGAAGCCCTGTTCGTGATTATAAATAGGCGGTTCAATAATTGCATTTCTTCTTCCGATTGAGTGCGAACGTCGTCATCTGCATGACGGTTTGTGAGCGAGGGGTACACCACAAGTCCTCTGATAAAAAAATGGACGTACCATGTTCACCGCGGCATTCAAGAACTGCAACCAGGGTAATCTGAAAGCCGCGAGTTTGACCTCTCCCGAAGGCAGACTGCATTGACTGAGTCGTGATAGGCAAGCATATACCCTAGCGGTGGGTTGCATCTTAGTTTTTATAGCGGAGAAAGTGTGTCAAGAATCAGACTCAAGATAGTGCGCAGTGGAAAGCTCGAATTTATGATGTACAAGACATTCGTCGCTCGTCTATTGCCCTATATACTACTTGGAAACCGGGCTACACAGTAGGTGGAGAATAAGGTTGTACCAGCATTTCGCTAAAGTCCTTCAACTTCTCCGGACCCCGCACTTCTTCTGTTAACAATGGCAACTGCACAATATGGAAGAATTCGTCATATAGTTCATGTGCTTCGTTGAGATATTTCTGTTGCATCTTGTGTCGCACTTGGCAATGCTCGCAGTTCGAGGCTATATGGCGGCGAAGTGAGATCACAAAACTTCAAGGTAGTGACGGAGCCTTGCACTCACAGGGTTTGGGGAACAAGAGCTGGTTTACGACAATGTTGTGCGTATCGATCTCATAGCTTGTCAGCTCTTGCACGAGCCGTTCTGTCTCATACAAAGACAAGAATTCAGAGATGCATACACAAATGAATGTCGTTTTCTCCTACGGGTCGTGTTGTCAGTACTCTCTAAGACAGACGAAGGATCTCGAGGACGCACGGGATCTTTGAACTGGGTGTTTACTTCTGTGATCACTTCGCGCATGGATTCGAGCTTTGCGAACATGTCTTCCTGTGAGCTGGGCTCGCCACCCATCATGCTGGACATCTATGCGAGATGTCAAGACAGGAATGAAAATACATTCTGCAGACGTACCTGGCTGATCATGGGCCCAAACCGTGAACCTAACGTGCTCAGCTTCCCCAGCGCTTTCTCTAGAACGGTAGGGAATGACAGGAAACGGAGGGTGTGTCCCGTTGGGGCAGTATCGAAGACAATAACCGAGTATTGCATAGACTTTACGTGTCTGACCGCCCGCGACATGAGCGTATTTCGCGAAGGAGCGCACAGAGACAACGTACTTCATGATCTCAGCGAAGCTCATGGCTTCATCCACGCCGGGGATTGCGAACGCGAGGTCTTGCATCATCGACCCCATCATACCATTCGAGTCCGCTGCATTTTTCGTCAAAACCAAAGCCAGAGAAACGATGCCAATCATGCGGAGGACATACACTGCTCGACCATCTCTTGGATGGCGCTCGTCGGATCGATTTCCATGGCGAAGAGGTTATCGAAGCCATTCACTTTGGTAGCGTCTTTGGAGAACTTCTGACCAAATGCATCGGATAAATTGTGCGCTGGATCCGTGGACTGCGAACGTATTTAGTATCATGAATTTGCCAGTACTATTGAACACTGAAACGTACAATAAGAAGGACGGATTCGCGTGCTTGCGCGAGCTGGATAGCTAGCGAGCAGGATGTTGTTGTTTTTCCTGGAGGAAAGATTTAGTATGTTCTTGCAGGGTGAGGAAGAGAAGCGCGACTTGCCCACGCCACCCTTGCCACCTGCACATTAGAGGGGAATTAAGCAAGCCACGTCAGCCACGAAAGTGAGGGAAAGGACGTGCCACAGAATATCCACTTCAACGAGGTTTGGTCTATTACATTCTGCAGGGTGGGCTCAAATAATTCGTCGTCCATGATGAGGGTACAGATCTAAGGAGTCTATGTAAACTAATAATGCGACGTGAGATCGTTGTGCTTTTGAATCCCGCATGAGTCGACAAGTCGCGTTGTCACTTTGCTTCCGACGTTCACCAACAGATATCACCGGAATCCACCAGAACGCCTTGGAAGCCTCCAGATCTATCCTCAGCAATGGCAGACAAATCGATTGTCTCTTTCAGAGGTCTGTAGTTTCGACAACATTGCATGTCACTGGATTGAAGCGTAAGATAGCCTTGCAGCTCGCAAACGAGCAGAGAAGCGCCTATGGATTGCGTTACAACGACTTCCAGCGCTACAGAAAACATTGCGCAAACAGGACGCATCGATTGCGTTCCACACTCAAAATGACCCACGGTAAGGGACGCGATTTCAAGAAACTTTCCCCCTTATCGACGGAAAATGTTCAATCTGGCCAGTGAGTGAAAAACAAAAACTTGAAGCTTTCTTCGGAGCTGAGTTTTTCAGCCTTGAGCTGCTGCTTATGGAGGCAGAACGAGCTTGGGCATACGCCCAGGAGCTCATCGCGGCGTCACTGCTGCCTGCCAACGCTGACCAGGCAGCCTTGTTGCGCCATAGTGCTACCGGTCGTTTTCGCCGAGCAGTACACTGGGTAACCCAACTGCTTACGCACTGTCAGGCACTCTATCAGTCGGAACGTCTCTCCGCAGAGAATCTCATCCAGGCTACCGTTTACACGTTTGTTCTCAACGGAAGATTTTTACGCTACCGCGATGAGTTTGACGACGCTCTGCTCCAGCTGTGCGTCGCACGCAGCCTCCTTGACGAACTTGCTGCCACTGCATCCACGAGCCGTGACCAAGCACTCGCTACCTTGTTTTCGGATGAAATTGGACCGGAAATCCGGTACTGTGCCCATGAATTAGGTCGTCAAAAGGCATATGATGTCGATGGATTCGTTGCTGAGCTTGGTCCGTCGAACAGGGAAAGCTTGGTCGATGGGTGCACAGCAATTTTGAGTAAAATGTCTGCAGGAAGCGCAACTGGGGCTGGCGCTAGTCGCAGTCAACTCAAGGAACTATTCTGGGAGGACGAACCTGTCCCCATCAGGAACCCTGAACTCGTCGATGTGCTTCTGAAGGTTCAGGAAGCCGAGGCGCGTCTCGAGACGTTCGGCGCGGCTACCTCAAAGAAGGCAGTCGCTGCCTATGATGCGGTGCTGCTTCATTTGAACGACGCTGAGGACGTGGCACGGAAACTCTCTACTGCGAACAAGGTGTGTTTAACCATACGTTTTCAATTTGATTGTGCAAACATATTTTTTCTGCCAGTCGTCGGGATTAACTGCATCGAGCACGACACGTGATATTCACTTTGTTTATGCCTATCTTGTATATCACCTGCTTTCACGTAGAATTCAGCGCGACCTGCTGCTGATGTCGACGTTACTTTCAACTTCTGGATCCGACGGACGGCTGTATCCGGCTGTCGTCAAGCTTCTCGACACTGTTTTGCAGAGTCTTGATCAAATGCGTACTCTTAGTATAGTTGACGACAATCCAGGTTTATCGTCTGCAGTGGATGCGCGCATTTGCTATGCGAAGGCGGAAAGGTATTTTCCTCTCCCAGTTTATCGATATGCTACTGATCATTATTCAAGATGTTTCTTTCTTGCACAGTGCTACGTGCCACTGAAGAAATATGCCGAGGCCCTGACACTTATCCAACGTGCGAGTCTCTACATGCGCGAGGCGCAGTCGTCTCTGTCTCCCTTGGAAGGCACCGATTCGATCACTGCGTACACAGCGCCATTTTTCCCGCTCACATCGGATGCTATCGCTCAGCTCGAGAAAAAAATAGGGGAAAATGCGCTGCAGCTCAAGCGTGACTGGCTCGCCTTTAATGGCGGCTCCGTCGACCCCGAGAGCAGTAAGACTTACAAGAAACTGTTGTTCTTCGATATTGCGCTCAACTACGTCGAGCTCGATACGGAACGTCTGTATGCCCTTGCGGGCAAGGAAGTACCGAAGCCCGAAGCTCGCGCGCCGGCGGTACTCAAGCAAGAGGGCGCGCCGGAAAAGAAGAAGCAAGCAGAAGTGGTGCCGGAAGAGGAGACTCCCTCGGCGCCCGTGGCGGCTCCGCGCGGTGGCTTGAGCAGCCTGCTCGGCGGTTGGTGGGGACGAAGCTGAATTGCTGTCAACAATATTTTCAGACTTCGCACTCGCGATGTTTATTGTATATTTCATTGTAACGGAAATTAATTGTCCCTGTCAAGAACACAGCACGTCAAGACATTATCAATTAATACGCACCGGTTCTAACATTGCTATTGGGAGAGTAGCCGTATCGCCCATCACTTACTGTTAAAACGTGGGTATTTCTGCTTTACATAAAGTGTCAGCGGCGAATTCGAAGCTTTACGAGTCTGCCGCTTACCGTTGATCGCCGTTATCAAACGCCGTCACGGTCACCCGAGAACTTCTAAGTATGTCACAGTTTAAAACAGGAACGCTCTTGTTTTAACAGTAAGCGATGGGTGATAAGGTGGTTACTCTCCCAATGGCAATGTTAGAACCGTTAGAACCGGTGCATGCTAATCCACTACATGTAACACTGTCCATATGAACTTTGCGTCTTCATTTGAATTAACTCAACATATACTCAACATATAGTGACTATCTACCAATACATCATTCTTGTAATTATGCTTACATGTACATTGGCTTTTGGAAATATAGTTTGCTCTTTTCATGTTAGTGTTTTGAATATAAGGTCACCATATGCTTTACAGGCTTGCAATCTCCTCACGCACAGCAGCACTGAAGATCTCAATGGCCTCAGCCATCTCCACTTCACTGACTGTCAGTGCAGGAATGAAACGAATGGTCTGGATGTCGGGACATTCATTAGCATAATGTTGCAACACAAAATCATCCTTCGACCGGAAACACACAGCCCTTGACCAACCAGCAATGGAAAGCCTCCAACCCAGAATGGGAAAAGAGGAAAACGTACCTCATACACACTGGTTGTCAAGATCAGCATGCCCTTTTTGATGCAGCGTATCGCAATGCGCGGTGCGATACCTTTCGGCGAGTTGGGGACTTGCATGCCCTTCAGCGCCGTGTCACTGTCGTCGCCGGACCGTACAAATTCGATAGCAGCCATGAGACCCTTGCCGCGCACCTCGAGCACGTACGGCGCGATAGCGGGATCGGCGGCAAGCGTATTCAGCCCAGTGTACAGCTGCTCGGCACGCGCGTTGACGTTGCTGAGAATATCCGTTTCGCGCATGACATCCGCAACCGCGACGGCGGCGGCGCAAGCAACAGCGTTTCCAGCATAGGTGCCGCCCTGTAGCGGAATCGCGGGGTCAGGTGCACGATATAAGGAAGAAGCAAAGAAAGACGCGCCATGGAACCCGGACTGAGCTTGTCGGTGATCTCCTTACGAGAGACAACGCCAGAGAGCGGGAAACCGTTAGCGAGACCCTTCGCGATTGTCATTACGTCAGGCACGACGCCACTATGTTCAATCGCAAAGTACTGGACGTATTCGTCAGTACTGGAGGGTTTACTGTTGGTGTCACTTTTGGCTCCAGCTCACTTTGCCCGTTCGCGCGAAGCCGGATTGCACCTCGTCGACGATCATGATGGTGCCGTACTTGTCGCACCGCTCGCGGATGCCTTTGAGCAGTGCAGCGGGTGCGGGAACATAACCACCCTCGCCGAGAACGGGCTCGATGAGGATGCCGGCCGTGTCTTGCGGCGAAGTTTGCTGCGTGAGCACGAGATCGAGCTGGTAGAGGCACTGCTCAACGAGCACTTCCTCTGGAGTATCGCGCGGCAGGCCCATTTGGTGCCAATACGGGAACGGCATGACGTAGGTACCGGACTGTTGAAATGTTGCGTGTTAGTATTGATTTCACTCGCAATAATAAATTGAGTGGAAGAATAGGTATGGGATGACTTACCATGAGGGGGAAGACGCCTTGTGAATAGATCGTCTTGCTCCTCGTGACAGCCATAGCACCATACGTGCGGCCGTGGTAGCCGCCCTGCATACAGATGATGTTCTGGCGGCGGGTATACGTGCGCGCGATCTTGATGGCAGCCTCGATCGCCTCGCTGCCAGAGTTCCAGAAGAAAAAGCTGTCGAGGGACTTGAATGTACTTGAGATGATGCACATGGATTGATCGGTACAATAGTAGTAACTCACTTTATCGGGCATGATAGGCAGGAGCCGTTCGATGAGTTGGAGATACGGCTCGTGGTAGGCGATTGAGCACTGCGCGTGGACGACCTTCATGCACTGTTCGGCGGCAGCCCGGGAGACGCGCGGATGGCAGTGGCCTAGCGAGGTGACGCCGATGCCAGACGTAAAGTCGAGCATGCGACGGCCATCGGAGAAGGTGGCGTACAGGCCCTCGCCCTTGAGCATGATGCGCGGGATCATACGGAAGAGACCGCGAGTGACATGTGTATCGCCGATGGCTTCAAGGGCGGCATGGGCGGAGGAGGATGCAGCACGGGTAGGTTGAACGGGCATTCTGAATACAAAGACGTGAGCACAATTGACAGAAGAAAAGTGGGGAAAGGAGAAAGAATGCAATCTTAAGTACCTGATAGAGGATCTGGACGACACAAGCGCGCGGAACATTGGAGGCAGAACGCGGGGAAGAACGCGGGGGAACGTCACTGAGAAATGAGAAATGACTCACTGCTCCCCGTCGCTCAATTCCACGGCCGCCACCGCACTACCATTTGCTGCCTCTCACGTCATCCTGGACTGTGGACAATCGATGAAGCTTGAAAGCTTGAAAGCTTGAAGCATGAAGGGCCGAAACGTTGCAAAGATGACAGATGGTCAGAACGGGGACCTGAAAACACCGTGACGGAGACCGTAACACGGCGAAATTACCAAAAGGAGCGCAGCAGGCCCGGATGGAAATATCCGCTATTGCAAGCTACGGAGACACTATCAGTCGCTACAAAATACTATACTGCAGTTCTCACTGTCAGCCAGGATCGATAACTGCGGATCCGCCCCCAGTCGACGCAGACGAAACTTTTGATGCGTGGATCGGGAGCTCAGCTTGTTTGTAGCATTTACAGTGTACAAGTTTGAAACCAACAATTTGTATGTATACAAGCGATGCAGACGGTACATTACATGCAAGACGCTGCTTTGAACGAAACAGAGGAGATTTGCATCAGTTTCGGCGGAGAGATTGAAAAAAGTGGCTGTCTCGACATGAAAAGAATCTGGCAAGTGAAAAAGAGGGAAGAAATTAAATAAAGATCAACGACAATACCAGGGTGAGACATGAAAGCTTTCATGCTCAGCGACATGGACACCGTTTCGGGTGGTGCAATATTTCCATGAAACTTTACAGCAGGAACTACCACGAAAGACGGTAAGCTTAACTTGAGTTACATATTACGGTGTAAATGTCGAACGTACCTCATCAGCTTCAACAGAAGACACATCCGACTGACCGCCGTGCCTAGCTGCTTCCTTCGTGCTGATCAAGCTCATTCGCCGACCCTCGTCCTGCAGCATGGACCAAAACTCTTCGTCTCCCGGCTGTGATTCGACGCATTGAGACTTTATTTCACGTAAAAAGGTGTTCCAGCGTGGAGCGAGCGCCTCTTTCACGCAGATTCCGCGCATTTCGTACAAGCAGTCGATGAGTTCTTGATGTCTGCGGCTCGCAAAAGGCTTGCTCATGATATGCCTTACAACCCAGGCGAGGTCGTCTACAGCCTTCTCAGCGTTGTCTAGTGCGGCAAGACGGAAATCTTTGAGGGGGTCCGTGGTACCGACCACGCGACCGCCTTCACGACCTGAAAAGATGTCATCGTCCTGAGAAGGCGATGGGGCTTCCACTAGATGAGCAGAACACAAGGAGACGAATAGGGAAGACACGTACTTCCATCATCGATGTGATGTCGCGTGTTCGGAGGAGAGACAGAGAGTGCAGGTGTGGGAAGTGGAGCAGCATTTGACGGTGGAGGCGTAACCGGTTTGTAATCATCTACCAACATGCGATCGTCGTCCTCGTCCTCTGTATCGCTGTTCCCAGCGGCTGGTCTCAGCGCTTGCGGTCGGGACTGCGACTGCGACTGCGAATCTGCATGAACAGTCATCGCTGGCTTACGATCGAGCAACAACGGCTCGTCCTCATCATCTGCAAGCGCGTGTGCATGACCGTCGTCCCGGGCCTTTGCAACGCGTTTGGGCACTGTCACACATGAGCAACATTGCATATGACGGAAAGACAGTCCCCCTTACCTTCTTTGACTTTGAATTGCTCTTTGCAGTCATCAAGTGCTGTCTGCGCCCCCTTCAAAACCCGCTTCGGCGGCTCGAAATATTTCACAATATCTGGATGAGGAGGCGGTAGAGGGTTACTCTCGAGATCTGACACTACAGCACAGTGGAACATCGCCTGTTTTGTGCGATGGACAGCAGGACTGTACGATTCATTTGTTGCGAACCATGACATACGTTCACTGGAGATGACAAAATGAGAAACACCATGCCAATTAATCAACATACACGTACCCGTCTTCATTCTTTATGCCTGCGTCCATGAGATCCATTGCGTCGACAAATGCATCCATCGCTAAACATTGTTCGGCGGTTGGGATGAAAGGGTGCTGTTTGATCATCTCGCCTTTTTTTGTCACAAGGTTGTCGAGCGACGCGAACGTGTACTTGCGTACATCGTCGGCAAAAGGCATCTGCACATGACTGAACGATGAGATGAACTCTGATTTCGGCACGAACACGCACCTGCGCCCATAGCAAGCAGTCGACGTCAGGAAACGCACACGGCCGAAGCACCCCCATTTTCGGGTCGCTGCCGTCTTTCAAGGTCCACCGTGCGATAGCCATAATTTCACGCGCCTCCATAGCTCTAACGAGCGACGAGAGTGCTACTTGCTGCAGTGGCAAAGCCGGGCTTCCATATACGAATTGTATTTCGCCCATGGACAGCTCACGCGGGAAGTTCTTGATTGGGAAGAAAGCAAGAATGTCGATACCTTTGCGCGTCGGGAGGCGTGCGAACTGCCCGTCTGGACATGGCACGTATGTTTTGCCGTATTTGAAACCCTTGACAAGCCCTTCCTTCTCCACCCGCTCGAGATACACAGGAAGGCCGTCAGGACCTAGCGGAGCATTCTCCTCGTCCGAGTCGTCATTCTCGTCCGCGTCGCCTGAGCGTACGCGTTTGTCAAGCACGTAATCTGAGCGCATCTTGAGCTGAGAAAAAATGACCTTCTTCGGCAAGTCCGGTCCTTCGTCAACAATGAAGTCACCGGGCTCCTCCTCATCGCCGCCGTTTTTATGTTTCTGGCGCTCATTCTGGCGAATAGCAAACTTCTTCCAGCCTTTGGGACGTGCAATCGCCGTACATTTGGCGGTCTTGATTTCAATTTCAATCGCTTCCTCTGAACGTGCCTCGGTGTCGCCGAGGCGAAGTGTCGTACCGGTGAGTGCCGAAGTGGTCGCGCGGATGTCCGGTCTCGCCGTTTCTTGCAGAGCGTACTCGCATGTGCCAATGACGCCGTCATTCAGTGCACCACAGAATTCGTGATAAAATTGTTCATTAACACGCTTTATTTCGGACTTGTCCTCTTCCGCCAAGCCGAAATCAGCGTCGTCGAAGTCAATCCCGACGACGACCGTGTGAACGGAGAGTTCGTTGATTTTGTTGGCCGTCAGGCTCCAATCTTCCATTTCTATGGGTCCCTCTCCGTTAGTGACGACCTTCAGTTTCCGCGTCCAAGACGGTTTCTTCGCAAGATATTCCTCCTGTGTTCGCACAGCGACAATGATAGCGTCAATCGCTGAGGTTGTAATATGAATATGTGAAACGAACTGAAAAAGTGAGCACTCACGGTCAGCGTAGACGCTCTCTGATGGCTTAAGCTTGTCCAACTTCGCAAGTGTGCCTGCGTTGGGTGTACCAATTGATATATACTCTGTTACATTTTCATAGCCCCCGTCTGACGAGTTGACAGTGTTGTGCGTATCTTCTGTGCCAAATATGATGACCCCACATTGATCTGTCTTTCTACCGTTGTATATCTGAAAAAAATAGTCAGATGTGCGCTTGCAAAATGCAAGAAACACACCATCTCTTGGATACTTGTCTTGACATACTGCAGACCGTATTCCAGGTGGGATATTTCGCGCGTGCGGCGTTCTCCTCTGGGCCCTTCGGGTAACTCCACAGTAGGCATCTTGTTCATGGCCGGCGTAATATCGACGACGAACATAGTGACAGTATACTATTGTTGTCATTAGATCCAACGGCGCCGCTGCAACGCAACGTCGTGCGACACCCACCCCTGCGCGTTCTGCAGGCATTGCGTTTCGAGTTCGTGCCTCACGATCAAAGTTCAAAGAAGAAGGAACAAAAAGATTGAAAACTCCACGACAAGTACAACAAGAAGATTGTGGTGGGAGAATACAAGTTGCTTCAAGCATTCAAGAATATTAATCAACTGTGCGGCGTGCGGCACCGAGATACCACGTGACTTTATATATCTAAAATGAACCATCACATGACACTTTACTCGATCGGGAAGCCGCGTGCCCTAACGCGGTTTTGAGTCGTGAATGCAGCAGCTGCTTTCCTTTCAACCACCATCTTTAAGATGAAATCGCCAGGTGGCGGGTCTGCTCCCATTCGCGCCATTCCATCGTCGCTGTCTGCGCGTGCAGCGCCTCAGATTGCTCCAGCCGCCGAAGTGTATGACCCGCTTGTGAAGTCCGCCCTTCGACAGCGCTTGTCATCCATCTTTCTGTGGATGTTTGTTGTATGCTGGTTGCAAACGCTACTCGTGGCAACATGGTTTCCTGAAAACTGGACGCCGTTGAACTTTTTGCTCACACCTGTCCACCCCTTAACACTTATGCGGACCGCTGTCACTTGGGCTACACGAGTTTTGCCAATTATTGTGCTCAGCAAGACATATGTGAATGGTTTGTGTCAAAGTACTTCTGGACTGTTTGAATGAAGAGATTGATGTTCACCAAGTTCCTCGCTCGTGCGCGAGCTCCCCCGCTCAACTGTTCAGAATGTCCCTCACATTACCCAGTACGAGGAGCGCCACTCTCACATGTTGCGGCTCAGCAGTCGTGGCTTCCCTGATCTATTCATTATTTGAATCCAACGGTCAGATTCTACCATTTCTGGGATCTAGGTATATTTTGTTGCGCCATTATCTTGCATGCCGACGCTCATCATCTGACTCAGATCGCAACCGCTGCTTCTCAACGGGGACTGGTTGTATCTCCTAACAAACCAAATGGTGATAGCCTTGCTGTTTGTCGCAAGGATCATCATGAAAGATCGTTTTTCCTTCCCCTGGCCAACCAAATTCTCGTTTTTCGACGTTGCTGTTGGCGTGATGATTATGGCCATCATGTCGCTCCCGATCTCATTCCTGCTCCTCTGCACCGCGCGTGTTGTGCTTCCACTTCTATACCGCATACCTCTACTTCCGATCTTTATTCGCCCTTTCACCGCACATTTTTTGCGAGTTCCATGGACGCTGATTGTCCCGTTAGGACATGTGGACTTAATCTTCCGTTCTCTGTCCTTGGGATTCTCGACCCTGACGACATGGGAGATGAGCTATGCTTTCTTTGAGACATCCGTCGCACAGGTGCGATGAACTTGTAAGATACTTAACGGTTGATCACTGACTTTCTTTGAATATAGCCTGTACTAGCGTCACGACTAGCGCCAGACTCGACCTTCGCTCTTGTGTCCGGGATCACGTCCGAGCAGTCATTGTTTCGCTACTGCGCTTATACCGAATTCTATCATCTTGCAAGTGAAGAGGGTGATGAAGTGCGTTCGCGGCGTGTTGCATTCTTCGCGGACCAGAGGCATAACCCAAATTTCTGGAGCCGTCTTGTCCGTCACAGCTTGCTCCTGCTGGGTCAAGATTTCCAGCATTTTCTTCGTCGGGGAAAGCCTGCACCACCTCCTCCCGCATCAGAAGCGCCCGCAGCTCCTCAGCTACCCATCCCTGTACCGCCTGCCACGCCCCTTATTAGGAAATCCGTATTTAGAGAAACACCTACGAAGTCACGTGTACGTGCGCTGATCGACTCACTATCGTCCCCGCGCTCTGGTGAAACAGATGGTGATGTGAAGGTCCCGGACGTGTTCCGCTCAACGAGTGCCACCCCAAAAGATAACGGTAAGGCGGTTTCCTCAAAACCAACCACAGCACAGGCAAGCATACCGCCTAAGCAAGGTGGCATGAGGCTCGCCAAGAAGCTTATTATCCAGAAATTATTACTTGTCCCTGTACCTACTCCCCTCGTGGAGTTTGGTGTATGGTGGCACAAAGAGCGGCTATCCAAGCTCGTTTCTTCATATTTGCCCCGGCGCGAGTCGGATGTAGTGATCATCGAAGGTACGGCGATAGTATGAAGCTTCGAAGTGGATGCTTATTGAGTGAATACAGTTCTGTCGCATCTCGTATGCGCTTCGTTGTCGGAGGACCGTTACGGTGTTGCACAGCGCGATATACCAAAAATTTTAGAAGCTTTTTTGAGCTTTCTGCATGCGATTGAAACTCTGACGGCAGAGTTACACACACAAGCCGCGAAGACACCTCTCTCGGACGGTGCTTCCATTGCAGAGATACACCGACGTGTGGAACTGCAAGATGAAATCGTGCGAGCGCAGGAGGTCTGTGCCGTTGTGGGCGATGGTGAGTTTATTTTGTTTGTTTATATTCTTTTCCAAGTGCGATGTTCGACACTAACCTGTTACGCTAGCGTTGAAGGAGGGTACTGCCAGGATTGTGCGGACGTTTGGTGATAAGCTGACGGCGTTCAAATTCCCACCGAGAACGGCGCGCAAATTGCAGACGTTCGTGGAATACTGTTGATGTGTTGAATGTGCGATTGTGGCGGTGTATCAAAAAATCTAGTGTGTATCTTTCTGAATCGTGATCACGTGTCGGCGTGCAATTACATCGACGGTTGTGAAATGGCGCTTCGCGATGTTTTCACTATGAGTCTAAATTGCTGTGTTTCCCGACCAGGTATGGTGGTGCAGGTCTACTCGAGAAGTGGTTTTGTAGGCTTGTTCACGTTGCTCAAAATGAGGAACTCCGCAATACGCCAGCAAAAGCTTTGCCACAGATACTCTTCGACGATCAATTTCCTGCATATGCAGAGTACAGGATTATGATCTCAAGCGCAATTGTCGTCAATGTCCAAATATTTGAGCCAACGCCCTCCCATGTGAGTACCTACTTCCCTCCACCCCGGATTGCGCTCTCCCTGCACTATGCTCATGCGTTTGAGAGATGCTACGACGACAAGATTAACGAAAGAAGCTTGATGTCCCGTCAAGTAGCAATTTTTCTCTTGTCGGCGTCGTCGTTCATGTACTGTTCAATCCGGTCCTGCATAGGGGTAAGTCTCGCTGAGATAATTCGCGATTTTCCCCGTTTACAGGTCCAGCCCCTTGAGCGCGTAACTGGCAGTATGAGGACTCAGCGCTCAGCGTCGAGCGTCCGGTTGATGCACCCTAGCATGCAAATACTCGAATGCTCCGTCATCTTCTGAGTGGGTCAACATACTGATTGTAAGCGCAAGCAACGGAGACGGCAAGGTGGCCTACTTACGGACAGCGCACCGCAAATGATGACAAAGTCTTTCTTTCGCACACTACTGGTCATCACAGCCACTAATTGCATTGCACGCACATTGAATATTCTGTCAGCGCAATGACACAGCAAGTGAGTTCAGAAGTGGGTAGCATTCAAAGCCGTAATTGTTGATTCGCAATGGTTATGTTTAGTGATAGTCCCCTGAAGGCAGCGTTGGTACAACATATTGGTGGTAGTACATAGGTCTCTCAAGTAATTCGGTACGATTTTAGAACGATCCAAGTGGAACCAATCACTGACTGCCTGGCGTGTCCGCGATACGGTACACCAACTTCTCACCATGAACCTGACCATTCTTGAGGAGCTTCAGACCCTCTTCGACGCCAGCAAGACCACCTGGAATTATCTTGACTTGGTTAGGCAAAAACTCCGATGTCGCGAGCCACCGCGAGATTTGGCGGTAGAAGGGAGCGGCGACTGTCGATATCAATCAACACGGTTTTACATAAATCACCCAGAAGGCACCTACAATCTTCGAAGACGCCGTACGCCGCCCCGACGCTGGTGCGCTCAACGGTCACGCCTTTGGGAAGCTGGTCGTGGGCATCGAACGGGAGAACGCTAGTGACCTTGCCATGGCCGTTAGTGCTGGTCTTCGCCAGAGCGCGCGCGAGAAGAAGTGTGGAATTGTTTAGCCCCGCAGCATCGTACGCGTAGGAGATATCGCGCCCGCCCGAGCTCTCGACAATAGCAGAAATCTAATAGAGGAATCAAAATATGGACGCTTCGATCCGGAAATTTTGGATCATACCAATTCCTCGCCACTATGCTGGCGATAGTCAAGAACCACATCGGCACCGAGTGACAACGGGTAGGCCTTCGACGACCCAGCGATACCGATCACAAACAATCCAGCTTTTTTCGCGAGCTGCACGGCATAGGATCCAACGGAGGTCGACGCGCCATTTATAATGATTCCTTTGTCTGGAGATGGTCAGGTTAATTGAGCTTATGCGGCGTGAGTATCGGACAAACTTGAGCTCTTGTCCCACTCCTGAGGGATGCCCAAAATCTTGAACAATCCGATAGCAGCCGTCATAGACGCAAGTGGCAACGTAGAAGCACCCTCAAATGAGGTGGTGTTGGGGACAGGGAAAGTGGTGGATGCCGGCGCAACGGAATATTGCGCGTAAGCACCGTACTGGATATCACAGTCAGTATTCAAGAGGGGTTTCGACACTGCACATACGACTCAGCGGTGGACCTCACCTTATTGTCGCGTGTTGCCATCTTGGTGAACGCGGCGACGCGGGAGCCAACTTTGTACTCAGAGACTCCTTCGCCCACGGCGACAACGATCCCTGCGACGTCGTTGCCTTCGATGGCCTCGTAGCCAGGCTGAAAGTTAGGAATCTTCCAGTCTTTTGGGTTTGAGGCTACGGCAACGTTCTGAATGAGCACCTCGCCAGCACCGGGAGCAGGGACAGGGAACTGCTGGAGCTTGCTGGACTTGGCGTTCGTGAGAACGCCGAACTGAGTTGATGGAATATCGGTGTGGGGCATCGTCAATGTTGTTGTTGTCACTCTTTTTCTTGGAAGATATAACTCGAGCTGAGAAAAGGCCCCTTTATATAATGTAATCTACGTAGGCTTAATAATATTAGCACGTCATCCCACGCTCGAAAACTGCCGCGCCTGGATTGGTGATCTTTTCCAACGCAATCGACTGCAATCGACCGCTATTACGAAGACGATTGCGCTTGGATTGCGCACTGGCAGCTATCAAGCTTCAAGCTTCAAGGCTGAGTAATGCAGTCTGAGTCTGAGTCCTGACTAGTCTAAGTGACTATGGGACATCACACGACTGAACACATGACGCCAGCCCAAAAATAAAGAAACCTGTCATGGGTATAAGCTGGTTTACATTCATCCCTACAATCGTCTGAGTAAACACCGGGCCAACGTTCACCATGTCCCCGTCATCGAGGCGCGAAGATGTACTTAGTCCATATTCTTTGTCAAACACCCTCAAGTTACTATACGTGTCTGGCTTAAATTTTGAACAGGCAAAGCAATACAAACAGGAATATGCTTGTTTGGAATGTTGGAAAAACTTGTTCATGGTTTAGATGCCTCGGCCCTCCATGAATCAGTTTTCACCTAAAGAGGCTCTGAAATAATTGCATATAAATACAGTCGCAGAGCTTATAATGCATAGGGTTTTGGCAAGGAAAAAGGGGTCAACTCACCCAGATTCCGATAATGCATAACCGTCATAAATGCATATATGTAGGGTGTGTCTCCCAACTATGGTAAATACAATGTGCGATACATCCCGTTTTTGGTAGAAATATGATTAAAATGTCAAGCATATTCATTTGTTCGTTCTTTCTCGCGCCAGAAATGCCACGTGATCGGCAGTTTCCGACCAGCCCGCATTTGGCTGTTGACTGAGTCAGTGTCTGTTGTCTGCGACTTTCATCAACATCGCCGCTTACTGCACGGTGTTTAGTTTAGACGTGCATCACTCTGGCTTGACTCTTGACGCGTGTGTCGAACATCCGCGAGAATAGAAAATCTTCCCCCACATGTCCGTTCCAATGGCGGTCAGCCTAGCCATGGCGGGCCCTTCACCCCCCCGGGCGCCTGGCGATTTGCACCAGGTTATAAACGTTAGTGACAGCATCGATCAGAGCATCGTGTGCCACAATATTGACCTCGTCTATATTTGTCTCTAGCGTATCAATTTTTTGCGGAATAACCCCACCGAGCAGTCCGCACCGGGAGAGCTGGAACAGTTGATGCGCATTGTTCAGAGTTTCAGTCAAAGTACGTGGTTTCGAAGCTTTGCAGTTTAAAGCGTATGGTTGACGTATCATCCCTAGTCCAGCGCAATCAGAACGCGGCAAGTATGGCTGCGATGCCGAATACGATGAACGGCTCGCATCCGGCGCATGTGCAGTCGACAAATTCCATGTCGTTTACCACAGAGCAGATGGACGTTCTAAGAACACAGGTTCATGCCTTCCGCCTGTTACAGCGCGGCATGCCAGTGCCGGAGTACCTCCAACATGCCATTCGCACACACAATACCGTTGGCCCTGATCTCGAGAAGCTGCTTCATCAGCAGGATACAAACGCGAAGATTGTCGACAACGCGGTCAAGATGGCCAAGGGAGAGACAGTGCCTGCTGCCGATAGACCTATCAAGAATGAATCTCCTGCACCTCCACAGGCCAAGACAGAAGAACCTGAGATCCCTGTCGACCCTGCAGATCTGCCCAAAGGGCCTTTCATGGAGGACGACGTGGATTCGGGCATCTATCCGTACAATGCGTATCGACATCCGTTTTCGCATTTGAAGCGTCCCTCCGAGATGGATCCCAAGCTATTTGCCACTCGTATGCAACGCCTGCTTGTGCCAACACTTATGCCCACTGGACTGGACGCTCATCAAATACTTGCTGAGCGAGATCGTTTTATTGAGGCTCGCATAGCGCAACGTATCCGTGAGCTCGAGACCTTACCTTCAACAATGGGCGACGGCGGTCTAGTTGACGTCGACGACACGATGACGGATGACAAGCTGAAGGCCAAGGAAGAGCAGGGTTTGTCTGCGCTGCTCTCTCATCCGGCACCAAACACACATGGCAAGCTACGTGCTATCATCGAACTAAAAGCTTTGCGATTGGTCGACAAGCAACGCCAGCTTCGTGCCATCGTCGCTGAGCGTCTCAACCACGGTTCCTTGCTCCCGATCAACCGAGTAGAGTTTCGACGGCCACGGCGGCCTACCGTGCGTGATACGCGCAAAACGGAAAAGCTCGAGCGCGAGCAACGTGTTGAACGAGAACGACGCGCCAAGCACAAACATGTCGCGCAGCTCAATGTCATTTGCGAGCACGGCCGCGAGGTCATGCGCGTCAATCAGGCTGCGCGCGACCGCGTCTTACGCCTTGCGCGGTCTGTCGCGAACTTCCACGCGCACACGGAAAAAGAAGAGCAGAAACGAATTGAACGCATTTCCAAGGAACGTCTGCGAGCGCTCAAGGCCGATGATGAGGAGGCGTACATGAAGCTTATTGACACGGCGAAGGACACGCGTATCACTCATTTGCTCAAACAGACGGATGCATACCTCGATTCGCTTGCTCAGGCTGTCGTTGCCCAGCAGAGTGAAAGTGGCCCCGTGCATGACGTGCATGAATCAGAAGAAGGCCCAGCGTCTGAAGCAACGTTTGGCGCGCAAACAATGGAAGATGAGTCAGCAGAGGAAAAGGGGAAGGTCGACTACTACGCTATTGCTCATCGTATAACGGAGAAGGTCTCTCGCCAGCCTGCTATTCTTGTCGGTGGTACCCTCAAAGACTATCAGCTCAAGGGTTTGCAATGGATGGTCAGTTTGTATAACAATCGTTTGAACGGCATTTTGGCGGACGAAATGGTAGGTTTTCATTGCGTTTGCATTTGCAGTATATTTGATGACCCTGTGATTTCAGGGTCTTGGAAAGACTATCCAGACGATATCGCTCATTAGCTACCTCATCGAAACCAAACATCAGCGTGGTCCTTACCTGGTCGTTGTTCCTCTTTCAACAATGACCAACTGGTCTGCCGAGTTCGCCAAGTGGGCACCGTCCGTCAGGATCATCGCGTACAAAGGCAATCCTGCCCAACGTCGCTCACTCCAGAACGAACTTCGCATGGGTCAGTTCCAAGTTCTACTCACCACCTATGAGTACATCATCAAAGACCGCCCACACCTCAGTAAGATGAAGTGGATTCACATGATCATAGGTAAGCAATGTTTTTTTTTTCAGCTTGAAAATGTTGTGTGCCTCATGCTATTGGCAGATGAGGGTCATCGTATGAAGAATACACAGAGTAAACTTGCACAGACACTCACGACGTACTACCATTCTCGCTATCGCCTGCTTTTGACTGGTACACCGCTGCAGAACAACCTTCCCGAGTTGTGGTCTCTTCTCAACTTCGCCTTGCCCAGGATTTTCAACTCGGTGAAGTCTTTCGATGAATGGTTCAATACACCGTTTGCGAACTCCGGCACACCGGATAAGATCGAGCTGAACGAAGAAGAGGCGCTGCTCATCATTCGTCGCTTGCACAAGGTGCTCCGGCCGTTCTTGCTGCGTCGCTTGAAGAAGGATGTCGAATCGGAGTTACCGGATAAGTTAGAGAAGGTCATCAAAGTCCGCATGAGTGCGTTGCAGAGCCAGCTCTACAAGCAGATGAAAAAGTTCAAAATGATTGCGGCTGGTCAGGGGACGAAGGGGTGGGTGCAATTTCCTCTCACTATATGCGATAGGAGCATTCACACGTTCTGTACAGCAAAGGGACCAATGGTGTCAAGGGTCTGAGCAACGAACTCATGCAACTCCGTAAGATTTGCCAGCACCCATACCTGTTTGAGAGCGTGGAAGACAACATCAATCCCACCGGTATGATTGACGAGAAGATCGTTCGCTCGTCCGGGAAGGTCGAGTTGCTGAACCGTATCTTGCCGAAGCTATTTGCCACGGGACATCGTGTATGTATTGTTGATTGTAGTTGTGGATGGCACTGATGATTGCCTCTAGGTCCTCATCTTCTTCCAAATGACCAAGGTCATGGACATTATGGAGGACTTCCTTAGATTGATTGGCGTGAGGCACCTCCGACTTGATGGTGGTACCAAGACGGAGGAGCGTGCACAGTTTGTACAGATGTTCAATGCCACGGATTCGGAATACAAGGTCTTCATTCTGTCTACCCGAGCCGGTGGTCTCGGTTTAAATCTGCAGTCTGCAGACACCGTCATTATGTAGGTCCCTCATTTGCTGTTGTTGTCATGCCGTAGCTAAGTTGGCCCGCAGATTCGACAGTGATTGGTGCGTTCGACGACCGATGAAATGATTTCCTTGTGATATTCATTGCGCTCTTCAGGAATCCGCATGCAGATCTTCAGGCGCAGGATCGTGCTCACCGTATCGGTCAGACCAAGGCCGTACTCATTCTCCGTTTCATCACAGAGAAGAGTGTCGAGGAGGCAATGTACCAGCGTGCTCGTTACAAGCTCGATATCGACGGTAAGGTCATCCAGGCCGGCCGTTTCGACAACAAGTCCACGCAGGAAGAGCAAGAAGAGTTCCTGGTTCGTTTTCGCACTTGAAATTAGCCTAGATGTGATTCTGACGGACGGAGTCAGCGCTCTATCCTTGAGGCAGATCAAGAGGAGGAGAACGAGGAAGCTGGCGATATGACCGACGAGGAGCTCAACCAACTTCTTGCTCGTCAAGACGGAGAGGCGGAGATCTACAACCAGATGGACATTGAGCGCGAGCGGGAGGTCCAGGGAAACTGGATCGCCGCGGGTAATACTGGAAAGCCACCGCCACCACTAATACAGCTTGAGGAACTCCCTGAGTGCTACCGAACGGATGAGCCTTTCGTCGTTAAGGAGGATTTCGAGCTCGTGGAGGGTCGTGGACAGCGCAAAAGAACTGTTGTCAGTTACAACGACGGCCTTAGCGATGATGCCTGGGCAATGGTACGTTCTGCAGTGTACACATCGATTTTTGTTCTCTCTGATGAAGCGAATGTAGGCGGTCGAGGAAGGCGAAGACCTCGAGGAGCTGGCGGAGCGCGCGCGTCGAAGGGAGAGGCGGAGAGTCGAGTCGGCCCGCGAGACGCCGCTGTCAGATGCCGAAGTGAAGCCTCGGCAAAAGGGTCGGAAGGGCAAGAACAAGGCAATTCCAGACTACGAAGCTGACGAGGCTGTCACGGGGAAACGCAAGCGTGGCGGAGGGTCCAACTCGATCTCCGTAACACCGTCGATCAATGGCGATGATGACGACGAGCCCGTTTCTGTGCGCGTTGAATGTGATACTTTCACAGTTATGACTTCCTTATGCCATGTTTTCAGAAACGTCGGAAAAAGGCCGGCCCTGATAATCCCCCTGCCGTTCGTGACCGTATGAAGGCAGTGTTCGCTGAATGCTACCGCACGGTCACAGAAGTTATGGATGACACGGGCCGCAAACGGTGTGACTTGTTCCGGGACCCACCAAGCAAGCGGGTGTGTTTCCTTTATTTTACTGCGTCTCCTTCAAACGCCGATGGCATTATCTATGCTAGGACTACCCGGACTACTACCAGGTCATCAAAAAACCTATCGCGCTATCGACAATTCGCAAGCGTCAGAATTCCAACCACTATAAGACTGTGCAGATGTACAGGGATGATTGGAAGCTGATGTTCCAGAACGCGTATACGTACAACCAGGAGGGTTCCTGGGTGTTTGTCGATGCACAGGAACTGCAGAAAGTCTTCGAGGGGACGTTCAACGGCTTAACCCTTGGCTCGGGTTTGCCAGGCGCTGCGTCTGGTGACGGCGATGTCGCGTTGACGCCGATGGATGATGATGAACGACTACCGCCTACGCGTAATAGAAGTCACAACCGCAAGCAGATCATCAGTGACGAGGAGTATCTGACAACGCCCGGTAGTGAATACTGAGAGATGTGATTCAATTTTGTTTGTGTTTACTTCATTGCATTGTTAACTTATTCGACCTGTAACTCGCTAATTCTATGTGTTGTTCTGATTTGTGTGTCAGATCCTGTCAGTGGTACATCTGGGATCGCACTTCCCTGGAATTCCAGTGGAGCAATTCCACTGGGATTCGTTTGATCAAACCTGTGGGAATCTGGTCGGTTGTCCTGGAACCCAGTGCAGCGGCCAGTGGTTCCCACTGGGCTATCCGCTGGCTCCCAACTGACTGGACACAACGCTGATTGACCATACTGAGCAATTGCACGATGAGTCAACGTATCATGTGTCACTTCACCGAACGACAAAAACTCAAAATAATCAATATATTGCTCTACTATAGCAACCAGTAACACTGTAACGTCATGACGCTCGTATGTAAATCTACGATGAATAAACTTAGTATAGACATGGTAGAAAAGGCAAATGAGTGATGTCGACGGTGGGCTACGTCGGTTGCGCGATCGTGCATTGTCGTGCGGTCATATGTGCAGTCATGCAGCGGTCGTGCGGTCGTGCATGTCGTCGAGCGGTCGTGTGCGTGGTCATACAATCGTGCACGCGGTCGTGTGCGTCATCTACACGTCGTGCGGCTGTGTGCATGGCCATGCAGCCGTGCACATTGTCGTGAGGCCCTGCATGTCAACAAGGTGCATATAACAAGGAAAAAATACTCACCTTGGCTCTTGAGCTTGAGCGTTGCGCCGAGCACTTGAACGACTGTAGTGGTCAGCCAGTCATGCATGTCATGGTCACAGTCCGAGTGCAAAGTTCAAACATGTTGACTTCGACTTAGAGGTTGACGGCAAAATCCGAGCTGCTGACTCATTTGCCTGACTCAGATGCGGACTTCGCGAAAATTTGGCAATACATGCTGAGTATTTCAGTTGGTCGCTGATACTGTGATTGAATATCTCATTTCGAGGTTGGTCGCGAATATTTTCATTAATATCTGTAATCTACACATGTTCAAGTATATTTATGTGGGAATCACGTTGGTTTCTATCTAAGTACTTCCCATACTATATGCCAATCCGACAATTCAATCCAACCATCAGCGCTTGTCCTGGCCTGTATACATTGTCGGGGTCGAGACGCCGACCCGCGAATTCGGCTCCCAGATGATGCTGTTTCATGTATCCCGGCCAACCAGGAGTAAACGCATTTCAATTGCTTATATCAGGCGTACTAGTTCCACGTTGTGCGTCTGATGAGCACATCGACATCTCCGACTCTTTCTCGTTTGCCAGATAAAAAACACCGCGCGACTCCGATGATTCTACCGCATCCCTTTGCAGAACGCGAGGATGGCGCTCTTGACGAGGTGCCGTCTGATCATGAGGAGAAGCCACGCACGGTGCGTTATGATATCTTTTTATGAGATTACAAAGTGCAATTATTCATCCATGTACAGCTGGCAGAACAGCGAATGAACGCGCTTTCTTGGTCTATACGACGCAAGCCGGATTGGGAGGCTAAGCTCAAGGATCCCACCATATTAGCGACATGGCGCAGTGAGGCGTTCGACGCACAGAAGAACTTGCAGCGAGAAGAGAAGATGACGGAGAATATGGTATGTGGAGTATATCACATTTCGGAGACTGTTGAACTAGCTGAATCGATGTTCAGATCAATTATGTTTTCGCCGAACTCGAGGTGTATGCACGTCTTATTGTTCCAGAGAGCGGTATCAAGGTATCTTCATGAGAGTACAACCACCCTGGCGCTACTAATGTAAAACTCGTCGCCAGCACGCGTGCGATGATGCCATTTTTTGGGCCAATAGGTTGGTATCCCAGGAGCTTACCGATGATCTTCGTCGCGAAGTGGCCAAGCTTGAGGACGTTCCAGAGTCTGAAAAGGATTGGCATCCTGGATCCAATTATCAAGTCCTGGACCTCGTCCATCCGTCGCTTTATTGCATTGTTTATGGCGTGACTCGCGCCCGCGATCCCGAGAAGTCAGGCGTATCGAAAGTTGTTGCGGAGCCCAGGTGCAAGGGCGACGAGGCCCAATTCATGTCGCAGAAGTTGGCTTGGCTTCCATCTGACTTTGCAGTCTCCGGCGAAAGTACCGTATCACTGGCGTCTCCATATATCAACAACGTGCATCCATCAAATAAAGGCCTCATTTCCGCCATAGAGGGTGTCTTGGGCAAGTTCATACCCATGTTTGAACGTGTCCTGGGCGCTGTAGATCGTGAGGACAAACCTGCTCGTCAATACGGGACAGAGGAAACGTATGCGCGTATACGTCGCGTCGCTTGTCTCTGGAAAAATCATGATAATGAAGAACCACGAGACTATATTAATGACGATTACGAAGAGTCTGACTACGCCGCGTATCCTGGTGAGGACCCGGACGAGCGACGTCTCAATTGGTATCGCACTATGGACGACCTTGTTCTGCCGGATGCCCTCCCTGAATACAATGGCGCTCTGGAGAAGTACTTCCGCCTTGCCAGGATCCGTGGAGATACGATTCAAGTCATCGTCAAGCTGGCGAATATCCACTTGACTCCGGACAATCCTGAGTATGCCGGGGGAAGTTGGCACGTTGAAGGTAATCTCAGTAGTCGTTTTGCTTTCAAGCCCCTTGCCGATTCTTGCGTAGGGATGTTGAACGAACGCATCGTGGCGACCGGAATATATGTGAGTGACCTACAATTTTGTAGGTTCATCGACTCACCGATTTCAAACTTTCAGTACTACGATTCGGAAAACATTACAGAGTCACAGCTCCAGTTTCGTGTGTCCGTCAGTGGTCCGCACTACCACATGCAAGACGACAATGTATGCATGTCCTGGGTTTACGGCATAACCCGGGACATGCCGCTCGTGCAAGATCTCGGCGCGGTACCTACCTCCGTTGGAACATCGTTGGCATTTCCAAATATTTACCAGCACTGCGTTTCACCCTTCAAGCTGGCGGATCCGACCAAGCCGGGCCACCGCAAGATACTTGCGTTCTTCTTGGTTGACCCGACGAAGCGTGTACTGTCTGCGACAGACGTCCTGCCACAGCAGCGTGAGTGGGTCAGGGACGAGATAGCGCTGGGTCCTGCATCTCAGTCACGCCTCGGCAGGCTTCCGCCCGAATTGCGCGACATGATTCTCAATCATACGGACGGGCTGATGACCCGTGAGGATGCCGAAAAGTACCGTGCAGAGTTGATAGAGGAACGCAGTCAATTCGTGGCGACTTACAACGACGAAATTGTGCAGCTTGAATTCAATATGTGCGAACACGTGCGTGAATCTTTTTTGCGATCAACTTGACATCCGCTGACCGTCGCTTATAGTGACTACGGACACAGGTATTCGGGATCCTCCAATCGAGTGTATGATTATCTTTGTCCTCAAGAAAGGATAGTGTGTATATGCATTGTGGAAAACGGTATTACATGTACAGGATGTCGCGACTAAAGGTAACAAGTAAAAAGGCCCAGGAACGTCGTTCATGAATCCAAATCGCGCAAGTAAGCCCGTTTGGCATCCCGTAGTGCCATTCCCGCTGCAGCGGTGCGCACTCCAACGTCTCTCTGCTCTCGCTGCGCTTGCGCTTCTGTAGGCGAGTCTGAAGGCTGCTGTGGAGGCTGCTCTGAGGTCTGCTCCAGAATTAGCTCGTCCATAGGTCGGAAATACGGCGGGGGCTCTTCTTCTGCGGGGTACACATGACTCGGCGCTGCGCTGCCACTCTGCAGTGAAAGAGTCGTAGGTTGACCGCTGTTGTACGGTTGATAGGGACTGGCCGTATTCAGCGGAGAGCTCTGTGGGGATGGGAGCATGTTGATGGTCGGGTGGATGTTGAAGGGAATGATTTCTTTTTCCTCTCCATCTTCGCCTGCCTCGCGCTTGTCGCGCTTGCGCAGGTAGTAAATATACATGCCAATGAATACGATGAGGGCTAAAGCGACGATGGATCCGATGATTGTACCGGCCATGGCACCTTTAGACATGGAATTGCTACTGGACGCCTGTGCGCGCGGAGCGATGCCCATTGTACCCTGGCTTGAGCTGCTGATAATGAATATCCTACACGATGCGGATGTATCAGAAAAAAAATTGGAAGCATTTTCGTGAGAGTGGGTGATACTCACAGATACACGGACGAAATAAACGTCGAGCCAAAGAGATAGGCGTCGTCTGTGGTGTCGCTCCACCCCTGAATAGCCCCCACACACCCACCGTTGGTATTCTGCAGTACCAGTACCTCTTCTGTAACGTTGAAAGACATATCGTTGAATGTTATCGACAGACGTATGCGTGTGTCACAGGGTAGGGACCACATAATCGTGTCGTTCCCTTCCATCGCGATTTTTGATCCCGAAATGCGCGCATCTATCAAAAAACACCGTTGAGCTTTCTGTCGTGTGATATGCAGATAACTGAACTTACACACTGACTGTGCAGAGCCGGTAGGGAAGTAGATGTACGGATAATACGGGTCAAATATTCCCGTCATCCCACCCCCGCTCTGGCTCAGGTATTCATCGTCGTATTCACATTCCCACGCGTCAACGTCGACAACCCAGTCATAGTCAACCGAGGAGTTCATCATGATCATGGACTTGTAAGTCGGTTCGCCGACATACGCGGCGGGGTCGGGCGCGACCCAGTCAAGCCGTCCGCCGTCCGCACTGCTGCCACTATCAACAGTCCACGAGTTGAGTGCCATACCGAACGAGAAATTCGTCCGTGTAGGATGGTCCTCCAGCCATCCATGATAAATCGTGGCCGAAAAGTCGTCGTCCCGCGAGTTCGTGCCTAACCCAAGCGCGCCGCCGATGGAGCTCTGGGACGCGAGGAACGAGCTGCCCGAGACGGTTTCGACGACTGTTCCATTGAGATTGATAGGGGGGAAGTGTTAGAGTAGCAAAAAGTATGTATTGTACGGACATACTCGTTTGGTTTAGATATTTCCAAGCAGATCCATTTTCCGTTCGCATGAAGCAGTCTTCACGTATCAGACCAGCGTCTATCATCGACCCTTCTGGGATCGTGACGTTTTGAAGGCCGGACTCATATTCGACGGTAGTGGACTCCGAGGAATTGTATCTGCATGCCCTATAAGAACGACCGGGTCTTCCATGGT
>KN882046.1:0-135607 GCA_000934395.1 Fistulina hepatica ATCC 64428 | reverse complement strand
TAACAACGTGCATCCATCAAATAAAGGCCTCATTTCCGCCATAGAGGGTGTCTTGGGCAAGTTCATACCCATGTTTGAACGTGTCCTGGGCGCTGTAGATCGTGAGGACAAACCTGCTCGCCAATACGGGACAGAGGAAATGTATGCGCGTATACGTCGCGTCGCTTGTCTCTGGAAAAATCATGATAATGAAGAACCACGAGACTATATTAATGACGATTACGAAGAGTCTGACTACGCCGCGTATCCTGGTGAGGACCCGGACGAGCGACGTCTCAATTGGTATCGCACTATGGACGACCTTGTTCTGCCGGATGCCCTCCCTGAATACAATGGCGCTCTGGAGAAGTACTTCCGCCTTGCCAGGATCCGTGGAGATACGATTCAAGTCATCGTCAAGCTGGCGAATATCCACTTGACTCCGGACAATCCTGAGTATGCCGGGGGAAGTTGGCACGTTGAAGGTAATCTCAGTAGTCGTTTTGCTTTCAAGCCCCTTGCCGATTCTTGCGTAGGGATGTTGAACGAACGCATCGTGGCGACCGGAATATATGTGAGTGACCTACAATTTTGTAGGTTCATCGACTCACCGATTTCAAACTTTCAGTACTACGATTCGGAAAACATTACAGAGTCACAGCTCCAGTTTCGTGTGTCCGTCAGTGGTCCGCACTACCACATGCAAGACGACAATGTATGCATGTCCTGGGTTTACGGCATAACCCGGGACATGCCGCTCGTGCAAGATCTCGGCGCGGTACCTACCTCCGTTGGAACATCGTTGGCATTTCCAAATATTTACCAGCACTGCGTTTCACCCTTCAAGCTGGCGGATCCGACCAAGCCGGGCCACCGCAAGATACTTGCGTTCTTCTTGGTTGACCCGACGAAGCGTGTACTGTCTGCGACAGACGTCCTGCCACAGCAGCGTGAGTGGGTCAGGGACGAGATAGCGCTGGGTCCTGCATCTCAGTCACGCCTCGGCAGGCTTCCGCCCGAATTGCGCGACATGATTCTCAATCATACGGACGGGCTGATGACCCGTGAGGATGCCGAAAAGTACCGTGCAGAGTTGATAGAGGAACGCAGTCAATTCGTGGCGACTTACAACGACGAAATTGTGCAGCTTGAATTCAATATGTGCGAACACGTGCGTGAATCTTTTTTGCGATCAACTTGACATCCGCTGACCGTCGCTTATAGTGACTACGGACACAGGTATTCGGGATCCTCCAATCGAGTGTATGATTATCTTTGTCCTCAAGAAAGGATAGTGTGTATATGCATTGTGGAAAACGGTATTACATGTACAGGATGTCGCGACTAAAGGTAACAAGTAAAAAGGCCCAGGAACGTCGTTCATGAATCCAAATCGCGCAAGTAAGCCCGTTTGGCATCCCGTAGTGCCATTCCCGCTGCAGCGGTGCGCACTCCAACGTCTCTCTGCTCTCGCTGCGCTTGCGCTTCTGTAGGCGAGTCTGAAGGCTGCTGTGGAGGCTGCTCTGAGGTCTGCTCCAGAATTAGCTCGTCCATAGGTCGGAAATACGGCGGGGGCTCTTCTTCTGCGGGGTACACATGACTCGGCGCTGCGCTGCCACTCTGCAGTGAAAGAGTCGTAGGTTGACCGCTGTTGTACGGTTGATAGGGACTGGCCGTATTCAGCGGAGAGCTCTGTGGGGATGGGAGCATGTTGATGGTCGGGTGGATGTTGAAGGGAATGATTTCTTTTTCCTCTCCATCTTCGCCTGCCTCGCGCTTGTCGCGCTTGCGCAGGTAGTAAATATACATGCCAATGAATACGATGAGGGCTAAAGCGACGATGGATCCGATGATTGTACCGGCCATGGCACCTTTAGACATGGAATTGCTACTGGACGCCTGTGCGCGCGGAGCGATGCCCATTGTACCCTGGCTTGAGCTGCTGATAATGAATATCCTACACGATGCGGATGTATCAGAAAAAAAATTGGAAGCATTTTCGTGAGAGTGGGTGATACTCACAGATACACGGACGAAATAAACGTCGAGCCAAAGAGATAGGCGTCGTCTGTGGTGTCGCTCCACCCCTGAATAGCCCCCACACACCCACCGTTGGTATTCTGCAGTACCAGTACCTCTTCTGTAACGTTGAAAGACATATCGTTGAATGTTATCGACAGACGTATGCGTGTGTCACAGGGTAGGGACCACATAATCGTGTCGTTCCCTTCCATCGCGATTTTTGATCCCGAAATGCGCGCATCTATCAAAAAACACCGTTGAGCTTTCTGTCGTGTGATATGCAGATAACTGAACTTACACACTGACTGTGCAGAGCCGGTAGGGAAGTAGATGTACGGATAATACGGGTCAAATATTCCCGTCATCCCACCCCCGCTCTGGCTCAGGTATTCATCGTCGTATTCACATTCCCACGCGTCAACGTCGACAACCCAGTCATAGTCAACCGAGGAGTTCATCATGATCATGGACTTGTAAGTCGGTTCGCCGACATACGCGGCGGGGTCGGGCGCGACCCAGTCAAGCCGTCCGCCGTCCGCACTGCTGCCACTATCAACAGTCCACGAGTTGAGTGCCATACCGAACGAGAAATTCGTCCGTGTAGGATGGTCCTCCAGCCATCCATGATAAATCGTGGCCGAAAAGTCGTCGTCCCGCGAGTTCGTGCCTAACCCAAGCGCGCCGCCGATGGAGCTCTGGGACGCGAGGAACGAGCTGCCCGAGACGGTTTCGACGACTGTTCCATTGAGATTGATAGGGGGGAAGTGTTAGAGTAGCAAAAAGTATGTATTGTACGGACATACTCGTTTGGTTTAGATATTTCCAAGCAGATCCATTTTCTGTTCGCATGAAGCAGTCTTCACGTATCAGACCAGCGTCTATCATCGACCCTTCTGGGATCGTGACGTTTTGAAGGCCGGACTCGTATTCGACAGTAGTGGACTCCGAGGAATTGTATCTGCATGCCCTATAAGAACGACTGGGTCTTCGTTGGTAGCCTTGAGGCTACGTACAGAGTGGTAGAACGGCAGCTGGTGCAATTGACGCCCTCAACTGACGTGTAACTATCTGAATCTTCAGTGTACTGAGGTCAACCTTGAGAGGGAGGGCACTGACCCTGTTGACATCGTCAGACCGAAAGGAATGTGCTGTGCATGTGTGCCGTTTGACTGGTAGGCGAGTCACGTAGTCAGATTCCTAGCTGTGGAAGAAATGGAAAGCGACACACCATATTGACCGCGATAGCGTATGTACCGGCATTATCTACGGTTAAGGGAATGCGTACGGTGGATGGATTGCTCGAGCCTTCACGCTTCCACAGACCCTCTAGATCTCTCGGCCAGAGACTGGACAAGGACGCGGAGTGCTCATATGCATGGGCCGCGGGCGCAAAGGTCGCTACTGCCAGACCAAGGAGAAGCTGAAGCATTTCTCCAAATACGAATCCTTTCAATGACAGTGGACGTCTTGTTCAGAACGAGCGAAGGCTGCCACGGCGTACGGCAGATGTTGATCCAAGGTCCTGCAATCGCACCAATGCCAACCTACCGACGGTAGTTATCCGTTTTCTGAATAGGATGGAACACCTTGCTTCTGATATGCCGCACGTCCGCTGATGTGGAAAATTTCTCAAAGATCAGTCCAAAGAGTCGACGGGCAGTTACACAGATTGGTGGCACTCGGCACCGTGGACTTTTGTACTGCATCGTTACTGCCATGAAACAGTACCTACAGGGCAGCTTTGCCTCTTTGAGGTTGATCTTGAGAAGTTTCACAGAAAAAGCATGCGCTTAGACGTTCATGTGGGTTTGTAATAGGGAGCACAGAAGGATGATTGGCTGACCGCGAGAGTTCGTATGTGGCAGGGGCGACCCGAGATGGCCGAGGCATTGCAACAGAAGATTGATTAATTGGTGAAAACTGTATTCACCATCAGGCACAAGAAAACGTTCTGACACTCGCTGGCCGGTTTAGCTGACGCTGAGAAGGAAAATGGTTTGAAGTAGTCTCCTGAAGGCAGAGTGACGGAAAGGACAGACACCGACCCACCTGGCACCCCGGCGCCCTCTCTGTCAGTTAGAAATCATGGGACCAGATGAGAAAGTGCTGTTTGAAAAGAGTTGACGACGAAGCGGTTCATGGATTTGCGCCCTGGCAGAGGTCGTTGAACTGGTCGTTGCTGTCTCGCAGTCGTTCGCCAAGGCAATTGCGGCGGAAGCAGCGGAATGACGGGGACCGTGCAGCGAAATGCTCGGCGACGTCGTCCATCGCAGATGCGCAGCAAACCGCCTAAATTTACACAAATGGCGTCGAAGGCTTGCATGCGTACGTCAGTAACGACCATAGCACGATGTATTCGAGGGATAAACGTTAAAGCTTTATACAACACCATCCACAACACATACCTCAGAAAGGTACAGATGAGGCATTTATGCGATGGTGCTTGTAGACTCGGAGTACCAGCAAATTCGGGAAAGCCCCAAATGGTCCTTGCATCACTTGTTAATGCATAAGGCTAGTGTCGAGGCCGTGCCATTCCGTTTCAGACTGCGTGGTGTGGTTTGCAGCTATGTGTAGCTACGCAAACTAAACAAAGCATACAAAAGGTCGTGAGTTAACGAGAAAAGTAGCCATATCCAGGGTGATTATATTGCACTACTACCACGACTCCGCCGCCGTTTGATACAAGAAAGTATAGGCGTGACCGTTCCATTTCCGCAACCATTCTCTTAGAAGAGTCGACTCCTTCGCGG
The DNA here is from genome assembly GCA_000934395.1 of Fistulina hepatica ATCC 64428. Lineage (NCBI taxonomy): Eukaryota > Fungi > Basidiomycota > Agaricomycetes > Agaricales > Fistulinaceae > Fistulina > Fistulina hepatica. The sequence continues at coordinate 130,853 of KN882046.1, read as the reverse complement.
CGGCCCGAACATGTACTGACTGGCGTGCTCCCGGCGCAAGACAGGATAGGAAAACCATAGTTGGTGTTAGACCCTGCCAAATGTCAATAAGCACACCACAAACACAGATGAAAATGCCAGCACTGTACCACTGCAAAATGGGGTGCTATGATACAACTTCGAACCAGCCGAACGGCGAATTAGCCAGCCCGTACTTCTGCCGAAGCTCTTTCATAGCTTTCTCTGAAGGACGCCGAGAATGTGGATGCTTGGTGTCGAAGAAGACGAAGCAAGGATAAAGTCCGCCATTCTCAGGCCGGACTAAGTGGTAGCGCCAAGTGCGGACGGCTTCAGGGAACTCCTGGCATGCCTCCATGGCCATTAAGGGCGCCGCAATAGCTGTACGGTGGTTGAATTCTTTGGCGCGTTGCTTCTCTGACAGGTCAGGAGAGAGAGGCCCATCTTCATTCTCGGAGTGGCGCATAAGGCTTGCGTTCGTCATACATAGGCCGTAGATCATATGTCCCAGTTGGCGATCGGGTCGAGGATAAGGAGTGATTCTGGGTTGGTTCGAAGGGTCTGCGAAATATGCGTGGGGGCCGAGCGGGTTGTAGTGGTGGTCAGAGTCTGACATCGTGCACGAATAAAGATGGTGGTGGTTTGCAAAGAATCTGAAAGCGAAGAAAAGTGCCAGTGAATACTTACATACATAACAGACGATTTGCGCCAGCCGGCATTTGAAATTCGAAATTTGAAATTTGATCATAGACGCGGCACCGAGCCTGACCCCAGTGACCGTTGCAACAGACACCATCGACACGTCCTCACAATGCTCGTCCTCCTCAACTCTCTTCAAACGAGCCCCCTGACTGCATATGTCTCGTTAACAATATGCAAGCCAAGTCGAGAGGCTACTCAACAATATTCAATCCGCGGAATACAGAAGTGGACACATTTTCTCGCTCATTGCAGATAAACTTTCTATAACACCATCAACAACTTACAAATACCTCAGAAAGGTTAGTCTCCCGTAGGCAGACCAAAAAAATGGAAGTAAGCCGTTCCATTTACAGAAAGGTATAGACGAGACATGTACATATGCGCCGGTGCTTGTACCACACTCTATGGAGTGCAGCGACCGGCCGGGAGAGGTTGGTATCTGTTGGTATACGAGCCTAGTACCACACCAGCAACTTGAAATTCAAGAAAATCCCAACATCACTTGGCAAGGATTCCGTTTCAGACTGCGTGCTGTAGTTTCCGGAAATACCTGCTTGACCATCTACGAAAACTAAACAAAGCATACAAAAGGCCGTGAATTGACGAGAAAAGTAGCCACATCCATGGTGATTATATTGTACTATGTACTCTGCCCCCATTTGATGCCAAAAAAATGCAAGCATGACCGTTTCATCTCCGCAACCATTCTCCCAGGAGAGTCGACTCCTTGGCGGCGGCCCAAACATGTGCTGGCTGGCATGCTCCCGGCGCAAGACAGAATGGGAAAACGATAGTGGGTGAATAGAACTCTGCCAAATGTCAATAAGCACACCACAAACACATATGAAAATGCCACTGGCAGCACTGTACCATGACAAAAACACCAAGGTGCTATGCTACAACTTCGAACCAGCCGAACGGAGAATTAGTCAGCCCGTACTTCACCCGAAGCTCTTTCATAGCTTTCTCTGAAGGACGCCGGGAATGTAGATGCTTGGTGTCGAAGAAGACGAAGCAAGGATAAAGTCCGCCATTCTGAGGTCGGACTAACTGATAGCGCCAAGTGCGGACGGCTTCGGGGAACTCCTGATGTGCCTCCGCGGCCATTGAGGGCGCCGCAACAGCTGTACGGCGGTTGAATTCTTTGAAGCGCTGCTTCTCTGAGAGGTCGGGAGAGAGAGGCCCCTTTTTATTATCGGCGTAGCGCATAAGGCTTGCGTTCGTCATACATAGGCCGTAGACCATATGTCCCAGTTGGCGATCGGGTCGAGGATAAGGAATGATTCTGGGTTGGTACGAAGGGTCTGCGAAATAAGCATGGGGGCCGAGCGGATGGTAGTGACGGTCAGAACCTGACATCGTGCACGAATGAAGATGTGGCGATTTGCACGAAGAAAAGTGAATAACAAACCATTTTGTGCCAACCGGCACCGCGATTTGAAATTTGATCATACACCGCTGCACCATTTAAGTACAATCATCGTACAATTGATCAACGTACTCAAATCGTACGAAAATCGTACGATTTGCGTAAAAATAGTATTGTACGAAATAGTACTGTCTGATGGAGTCCAACAATTGTACGATAATCGCACGTATATTGTACATAATTTGTACTGCGATCATACTTACAGCGGTGTTATTCGGAACTCCCACCAATGGACACGTCACACAACCACATATGGCAACAATTATTGATTCAATTAATTACCGAAAATGGAAACTACATAGGTATATGAATCATGGCAAATAAACTTTGGGAAGCTGGGACCAATGAGGGGCTTGTGACGCGACGTTGCAGGCAGAAGGCACATGGATGCTGGAAGTGCTGCCACCAGGTGCAAAATGAGTATTTCGAGCCGAAAAGGACACTGTGGGAAACATTATCAGACGAAGCCCAGCTCGTCACACAGGCCTCTCACATGTACTGGTGTCGACTACTTCCACACATTTGCACTCGCCTCGAAGTTGGCGACAATCCTCGCAATGGCTGTCCAGCCTCAGCTGGAAATTCATCAAGTTGACATAGAGGGTGCACATGCGTCGTGAACTCACCGATGACGAGCAAATCTGGATGTGACCCCCAGTTATGCAGCACCAGGCACTGGTGGACAGCTTAATGCAACGCAAACAACAAAACATAGCAGAGGACATGGCGCGGTCAGCAGATAGGTGTTCTTGCTGAGCACCGAGCGCTGAAAGCGCTGAATGGCAGCGCCATTTGGTGGTTGGCGAAGGAAGGAGCAAGGAGCAAATTTTGTTGAAGTCAACATCGGATCCGGCCGGAGTCGGAATACGTGGCACGTGGCAGTCACATTGGCGCAAAATCACAATGTCAGCCAAATTAGGCATGGTGTGATTCTCCCCATTGCTCAGCACATCAATCAAATTTGATGAAGTACCAACATTGTACTGTAATTTGTACGTTCTGAGTACCCTAAGACTGAGTACGATTATCGTACAATTATTGTACGATGCGGGTACAATTATTCGTACGATTCAAGTCATTATACTATTCGTACGGAAATCGTACACATTTTGGTCAGCCGTGTAGACACGGCACCAAGCCTGACCTGACTGTCCTGACCGTCCTCTAGTTGCAACCACTGCTGCGACAGACGCCATGGTGAGGGTCCTCACAATGTCGTCCTCCTCAACCCTCTTCAAACGAGTCCCCTGACTATGTCTCGTTAACGCCATGCAAGCCAAGTCAAGAGGCTACTAAACAATATGGACGTTCAAAGCTGTCGATTCTGCGACAATTTATCTTCGATTTAACTCGCGATTTATCACGAGGTCTGTAGAATCGACGCCAGAATCCAACCTCGATTCTGGCGTCGATTCTGACATTGATTCTGATGTGTGCTGTCAGTCCGCCAAAGGGATCAATCCGTGATTTCATCAACCCGCGCACGGAACCAGGTGCATGCTAAGCTCCCTCGTGCAATTTTCCTTTCCTTTCTGCCATAGGTTTCAATACTCTATCTTATTTGTTGTAATACATGCCAATTTTATTCTACTGCAGCAAATAAACTCGCTTTGAGTTCTTCTCGCTTCAAACGACCCTGTAGAAGCTCCAGATCATTATTGCCATCAAGTTGGTCCTCATCCGCAACAGCTCGATGCCTGCGTTCCCTCCGCCACCTCCGCTCAGCCTCTTTCTGCTTTGCCTGATACCTCTTTCCTTTTTGGTAAAACCGGTCCTTCGAAAAATCTTGACTTCGTTCATGATGAATTGCGAACACATGCAAGTTAATGCAGGAGGTCACCCAAAGTGCAGCATACTGAACACTGCGCTCGTCATCAATTGTCAAACGAAGGCCTTTCAGTGATGACCATCGGCCTTTGAGATATCCAACACAGTGCTCTGAGCGCACCCGGACATGTGAGACCACGTAGTTGTGGGTTTTGTTCTGTTCGAGCTCCTTCTCTGGTCTACACAATAAAATTTATCAGCACCATAGATTAGTATAAGGTATAGGGAAAATACTAATAACTTCTTATATGGAGACTGACACCACCGTGTCAGAGGATATGTAGTGTCGGCCCAAATGAATTCACCCGGCTCCAATAGATGGTCATGTTTGACAGGTAGGCGTGTTTCTTTCCACGCAGTGGCATCGTGTTGGCTACCAGGAAGGCCAACCCCGTAGTCAATGATACACAGATCTGGTGTCGAAATCAACTAAATTTTGGGTCTATAAGCACTAACAAACAGATACAAAGGTATAAACTCACCTGTACATTGAGAGAATAATTGGATTTACGGTCAAACCACATATTTCCATAGAATGAAGGACATCAGAAGAGCGGGACCAGGGTACCATCGACCATGCACCAACCATCCCGCCATGCTGGACATGAAACCGACTCCACCCACTCTTTTGCACGCTCCTTTGCATGTGCATTGCTCCACTGCACACATGAGTTGCGGAATTGTTCTGTGTTAGTGGCCTTCAGGACATGTGTTGTATAGAGACCAACAGTCCCATAGCCGATGCCAAACTGCAAAGCAACCTTCCTTGTACTCGCTGCATTGCCATAGTGTCTGAAACGGTATAAGGCAACTGTGACCTGCTCCACAACAGGTGCTTGTTCATTACTAGACGTATTGTGGAATACGCTGTCATCAGAAATGGCTTCAATGAGATCATCAAAGCATTTAGGCGTGATACGAAGATAGCTACGAAAAATATCGGGGTGATTATTGTGCCATTCCTCGAGCAGCAAATGAATGAGTGTGTGATCCTTTGCGATATCTCTGCACTCGTTGTAGTAATGATTGGCATATAAGACAGCTAGTTGACGTAGGTGGTAAGAAGCTGGCCCTAGATCATCATCGGGATCATCTGAAGAGCTGCTCGAAGTACTGGAGTCTGTGTCTGAGCTGGACTCGGAGGAACTGGAACTATCAGTAGAAGACACATTGGTGTCGTCATCAAGTTGTGCACCACCGGCACCAGCATCATCATCATTGAGTTCGAGTGCACAAGCCTCCAACCGAGCAATAAGATTGACAAAAAAGGCTTGTTCGAGAGCATCTCGAACTTGCTCCCGCTCAGATTTTGGTGCCATCGAAAACAAAGACGAAAGAAGCCTCAGCCGCGCGTTATCAGGCGCGTGTTATCAGATCGTCGGACAATTGATCATCGGTGATGAAAAATCTCGGCCCGAACTACAGAATCGCAGAATCGCAGAATCGCAGGGGTGATCAAAGCTCAACCCCAGCCAAAACGGCCTCTATTCAGTTAGATTGAGATGAATCCAAATCGATAGGACTGTGGAGAATCAATAGATATATGCAATACATTGTGATTTAAGTGAATTATCTACCTTGATTCTTTCACTCTGTTGCCATTTCAGATGCATTTGAAGCCCTCGACAACTTTTGGGATATTAGCAGTCCGATTTGATTCTTTGACTTCAACTTGAAGTCAACATGGGTCTTGTGTTTGGCTGAGACACGAGACATGTGCTCGTGTCGGCATCAGACTTTCAAAGTTCGGTAACCGCCGAAGTCACCTTGTTAACCGCCGCCGCGTGACTTGCACAGTTTATTCAACTTGTTCTTGACTCTCATCGCACAACACTTCTCTTCGCCGTCAGTCGGCCTTTTCTGCTGTCTTGGAGGTGCGTCTTCCGTTCTTTGTCATTTGCATTGTGTTTTATTACATTACTTACTTTGCTTTTGTTAGGCTGTGCAAGCCCAGGGTCTTCATAGTACAAGGATGGCATGGTGAGATATCTCACTTTGAATTGACATAGCGACGTCAAATTGACAGCCTCAAGCCAACAGATTTTTCACATGTCCATGGGCTTTTGGTGGGGCAGCAATGGCTGTGGTGGGAGTGGTAGTAGGCAACTGGGGTGGTGGCGGGAGCAGCAGGGGTGGGAGCAGCGGCGGCAGTGTGCATACGCAGTCCGCCCACAGCAATTCTGTATGGTAGGCTGCGGTGTTAGTATACCATGTATAGATATAGATATGTAGTGATTTTCAATAAATGATATTGATTTACTTCCATTGAGATTGTTGAAAGTAATTGATTCAAATATATTCAGATGAATATAGATGGATAGTGGGAACCATCGGTCCGATGTAGCCGACAGTAAATGCGAAAAAATGTGAATATCCACTTCTAAATGATACCAATATATCTCAATTGACCTCAATCGAATTTGGCCTTTACCGAAGGGCTCATTAAGATTCAGGTCAATTCTCATCCATCTGTATCGATATATTGTTGTCCATCGCTCTCTATCGACCTGCACAGAGGCCGTTTTGGCTGGGGCTCAACACCCGATTCTGGTCAAATTCAACTTCATAAATCGGAAGATAAATCAATGCAGAATCGACGCAGAATCGGCAACTTTGAACGTCCCTAATATTCAATCCGCAGAATACAGAAGTGGACATATATTTCCTTGTTCATTGCGAATCCCTGATCAATGAGGTGCCCTAAAATCCAGGATAATGCAAACATGGTCAAAGGTGCTAGACCACACTAACGAGGGAAACCTACTGAGTGATTGGACGAAAACCGGATCCGGGGTTTTAGTGGGTAGCGCGGTGCTACAGCCGTGAGTCCCACACTACCCTTGCTAGGGTGTGAGGAAACTCATCCCCCCGGACGGTGGTCCTTTTTGTTTTTTATCGCCCAATCCTTCTGCTGCAGGGTATGCTGCCATCCGGTATCATCCCCGCGCTTACCTTACACGATGTAAGCGTGCTTCTCTGCGCTCTTTGGGAGTGCAAATATCAGCACGACTCATCGTCGCCTGCCTCACTGGAGGTGAAAGCCCTCCCCATCTAGCTGGCGTTTTGGTGTCCGGATTATATCCGCGCTCCAGCGCTGTAAATGCTCCACCAAAAAAAAAAAAGAATCCCTGATCAATGGTGACCCATTGATGATAGTAAGCTTTCTATAACACCATCAGCAACAAATATGTATGTATTCGCTTGACCATCTACACAGACTAAACAAAGCATACAAAAGGCCGTGAATTGACCAGAAAGGTAGCCACATCCACGGTGATTGCGAGCGAAGCGAGCATATCGGCTAAGGGTTACACTATGCGCGTGTAAACAAGCGCAAACATGAATGCAAGCAAATGTCCTGTTTTTGAGGCCGTTTTCTCGAGGTTTTCCGACTGCCTTCCCGTTCTCCAGTAGCTACAAAATTTTGCACAGTCCTAGCAGAAACCATGAAGCACATAGCCAAAAAAGTTGGAGTCCGTAGCTGTTCAAGTCGTTGAGATCTACGACAATCTATTGGTGCCTCAACAATCTCTAATCTCTGAAGTTTTTCTCGTTCTGTTTCTTCCTATTCAATAATTTACTTGAAATGCATGGTCTACTTTGTGTATCGTATCGAGAAAAAAGAATTATATTGATCCATGAGCGCCGCTGCTTGCCATTGCGAGTAATGGCACGGTTGGCACCACCCGCCTGCAGCTCGAACATGAACTGTTTGCAGTGGCACTGCTGACGAACCACCGGCCGGCCGGTTGAAAATTTTTGTTATCATGCCCATCCTGTTGCAGTGTCGCCATTGAGCGAGCAAATCCATGGGTCACCCATCCTTTATTATATTGTACTATGTACCACGACTCCGCCTCCATCAGATGCCAAAAAAAATGTAAGCATGACCGTTTCATCTCCGCGCCCATTCTCTCAGGAGAGTCGACTCCTTCGCGGCGGCCCGAACATGTACTGGACGGCGTGCTCCCAGCACAAGACAGAATGGGACGATGATAGTCGGTGAATAAAACTCTGCCAAATGTCAATAAGCACGCCGCAACCACAAATGAAAATGCCAGCACTGTACCATGACAAAACATGAAGGTGCTATGATACAACTTCGAACCAGCCGAACGGCGAATTAGTCAGCCCGTACTTCACCCGGAGCTCTTTCATAGCTTTCTCTGAAGGACGCCGGGAATGTGGATGCTTGGTGTCAAAGAAGACGAAGCAAGGATAAATTCCACCGTTCTCAGGCCTGACAAAACGGTAGCGACGGGTGCGAACAGCTTCGGGGAACTCTTGGTATGCCTCCACGGCTATTAGGGGCGCCGCAATAGCTGTACGGTGGTTGAATTCTCTGAGGCGTTGCTTCTCCGAGAAATCGGAAGAGAGAGGCCCATATTTAGTCTCGGCGTAGCGCATAAGGCTTGCGTTCGTCATACATAGGCCGTAGACCATATGTCCCAGTTGGCGATCGGGTCGAGGATAAGGAGTGATTCTGGGTTGGTTCGAAGGGTCTGCGAAATACGCGTGGGGACCGAGCGGATTGTAGTGGTGGTCAGAATCTGACATCGTGCACGAATAAAGATGGCAGTGGTTTGCAAAGGAGTCTGAAAGAAAGCTATTCAACAAAGCCATTTTGCGGAGTTCGAAAGTTTCAGGTTCCGTCAGCCGGTAACCGCGATTTGACCATAAATGGACGCGGCACTGAACCCCTGACCCCTGACCGTCTTTCAGGTTGCAACCACCACCGCGACAAACGCCATGTCTTCACATCGTCGTTCTCCCCAACCCTCTCCAGACGAGCTCCCTGATTATGTTTCGTCAACAAGGGTCAAGCAAGCCAAGGCGAGAGGCTACTCAACCATCTTCAATCCACGGAATACAGAAGTGGACTACTATCTCGTTCATCGCGAATCTCTGCTCGATTGTGTCCGCGACGTGAACGACGTGTTCTTTCAGGCCCAGCCAAATATCGGCGTCTCCGGAACGCTTCGCATGATGTCGCTGCTCCCAACTGATGATGAGCCTGACCCTCAGCCTCCTGTAGATGCGACCACTGACGACGTCTCATGCGAGGATGATGATGATCCCGACGAGATGACAGACATCCTGCGTGCCGCACGCATAATCCAGCGCCAGGAGCCTTCGCAGCTTGATGAGGGTAGTTCTAGCTCACGCAGAAACCCTGCTCGTGAGCACAAGGTGACTTACTGCGGCCATTGACTTATGCAACCTCAACTAACACATACTTGTTGATCAGGTGAATTCTCTCTATGGGGAATTGAAGACGTTGGTTCCGATTCCCACACCTGCGGACAAATACTCCCTCGACAATCTTACCCGGGATGAGCAAATAGCGCTCGCTGATGCTAAACAACAACGAGACGAAGCAGCTGAAGATCCCATAGACAATGAGGATGGTATGTACCTAGGGCTGTTATTGTCAATGTTTATCTGATAGCGTGTATCTATATTTCAGATATGTTCCTTGGGGATATATCCGCAGTCACCGTGGAAGACCAGAAGGATGATGAAGTTGACCGCTTTCCCGACGTTGGTCTTGCCCATCTTGTCACCTCCGAACGGCCCGAGCCCGACCCAAACGACGATCCCAAAGACCATGAAAGTTGGATCCGTCGTGCCGGCCATAAGGTATTGCACGAATGCTATCTTAGTTTAGGCGAAAATAAGCCCGGCGCTCGCAATACCGGCTCCGGTGAGGATGAGGATGAAAGAGATTTCTTCATCAGGCGACATCTTCTACAAGCAGAGCAGGACCTTTATTATTACTTGTCCGTCTATTTTCACCGCGACAATGTGGCAAAGTCTGTCATTGCGATATCTGCTGCTGGTATATTTTGGCGTTGGCGCGAGTTCACTAGAGACGAAATTCCACCCTACGATCCGCTCTTTGATAGGTGCATGCCGAAGAACGAGGAGCAGATGGATCAGGGCTTCCTAGGCAAATTTGAACTCGTGCCGTTTGTCGAGATCTGTACCCCCGAATCAGATGCGGAAATGACGAAGTTGCGAAATCGCCTGAAGGCAATGGCCGAGAATCATCCCCATTATTCATGCACTTACAATTCTCGACAGCATCAGGAGGAGCTGATCAAGGAGAAGGAGGAGAAGAAGAGGAAGAGAAAAGATGATAAGGAAAAGGAGAAGGCGGCGAAACGAAAAAAGTAATTCATCATGTACTACCACACTGACTCCTTACATCTATATGCACCATCATATCCTTGTCCGTCGATTACACGATTACAACCTCGGACATGCACGGCGGGATGTGATCGAGTATTGCGCGAGGTTCTATCACCCAAGTACATGTTATATACACTCCAGACATTTTTGTACAGAACGGATGAGAATGATACATATGCTTACTTATCTCACCATGCGCGTGTTACGAGAGAACTAAGGTAAGTACAGATGAACGCTTTCTCGTAAAGGACTCCAACTACCAGAAGATATTTGAGCTTTACGGAGGATGATCTGAAGGCGCCCTTTGACTCGCTTTCGCTTGAACACATGTGGATTCGAGGTTGCTGCTCTTGCATTACCGCTCGCCAAGACAAGTGCGGCGAAAGCAGAACAGGCGAGCGAAATGACGGGGACCGAGCGGCGAAATGCTCGGCGACGTCGTCCATTGCAGATGCGCAGGAAAAAGGTGGAAATTTGCACAAATGGCGTCGAAGGGCTTGCATGTGTGTATCACACTACCGAGTCACGACCATACCATGATATATTCAATGGTCAAAGCTTCATACAACAATACCACCAACGACACACACCTCAGAACGGTACAGATGATGCATTTATGGGCTTGTGCTTGTATTGCTTCTTGCCCGCGCCGCTGCCGAACTCGCCTACAATGTGTCCGCTTGCCGCTTTGCTGCGCAACATGTACTTATATATGACGAGGCCCTCGAGGCCGACGGGTCCGCGCGCATGAATCCTGCCGGTGCTGATGCCGACCTCCGTGCCAAAGCCGTAACGGAAGCCATCCGCAAAGCGTGTGCTCGCGTTGACGAACGTACCAGCTGAGTCGACCCCGCGGCAGAATGCAGATGCGGCGCCCTCGTCCTCGGTGACGATACTGTCAGTATGGTGCGACGAATGGGCATTAATCCATTTGATTGCAGCGCCCACGGACGGCACGGCCGCCACGGAGAGCGTCAATGAGAGATGTTCAGTCGTGTATGTAGATGCGGGGTTTGCAGCACGTATGAGGTCGGAAGCAAGTGGGGCGGCGGCGGCGAGCGTTGACGGGTCGCAAAGCAGGGTGACACCCGCGCTGGTCAGTGAGCGAGCCAGGTCGGGCCATAAGATTGTTAGCAATGATTCGTGAACGAGCAACGTTTCTGCGGCATTGCAAGCCGCCGGATAGTCGGTCTGTTTCATGTCAAAACGGGGCATGGCAAAGAGATAGATGGAAAGAGATTGTACCTTTGAATCAAGCACGACACGTTGTGCTTTTGCAAAGTCCGCCGATGCGTCAACATACACATGACAGAGCCCATCTGCATGCCCCATAACGGGGATGCGGGTGCTGTTTTGTATACTACGGACAAGGCTGTTGCTTCCGCGAGGAATAACCAGGTCGATGTATTGGTCAAGTTCAAGCAGGGAAGACACCTCAGCCCGGGTATGTATACTCTGGATATATGTCCCTGGGATTTGTGTCTTTGAGAGACCAGCTTGTATAGCCTGAGCTAGAAGGGTGGCGGTCCTCACGGACTCCTTGCCACCCTTGAGGATCGCAGCATTGCCTATTAAATTATCAGACCACTTGCAAAAATACTCCATGGACTATATACGCACCAGATTTGACTGCCAATGATGCTATGTTTACAACAACTTCAGGACGGGCTTCAAAGATGACAAGGAGAACGCCGATCGGACACGAAACACGATAAAGCTCGAGACCGTCATCCAATGTCGTGGCGTATGACACGCATCCTGTTGGATCGGGCAGAGCAGCGACATCGGATACACCCTGGAGCATCGCATCCCACTTGTCCCCCCGGTTCAGGTCCAATCGTTTGAGCAAAGACTCTGACAGGCGTCCGGCATCGACCTCAGCTTGTGCGGCCTGAAACTCATCAACGTTGGCGACACGCAGGAACGTCGATTGAGGCGTACTATCATATCCTTTCGATTGGCATCGAGGATCTCTGTCTTTCGTGCCTCAAGTTCATTGCGGATTGCCTCCAGGGCTACTACTCTCTCGCTGGAGGGAATGAGCTGTGATTCCTCGAACGCTGCCTTCGCGGCTTGGGCTATTGCCACTGAATCAGGATGTACAGTAGAGCTCATTGTGTTCAGATAAGCAACGTCGGTCTCTGTCGGCTTATGTATGAATAAAAATAAAAACTTGAGTTGTTTTGTAGGAACCAAGTGCCAACGGAAGTAGCTCACTGGAAGTCAGTCAACCTTCTGACGTTACGCAAGTAAGATAACCGTCTGCACAGTTTCTCATCCGATGATATACAGAAAGGGAATGATAACTCTGGTGTAATTGGAAGAACACCTGCACTCGGGTGTCTTTGCTGCCCGAAGATATCGATAGAAGCTGATGAATTTATCGGAGCCGGCAGCATGACTCATCGACGAGTATGCCACTTTCGTCTTGCAATTTGGAGGTGCTTCCACGTTCGAAGTCAACTTGACCAGCACGGTGGGCTCTATATAAGTCCTCTCCAAGATACAGTCTGTAGACTGTTTACTGGATCAAGTATTCTTGGAAAGGATTGTTTTCTCTCCAGGTGTCGTGTGTCGGTCCGCGAGGACTTACGCAGTACTTCCGCAGTCGACGGGCTTACAGCACACCGTCGGCGACTGAGACAATACTGTTCTGATTTTGTACTCTCTTTATCGATTTTCATTTGAGAGCAGGATCGTTTAGGCTCCTCTAACTCTGTTTGGAGCTGTGTTCTGTTCCGATAATTTTAAAATGGTTTGTACATTACAAGGAGACTCGTTCACGAGGTACGGCTGGTCGGTATGCCTATGGATCGTCACGGTTGCGTTCCAGGTATGCACAGTGGGAAGTTTGGCACGTATTCGTCCATACTAACCAGTTTGTCTGAACTTTTCAACGCAACCTCATCCATCCAATCTAGTATGGGTACCACATCTCCGCTCTCAACCAAATCCAGGCGGTATTGTCCTGCAGAAACATAGACCCACTTGCGTTCCCAATGCAGTATGGGCTGCCCAGGTGCATTCCTATGAATGATTTTACTTTCTCTGTCGTTACAAGCAGTCAGTCCGCATATTTATACCTCTGAAATTCGTGCACTGAAGTACGGCCAGTGTTTACGGTCGGCGGGCTGGTCGGGAGCATGCTATCTGGGACGGCAATGGAGAAATACGGAAGACGCGGCGCGCTGCGTTTCACCGCATGGCTGCTTGTCTTCGGAGCTGGTCTACTAGCGGTCAGCTCTAGCGTGTTCATGTTGGTGCTCGGAAGGCACGCATGTATTCATGATGTGCTCAGTCAATTCGCCTGATACCCTTTCTGTGTTCTCTCAGGTTTTGCGTTGGCATCTCTTCGGGTCTTGGTCAGTAATGTACATTCCATCGTTGATGGCTTTTCCTCAGTGTAAGCCTCAATTTAGCCACCTGCATTTGCCCGGTGTTTCTCTCAGAAGTGTCGCCTGCGAAGATCAGCGGAAGTGTTGGTATGGCGGAGCTTTTTATATTTTTCGAGTCCGGTGTTAATGAAGGAGTTGCACGCAGGTATCCTCACCCAGATGGGCATCGTCACAGGCATCATGACTACACAGTGCCTGGGACTCGCCTTCGCAACGCCGTCACGGTGGAGGAACGTACTCTTCTTCTCTTGCGCGCTGGCAGTTGCACAGTCTTTGCTAGCGTCATTCATCGTTGAATCGCCAGCGTGGCTTGGACGTCATGGGCGACCAGAAGATCGCAAGGCGGCGGCGCATCGTCTGTGGCGTATGAACGAAACAGACGCCGAGGCCCCGCTGATTGATGACGCGGACGCGCGCCGTGAAGAAAGCCACTCATTAGCCTCAATTTCTGTGCGACAGCTTCTTGTGTCGAAGGAGTTGCGTACACCACTGTTTGTCACATCCTTCGCCATGTTAGCACAGCAGCTGTGCGGTAAGTCGTCGTATTCCTTGCATGCGAGAAGCGATTTACAGTGCTTTCAAAAGGCATCAATGGTGGTCAGTCGACGTTTGTCTTTTTTTTGGACGGTTAGTCTCATGAACGTCACGCAGTCTTGTATTACAGCAACAACGTGCTTGAACGATCGCTTGGGACGGAGATGGGCCCGTACGTGTCCGTCGGCATTACGGTGATGAACACAATTATGACTTTCGCGCCCATATACCTTATTGGGGTGCGACAAACCTCTTCTGGCTGCTAAGAAACGCCTATCTCATTTTGAACTGCAGCGCTTGGGGTATAAGCAGTTACTGTTGATATCCAGCACTGGAGTAATCTTGTCGCTTGTCGGTGTCGGGTTTGGACTTGATTCTGGCCTGGTGATACTTCCCAGCATAGCGATATTGACCTTTGTGATGTGAGTACCGATGCACACACTCATGAACAAACATCCCGATGTGCTATCCCGCGTAGGTCGTTCGCACTAGGTCTCGGACCAGTTCCCTTCGTCATGGTCCCGGAAATCTCGCCTATACATGTACGTGCTTCAATCCCTGAATGGCACGCAAGACAACTAACACAACTGGCAGGCGGTCTCCGCAATGTCGTCTGTTGCGCTGTCCCTGAACTGTTCGTTATGTTTCCTCTGCCCGTGAACGAGCTTCCGTATACTGAGTTCTCATAGGGATCGCCAACTTTTTCGTCGGCTTGGTGTTCCTAGAGCTGCGCGATATGTTAGCGGGCGGAGACGCCTTGAAAGAAGGCAGGGTATTCTATGTATTTGCAGTAATCTTGGGCCTATGTATGACGGCCTTGATGCGGTTCTCGAAAGCCTTTTGTGAGTATATATCCATTACATCATTCTAGTGTGGTCTATTTTTTTTTTTTTTGCTGAAGTTTGATTTCAGGAAACGACTTTAAAAATTTTTTTCTTATGCACGCGACAGAAAATTTCAGGTGCTGCTCATGTATTATAGTAAGGCGCGATCATCGTGAACGGAGGAAATGGAAGCTAAGTACTTGTTTTGGCTGAATTGATGCTGTACGTATTTTTGCTAGATGTCGGTTTATGTTGGACGCTATGATGGCTCTGCCCAAACCCTTCCCTTCGGTCTTTTTCAGCACCTTGGCGAAAGGCTGTGAAAGCAGTGTCTGAGCGGCATGAAATGTGACGGGCAGCGCGTAGCTTGGAGTCTGTCGCCCCTAGCGCCACCAACCACATCCAAGTGAGTGAACTGAGAAGGGCACTGGTAAGGATACCGATCATGAGCAACGACCGACATGGCTCGCGCTATAGAGTGGTCAAACCTGACTTTCCACAAGCTTCTTCACCGGGGAAGTGTTCTAGTGTGGTTCAATTTTTTAATCGGGTCTGCACATTCCACGACTTTCGGTTCTCCGACCGTCGAGACCAAAAAGCCTTGCGGATTTTTTTCGAGAAGCAACTTTTCGCATGGCGGCAATAAGATGAGTGTGTTGACGATGCATTTTTCTGTAGCTGCCCTTAGCACTGCCGTACTCCGTGCTTCCATCGTTTCTGGTAGGTCTCTCTCATTCGGAAATGAGAACGGTGCTGATTTGCGCGATTCGCAGTTCATCCCTATATGGTCAACTACGAAGCGTGCGCGCCGGGACGGTGAAGCGTGGTGCGGTTCCTGACTTCTTAACAAAATGCGCACGTTACTTTGAAGTGCGCAAGGAGGCTCTTTTCGAGCGTTGCAGTAGGGAGGTGCGACAGAAAGCCTCGAAGAGTGCAATAAGTATTCCGACTCCCGAGATCCGAAACACGACGTGCGTACTCTCACCCGACTTCATTCAGGGCACATCTTTCTCGGGTCTGGTTCCGTATTCAAAGTTTGTGTTCAACGTACGGCATCGGTGGTGAGCTTTGCCGCCACGACATTTGTTAGGGAGAGGAATGGCGTTGAGCTGTACCTTGACATTGGTCTCCTTGGGGCATATGCAACTGCGTTGGAAATACCTATTTAAATACAAACAATTTCCCCTGTGCCGGTGCTACACATTGTCTGTCGTAGGTGCCACACACCAAGGCGACACATACTGAGACAGCACGCTCATACAACGGAAATTTCCATGATGGATGAAGACATCAATCGCGAAGTGTTGAAGAACGGGCAGTGAGGACAACTGATAGTAGTGAAGCTTACATAAATAGTTAGATTAGAGCTACATACCACGGAATAAATACTGCAATATTCTGCAATAATAAATATATCAAATATCTGCTACGTACTTAGTGAGCGGGGTGGCGTCATATCTTCGACTACGTTCTCGCAACACGAAGGTTGCCGACAAAAAAATGAATGATAAGGCGACAGAATCGTGTATGAAGAGATGACGATTAGAAGCTCATGTTTAGGCCAGACTTTCCCTCAGGATCGAACACAATAGCCGGTGTTTGGATGCACGGGTCCTGGATGCTTGCGTATAAAAGGGAAACACGACAAAAATAGGAATGATGCTGTACGCACCGGGTGATCATATGCGATGTCGGTCCTCGTTTCAATGTTGATTTGGAATGTCTCCTGTAGAAGTTTTCAGTTTCGGTGAATGGCGAAGAGATGAAAAAAGGTCAAATTGCACGTGAGACCAGACTGGTGAAGGTAGAAAGAATGGATGCGACGAGAGGATCTGATGTATAGGCACAGCAGCGATGGAGGCGGAAGCAAGAGAAGCAGCGTATAGCGCAAAAGAATTCCGAGCAGCAACTAGACTTGCATTATATGGCCGCCTTCGTTCTTCCGAAGGGCAGCAGTTCAGCGTCGCGAGTGGTATCAATTCCAAACCCATTGACGGCATATCAGCCATGCCGTTAATGTAATCGCGGGCGTTCAAGTTGACCAACAGACAGTTAGTGTACCCTGTAAATGAAGCGGTGAGAGCCCGCCGACTGACCGAGACGAAACGGGTACATACATCGTCCTACTAAAAAAAGCTGTACTATTAGTGATTGCGAGCACAATAGTATGCCCAGGCACTTACACGTGACAATGAATATGAGGAAGAATGGTGTTTCGGGGGAAGTCTTAATCTGTAGTGCACCGATAATTTGAATGAGCGGTCATCCGAAAAGGAAATATTAATGCCGATACATACGAGGATTTCGCAGGCCAGCGCAGTCAGCATGGTAGGAAGGCCTTCAAAAAATGGATTGAGAAGACGGCTGGCATGAACACTCCATGGTTGAACACCTACCAGTGCTGAGCGTGAATATCATCTATGAAGGAAAAAATATGCACCGATCGTAAGACAACCATGGAACCTAGGACTCACCAGACGATTAATGACATCCGTTGATCGCCTGAAGCCAGTCTTGGACTTTTGCAAGAGAACAATCATGACAATGGAGATGAGAACGTCCGTGACAACTGTAAGTATATTTGCCATAGAGAAAAGGTTCTGTAAAGTTTTGTTACTGTCATCCTGACACAACAATGGTGAGGATGTTCGACAAGAATGGGCGATACGTACACCGATCCGTGGGTCGAGGAGGTTGTTCAAGTTTTCCTTCCGATCCCTGCAGGGCAGATGAGCCCATTCCCAAGGTCCCGGAAGATGATTCAGATACTCACGCGAGTAGTACAAGGAATGCTGGTCAATCATGGACCCATTATCATGAGAGAAAGACGACCACTCAGGGTGTTGGGTCAACATACCTATCGCCGTAGCTGGCACAATCGCTCTCAGCGGGGAACAAAAATCAACAGGAGGGCGAGGAAGACTCGCCATTTGCGCTATTGCTCAGCAGAGACTATTTATGAAAGCAGACGGTTGGTTTTTCCATCAGCGATCCATACTAGACACCCACCAGAACGGCTGTTACGCCAAGGGTAATCAGATACGAGGTTTTATTGAAGCGGCACACTGAGAACGCGCTTAATACTCGTATGACATTGCACTCAGGGGCCGCTCACGTTTATAGATCCTCCAGCAGTAGAAACTGGACGTTCATTCAGTCACTTCTCAGCCAACG
This sequence comes from Fistulina hepatica ATCC 64428, assembly GCA_000934395.1. Taxonomy (NCBI): domain Eukaryota; kingdom Fungi; phylum Basidiomycota; class Agaricomycetes; order Agaricales; family Fistulinaceae; genus Fistulina; species Fistulina hepatica. The sequence goes on along the minus strand of KN882046.1, from coordinate 112,779 downwards.
AAGAGCTCAGTGGGAGGGGAATACCTACTGTTGTATGATCATCGCGATGGCAGTCCCTAGACCCTGCTGCACAATGACAAGCCGGTATCTACAAGAATGATCATCAGTCCAGAGGTAACCCCCCAACCTCAATTAAAACATACAAAAATAATTTGCCCTCCTCAAACAATAGCAGGATAGTGACAGCGTCTTGTTGGTGTTTGTAAACCCAGTACATAGTAGCGGGACTGCGGGCGTAAGAAAAGCGAGTGGCTACCAATGTACGTACCTGTCACTAAATACCGATATCCCATGTCTTGCGAGCCAGCCAATACATGCTCGGAATATTATAAAACATCGCACCTGCGAGCATCAGTACTTGGGCCGTGTCCAGAGCGAGGTTGATCGCGACCTTCGAAGGAGATTCAATAGGTCAACGAGGTAACGAGATATGTAATTATGGACACACCATAATTTTGATTGACACATGATCCTTGTGTAAATATGTGCTGAAGTAAAACCATCCTTGCACCATCGCGACTAGGGCAGTTGATGTAAATACCACTTGTCCACACAAAGATGAACCTCAGCAGCTCCTTACTTCCGTAAAGACTAGCACACAATGAAGAGAGTGGTGATCAAAATAGGTAATAAAGAAAAGAAGAGGCAGAACTGACAAGATCTCCACGAGTTGCATGTCGTAGATCATGCCGATACTGTGAATGTTCATCATTCATGGTCAGAGAGATATGAAAAAAAACAGAAAAAAATGGCATGTACGTTGCATCGAGGACCCCCATGATGAGTGCTGAAAGTATAGTCGTATCCACGGCATCCATCTCCTCATCCTGCGCAGCTTATATGTATGTATTTCGAGAAATGCCTATGTCTCACATGCACCGTGACGTTGCAGATGCATAAACCATCATCACCGGGATTCGGACGGGCCTTCAAATTTCCGCGAACGATATGAACAGGAACATCTTTCGTATTGAATCGGTACGCCGAACCCTATTCAAAATACCGTTTGAACACTCAGTGCAATATAGGCTGTGCTTACCTGTTCATTCATGAGATCATGTTATGTGTACCCGAGAGAGAAGAATGCAAATGAACTTGTAAAGACTTCGCGCGGGCCGACACCGAAATTGAAACGCTAGAGTTGACGCATCGCTTGATGGGAAGACTCGGAGATGCTTTCCGCTTACAAAGGTGAGGAGGTAGCTGTGGGAGATTGCGGTCATGTGCGAGATCACGTGGTCGCGTCGCCGTGATCGGAACTACCCGAGAACTATATAGTACACGGTACCGTTGTCTACGCGTCGTATACACTGTACCTACAACCGATTGCCTCAGCGCGTTCTGCGAGGATCAATCGATATACTGTTTGTTTTGTGTGCATACAAGCCTCTTTATCTCACAGTAGCAAGCACTTGCAAGGCATGGAAGGATAACGGGCCCTCCATGACCCAAATAAGCTCGTCCCCGCGTCTTGAATGAGCGCTTACTGCTTAGTATGGACGAACCACGATTCCTGGAATTTCCCCTCGGGCCCTCGCTGCTCAGGCTGTTGTGACTCGAGTCGTTTCAGGATGATTTGCACGGATCAGGACACGGCAACCGTTCAGTGAGGCGGCGACCGAAGTAGATCACCGACCGTCATCGGTGCCAGTAAGTACTGACAATAACTTTATTGAACCTCGGCGGCTTCAAGTTCTGAAGCTTGAAGATCTGAATGGTATGATGGTGTGCGCCGACGATACTGGAGTATTTCGAAGCCGTGCCTGTCCTCGTCTTGGTATTTGCACAGCAAACCTGCAGCCTCCGCCAGATGTATGTTGCCATGTATTTTTGCTTATCTTCGCAGAAGCACCGATATGTTATCTGTGTTGTACATGTGTTATCGATTCGGCCGTCGCCTACCTTATCTCTGTCACGGCTTGAGAGTTGTTCGGCTTTATAACCAGCAGCTCTAGCCCACATGATCCATGGCCACGTCCCGCAGTTTACTCTGTGTAGTCTTGTGAGCTCTGCGACCAACGATGTCTGCCGTCACCGAAACCCCCATGTCTCCGTTCCAGGAGAAGTCATCATACGACGACGAGAAGAAGAGTGTCGAGGAGGCTGTCCACGAGGTGTCGTCTTCAGACGATGGTAATGCTCTCAATTTCAACTGTCGCGCTGGAATCGAAGCGCTCATTTTGGCCACAGTCGAGATCGGTGCTGTGTATACGCCCGAGCAATATGGTAAACTCAAGCGGAAGATCGACTTATACCTTCTCCCGCTCATGTGGTTATGCTGTATGTCCTGTCGTCTTAGCCGCGCAGTTTCTGTCTAAAGAGTGGGTTTCAGACGGTGTGCAGCAGACAGACAAGACCTCTCTCGGAACAATGGCCACCTTCGGTCTGGAAGGTGACCTTGGTCTAGTTGGACAGCAGTACTCTTGGTGCGTGCGACGGCGACAGTTGGAGTCGACTATGCAAACTTATCTTAGGTAAAGGCTTACGACAATTTTCTATATCACATATATGTGCTTTGAGTTTCCTTCCAACATTGTTTTGCAGAGGTGGAGAATGGGAAAGACCTTGTGCGTATAAGTTTTATTTACATCTGTTCCGCATTTTTGATCGAATGTTGGTAGGTCTATCTATATGGTATTGTGGCTTATTTCTTCCCAACGATGGGACAAATGTCCACCATTTCGTAGATATGCTGGGGCGTTGTTGTGCTTTGCATTGGCTTCAGTCAGTAAAATTTTTACTGTCTCCATGATGCAGTTTGACTTACTCGACCTTGTCTAGCACACAATTTCAAGCAAATTGTCGCCCTTCGTGCACTACAAGGATTTTTCGAGTGCTGCATCAGTCCTGGTTTCATTCTGGTCGTCGGCAGCTGGTACACTCGCGCAGAGCACGCCTCGCGAGCACTTGTATTCCAGAGTGCCAACGCTGGTTTCGGCGTTATTTCTAGTTTGATCCTGTATGGTATTGGCTCACTCCAGTATAGCCATCCGGATATGGAGCCGTGGCGTTACATGTCCTACGTGAGTCGATGTGGTTGTATAGCTTTCCCGCTTCCAGCTGTTCGCTGTACTTGTAGCTCCTTGGTGGCCTGACAGTGGCCGTCGGCATTCTCTGCTTGTACTTCCTCGGCACGCCATCGGAGGTGCCGTGGCTGACGCACAAGGAGCGCCGTATGGCGAATTCGCGTATCCTTGAGAATCAATCTGGCCATGACCGCACTGGTACCACCACCTGGAAGTGGTATCAGGCCCGCGAGTGCCTCATCGACCCCTGTGTAAGTATAGACACATTCAATTCGCCGTCAATTATCTTCTAACGCGCATCTAGTTCTACTTTTCGGGCATCAACGCGTTCTTGTCATCCGTTCCAAATGGTGGTACGTTGCACCTGCCAAACTCGGATGATCATTCCGGATGTCACCCTACTTTTTGTACAGGCTTGACTACCTTCGGTGCTTTGTTGAACAAGAGCTTCGGTTTCAGTCAGTCCGCTGGCATTTCAGGACGTCGCTGCAGAGCCTCTGAACTCAAGTGCAGCCAATTTGCAGGTCATTCTAATTGGTATTCCTATCAACGTGACTAGCGTCTTGATTTTCGTTATTGTCGGTGTGGTATGTCACGGTGACCAGCCATGGTTTTTCCGGCACTTTTCCTGCATCTGCTGAAGGTATGCTGGCAGGCCACGCACCGATACAAGAACATCCGTCTGTACGTCATGGCGGCTGGTGCCGTTCCTCCCTTTGTGGGCTTCTTGGGCATGTCCCTTATTGAGACAAGTGCGTCAACGAGGGTGCGTTTTCGTCCTCGCCTCTGTCTGCAATAGGATATATTTTCCACCTTTTGGTTTTTATAGTGGACAAAATGGGGAATGTACTACATGACTGTGCCTTTCGTCCTCAGTCTGTTCCTTGCCTGGACGCTCATCCCGACGAATATCCCCGGCCGTACTAAGCGTACCGTCACGTCCTCGTTCACTTTCGTTGGTTACTGCGTCGGCAACATGTGTGGTTCGCAGATCTTCCGCTCTGACGACGCTGTAAGTCTCTTGCTCCGTCTGCCGCGAAGGAACAATGTCCTTAATGTGTTTCCTCTCTCGCATCATAGCCCAAATACACCAGTGGCACCATCGGGTGCTGCATCTGCTTCGGCATCCAGTTCTTTCTCGTCTGTAGTACGTGTCGTGGCTTCCGATATCATCATGCGTCGTGGATGCTTTACGAACGTTTTTATTCTATTTGAATTTGACAGCGTGGCGCACCGTTCTCGTGCTCCGAAATCGCCGGCGTCACCGTGCCGAGCTCAACGACGGTCTTACTCCCGAGCAGCGCGAGATCCAGGGAAAGATCAATGGCGAGAGCGATCTGACGGACTTTGAGAATCCCTACGTACGCCAATTTTCTTCCCTCTTCATCTTTCTCTCATTCGCACTGCTGACTTGACTCTCGCTTACAGTTCCGCTACACGCTGTAAATTGCCCGGCTAATATCTCGGGCAAAGTACACATATGTACCTCAAGTGTAGTTATGTCTGCTTTCTTCCCTTTATTTTCTTTTCATGGTCGAGCAATGCAGCACCGGCTTCCTCGCGTTATCCCCGAGCGCCGACGAGCCCTCATGGATTTGTATAGACGAAGTTTCCCCTCCCCCTGTATAGCTAGGTAGACGACTGTTGGGATGTTTTTGGTTATTTTTTTTTTCATTGCTATTTAGCACGCTCTGTAAATTTACGTTTACTTACGTATGTAAGTACCACGCGTATCACGCTAGCGCTTCCCTTATGAATAACTCCTCTTCCTCGATTCTCTTTGGGTCGCCGACGTGCAGAGCAGCTACATGGACATCACTTTATCCGCAAGAGACAATGCGAGAAATTAGTGCTTATGTATGTATATTTTTCTTTATCTCTGTCGCCATATGACGCACGAAATAAATGACAACGTGTGAATGTAGTGCATGCTACAGCGACAAGATCGCGTTCATTGGGTGATACATGTATACAAATATTGCACGGTCACAGAGGCTACAAGTACAGAGAGAGCAGATGAAAACACACACACATATAGAGGGATCGCAAGACAACGACGTAGGAGAAATGGGAATGCAGGGATATAGGACATAACATTAATGATAATAGAGGATTTCATCCAACAACGATGATTTCTTTTAGTCGTCGACTTCGTAATCGGACTCGTCAGGGCAGATGCAGTAGCAGCACACAACAGGTTCCACTTGCCACCACCACCACTAGCCGTGCGTGAGAGAGAAACAGAGCATTATCAGCACTGTTGTCAGGCAAAAATGATATAGCCCTGACGCAGACTTACATGGCGGTTCAAGAGCCGACCTGGCCATTTTCCAAACACGACATCAATTTCATGGGAGAGTCGCGCCTGCTCGTCATCATCCGGCCCATGATCGCGGCGCGTAACACCGTAACGTGTGGGATTTTGCGATGCCATGAGAGGAGTATGCTCATCGGACACCCGAGGATAGAGCGATCTTTCGCGTTTCCCAGGGCCGTGTCCTCGCTCGTCCACATGTCCGTATGAACGCCTACGAGATCCATTCGCAAGAAGTCGCACACGCTGACCCAGAGTGCCCCATCCGGGAAGACGGCGAAGGCTTCCTTCCTCGCCCGCGAGCCGCAAAGGAGCAGAGACGCTCGACGAGATACTGGAGGATTCAGATGTAGTGGACGACTGCGACGGTTGTCGCCGTGCTGCAACGCTTGAGCCCGCTTGTGGACGCTTCCCAAGTCCCGAGCCAATACGAACGCGTGGGCGAAATCGAATACTGCGTTGTTTGAGCGCTGGTGTGGCGACGAGTAAGTCGGCCTCTGGAAAGCCAGCCACTGTGGCTGCCATTACATCTTCGGTAGACAATACGTTCGCATTTGCTGTCGTCGGGGTGGGAAATGTGATGACTATAGGCGGCAGCACGATCTCAGGCTCTTGCACGTCCTCTCCAAGGTCCTTCTGTGCCGTGTGTGGAGAGTCGGTAGCGGTAGTAGCGTCCACAGGACTAGAGCAAGATCCCGACGACGCTTTACTGCGGGCGTCGTCGCTCAAGGGAGGCTCATTGTCGACAGAGGTCAGGATGGAGGGCATATTCGAGTGTCCATCGTCTAGATCGTTGGATGCGTCTTTCGAGGCCAGAATGGTCGGTGTCAGAAGCAAAACATCTTGGTATACACACGCACTCGCATCATCATGACTGACCGCCGACCGTCGATCGATGGCGACGTCGTGTTCGACCGCACGCAGATCAACGTCCTCACTTTCATGCATATAAAAAAAAGGACGGAGCCGATACAGACAAAGACAACCAGATAAATGATAGAATGAATTTAAACAGGTCTTTGTGCTACTTAGTCTAGCCCGCCAATACGGTCTCTGTATATAACGTAAGTAACACCATTGGAGATACCAATGACCATCCTCCCAAGAGCTTTCCACGACTAGTGCGCCCGTATGAAGAGGAGCGAGTGATGATGTGGAGCGATGACCACAGGGCTCACGATGACAAACATCGATGTACCATTACCGTGTCTATTCCTTGACGTACGAGGTCCGCATCGTACATGAAGCCATCGACGGCAAAGCATCGAATGCCAAGCCGCTTTTGAGTTTCATACAGGTCACTTTCAAGCCACTTGACATCCAAGAGACTCTCACATACCTCGATTTCTGGAGCGTCAACAGGAACCTTGCCGCCCGTAAGGTATATCATATCCGTCACGAACGCGGACGTCGGGTACGTCGTGTCTGCATGCGACAAGCCCGGGTACGCGTGCATCCTGCTATACGACGTATTCAACGTTCGCGCAATCACGCTATACGGAGGATATCACATGAGCGGCTAGCTCGATCAGTACAAATCGCTCACTGTATATAGTCCGTCGCAGTATACCCGGTGGTTTCCCTATCATTCGTGGCATTTACTGGTGCATGTAGAGGGGAGCAAGTTAGCGTAGATTAATGGGAGAAACCGGGGCAAATGGAAACCGACATACGTAACAAGATCTTGGCTACAAGCGTCTTTGACTTGTGAATCGCGTCGGCCATACCGCGAAGCGCCAAGCAAGGTATGATGGACGTCCACAGTGAGCCGCAAGAGTACACCAACACATTTCTCAAACCAAGATGCTCAAGCACCTGAGGATTGGGATTGGGAAATACCTCCGTCCCGTACGAATTAATATAGAATAATCCTGGTCAAAGTTGATGGACGCAAGGACGGCGGAAGGAGAGTCGAACGCACTATGAATTTTCGAGTCTAGCTCTTCATATGTTGCTTTCCCCACTCCGTGCTCGAACTTGACATTGTCGTTTGTGCTGCTTGTCGGAGACCACGGCGCGTCCTCGTCTTCGTCTACGTCCAATGCTGTAAAAAACGACTGACTCCGAGCAGCTTTGGTCCGCACGGGATGTGATATCTCGCACTGTCCAACCAGCTTAGACCCGTCTTCCTGAGTGACGCATCAAAGAGACCTCAGACACTCCAACATTGGCGAAATATACCAGCTCAGCAGCAATGATAGGAGTATGGTTTGTCACGATTACAGGTAGGATGGCGTTCTCCTGCGTGTTGCTATCGGTGACTGCAGTAAAGAGGAATATGCCGGATGGAAGAGAACGGAAAAAACTCTGTGCGGCGGCAAGAAAATAGTTTCCTATACTTCCGTTCAAGAAGCGGAAATTCTTGTTTGCTCGACGCAGCACTTCTGAGTCAAACTGCGTGAGGAAACCTGTAGTATGGATAGTGTCATTGTTCTATCAGTGAAAATGTCGCCAACCTCTGATCACCTCTTTCCTGTCACCGTCGACTTCATTCCAGAGGTGACTCTTCCCTTCCACAATCTCTCTCCATTGCCTCCTTGCCTCATCCTCCGACTGGCATGGCAGTCTGTAGGACAAGAGTTCCCGGATGGCATTGATGCTCGAGTGAGGCGGACCTGGTGGCACGAGCCGAATCAAGCGTGAACGTATGTCACCTAGATCAGTTGCCGAATGTGTGGGCACAATTGAATGGAGCAGCAGGAGCACCGATAGGACTGTAAATTACCAATAGAAGGACCACCGAGCACGCGAATTATCTCGCTGCTTGAGCCTCCGTCGTCGGAAACAGGAATGATATAGGCCGTGAAACCATCAAATGCAGAACAGATCGCGTTGCCGCCTGTTCCCCCAGATATGACCGCGAATGAGGGTTTGGGAGTGTAATTATCTTTCTTCAATCCAGAAGACATCAATGGTACAGAACCCAGATGCGTCGAGCAAGAATAAATGAAGCTAAGCAGTCCAGATTTTCATGAGGGAACGGAAAAACGACGTGGAAGTTAGGACAAGGACGTGTCTTCTACATGTATGGCCATCAATCGCGGTCACGTGAAAATATTTCCATAATTGGACATGGTGAGATGTTACGGTTGTTCTACAGCTGCTCTGGGCTGAGCCTTGTACAAAAATGCAAAAATTTCGCAAACACGCACGATGAGATGCACCTTACAAATGCAAATTGAAGACGTCACTCGCGAAAGACTTGTCGACAGGTGTCGACGGCCACGGCCTTACAACCGGATCAATGGCTCGGACCACTAATGGAAGCGGACCCCCCTATTGAAAGGCTCCGAGGATGCATCGCGTCAGGCTTGAACTTGAACCATTTTGCGAAAAATGGCTTTCGCAGCTTTGCCTGGTTTCTATCAAATTCTCTTCCTCTATGTCGAACCAAGTGAGCGTTCATTTCGTTGTGGTTTCCTTCAATCTTGGGTTTGATCGAGGGTGCACCATGTCCACGAGGGAGCCTAGTAAACTGACCGTTTCCAGTTTCGTTGATAATCCCAGCTCTCATTGCCCTGCTTTCCCCTGGTGGGACAGAATGGATGTTTTATCAATTTGTGCCGTCTGCGGACCCTGTGCCGCCGCCGGGTCTGTACTCGATCCAAGGACGTCGTTAATCTGCCCGTTTTGACACGTCTCTCGCTTGCATAGGGATGCTCAACGCGAACTCCGTCATGGTGGTTTGGCAGCTTGTGAACTGTTTGTTGTCTTCTCCCGGAACCTGATGCTCGAACATCTGTTCATGATGTATCGATTAGGCTACGTGCTCTTATGTTGTATCTCTTCTATTGTGTTCCGTGCCGTCCGCGACAGTCTGTCGCACGATCCTGTTGCCCAAGAACAGATCGTAGGAGCAAGTCTTCTCGCGCTTGCTATTGGGGACGTGGGTATTCGAATGCTGTTTTTCCGGGTTATTGATGCACAACTGAATAACGCCACACAGGTGACCCAGTCAGTATACCGGCGCTGACAATTGTAGAACGTAACTTCTGCTCACTTTTGTTCCCAGTATTATTGTGACCATGGCTGCGCTTCCCGAGCCGTTGAGATACAGCCCCTTGACTTGGAACAGCATGACACATGGAAACATTTCCAGCGTAGTGTTCTTATTATCGGCAAGGTATGTCTTTTGCGCGGGCGGTGAGCCCGATCGATTCTCATTGGTACTCTTTGTAGAATTGCTTGGTTCGCGGGTGTTGGGCGCACTCGTTACTACTTTGGCCAGCCCAAGATGAAGCTGAACTAGTTGGTCAATCGACCAGGATCGCGGAATGTAATCGTTGTTCTCCGTGCTTTTCTCCGGCTTCTTCAGATGTTCCTGTTGTGAATTGTACATAGGTACATAAATTGCGAAATGTATATTTGACTGTTGCCGTCATCAAGGATCACGCTGCGCCGACGTCGAGGCTGTTACAGCTGTCAGTTCTCAGGCTTGTCGCGTTTTATCTGTTGATGCACGCCGATGAACTGAGGCGGGCTGCCATGTTCCTCTCTGTTTCTACACGCGACACTCCGGATTCAGAGGTGTTCACTATTTTCACCCGCTACTTGATGTCGGTGCTACATGGGGATGCCGCTTAGATGAAACATGCTGAACCATATGTTTGTGGGATTGCGGGAAAGCCATTAATGCATTGATACGAACAGATATAACGGGGTGACAGTTGTGAGCTCTGATGACCATACTGAAGACGTTCCCTTTCACTCCTTGTCCACTCGTTTCATGCGCTCTGTCGTTCCCTCCTGGCCAGTATCGTATAAGCTGCAGGCCTAACGTGCCACCAAACCTATGAGACAGCCAGGGCATCTCGGGGTACTCCTGGTTTTACTTGTCGTCGCCCGCCAAGTTCTTGCCGACACTCTCTACAATATTACCTTCGACGATAATGCAACCTCGGTTGATGGGGCTTCTCTGTCTTATTCGCCGACGTCTGTGTGGAATTATGGTCCATCTTGCGCGGATTGTACGGCGAAACCCGACCCAAAACTGGCCTATGGGGGTACCTGGCACGACAGTACATTCGTGAGTGACGCCTCAGAAATTGTAATATACTTCTTCGGAACGACTTAGACACTGTTGTGAACAGAATCCGACCTCAACTGCCTCCAATGGTCTCAAAGATGTCGTTACTGAAGCAGAGTTTGTTTTCACCGGTAAATGCTGAATAAAATTTGTGAGTTTATTCTGATCTCAGTCAAACGAGACAGGCTCTGCCGTATACGTGTATTGTATTATGGCAAACTCTGACGAGTCGCCAACGTGAGTGGTTGGTTTTGAGCCAGCTTGCGTTTGTCAGAAGTTGACGAGCTACGGTCAGAGGATATTCGTACCTTAGGTTCTCCGTTGACGGCGTTGAGGTCAGCCATTATGAACATAAGCCTACTGGCGAAGATTCATATGACTATAACGTTAACGTGTATGCCAATACATCTTTGAGCCCAGGCGAACATTCCCTGATCATACGAAATGGGCAACAACAAGGGAATAAATCTCTCATCTTGCTAGATTATCTCATATACTCACTGGCGTGCGTCTGTCTTTATCGTTCTTTCCCTTTGAGTCTTCTCTCATATAGGATCAGATCTGCGGGAAAAAAAGCCACGGTTGCCACTTCCACGGTTGCTACTTCCACGGTTGCCTCTTCCACGGTTGCCTCTTCCACGGTTACCTCTTCCACGGCTGCCTCTTCTACCCTCGTTCCTTCTGCTTCCTATGCTGCTTCCTCTTCCGCACTCACACAGAAAGCTGTGAGCGATTCTGGTGACCATCACACCCTCAGCGTACTGCTCGGTTGCATCCTGGGAGTCATCCTACCCTGCTTTCTGTGCTGCGTCGCACTCCTCGTTTACTATTGGCTCCATCCTGATAAACGGCCAAACATCCCTTGCCTCCCACTAGGTGGGATGTTGGGACGTCGGAGATCGCAGTCACCATCACGCCCTTTCCGGCGCCGCGAATTTGTACGGCAGTTGCCTGCCCCCCAGTTGAGGACGCCGTCGCTTTTGTCGCATTTCAGTCCATCGCCGCCCGTTGACTTGCCAGGCCAGGAGTCCACTCCATTACGGTATTCAGGTATGCTTGGACCTGAATCTGAGCAGCGGGTTGTGGACTCCGTCCAGGCCTGGCAACAGGTAAACAGAGCATCCAGTCCGTCCTCTATGCCACAGTTTCCGGTGTCCGAGATAACGAGCTACTGGGACATGTCCTCGGTTAGTCCACCTCAACAAGCACCTGCCCCCCAACCATTGACACCAGCTGCGCGCCGTTCTTCTCGTCATACCACTCGCACTTTCACGGTCATGAACAATTAGTTAGGAGTACACCCTGTAATTATCCGTATTTATGTATCAAAAGTTATACTGTCTTGCTTCAATAGATTACACATTAAATGCTTTTTGATCCTTGCTTGAAAGCCTTGCTAATCCTTTCGAATCCATATGCCACACGCTGTCAGTAGTTGATGTGAATGTAGATTTATTCAAGTTGCTGATGCACTTTACATATGTACGTACAGGTACAGGGACCGAGTACTAGAATAACAAAAGATTCGGGCAAGAGCGTTACAGATATACATGGCTACGTATGAACAAAGGATACATAAATTAAGGATCAAAGCCCTCATGATTGTTCACCGGCAAGCTCGAACTGGCGAGCGAATTCATCCAGAGCTTCGAGCGCCTCTGCGAAATGCTCGTAGGCGATGTCCTCACCTCGTCCTAGAGCCAGTAATTGGCCTGTTCGAACGGCGTTTTTGATTTGACGTCCGTTGACACTGCGATTCGCGAGACTCTCAACCTGCTCTTTGTTGATGGCGATATTCGGCCCAGCGCGACGGATGAAAGCTTCCCACACGCGAACCTTGGAATCAAGTGGGAGCTCTGGGAAGTGTATGGCGACATGGACTCGGGATAGAAGCGCCGTGTCGAACGCCGTTACACGATCTGTTGATATTCTGTTGAGCAAAAAGAAGTAATCAGACGTCTAAACCGAGCCAACGCACTGGTAGTAAGGAAGAGTATACCGCGATAATATTCAACATGTCGAAGGCTAGATATATATAATTTAGATGAGGACAAGAACGGAACAAGAATGCGACCTTACAAAGTTGCGACCATGGCATTCCGTTCCAGTTCATTGAACGATCGTCGTTCCAGGAACACATCGGCCTTGATAAACAAAATTCATGAGCCTTTCGCTTTTTCCGTCGGCAGCGACGCACCTCGTCGATGAGTACGACAGCCTTCCATGTTGTAGCGACGTCGAAAATGCGTTCGAGAGTCTCATTCACCTTCGCGGCCGTAGTTCCCAGATCGCCGCCGCCTACAACGTACAGCGGGCTGCGTACGTGTTCGCTGGTAGCCTCCGCAGACAAAATCTTTCCTAGAATGGCTTCAGAGTGTATTTCCAGTAGAGCAAACGGCGGCTTACCGACACCTGGAGGTCCGAAAAGATTGATAACGAGACCGTGTCCTTTGCCACGAATGAAATCATCGAATTCAACGCCTTGATGATGGGCCTGTACGAGGGCTCGAAGAAGGTTCCTTTCTGTCAGAGACCAAATTCTCAAATGCGTCCACATTCCATTCGACATCTTCAACCTTCTCTACGTCAAACTCGAACCACAATTTGTCGGATAAACTGAATCCGTAAACAATGGTGGGTGTGAGTAGAAGCTGCTCTTCGCTGAGTTCGACATCCTCCGGCGCAGGAACGGCTGCTTCATTCCTCCGAACCAACGTAACTTATTCGAGCCATCAACAAGACAAAAAAAGTGGACCCTTCCAATCTTTTGAAATACATACCGGGGGTAAGACATGGTTGCGGAGGATTCTCATCGCCACATGGCAAAGACGGCGGTGTATGCAAAGGCGGAGGTGGATACAAAGACGGAGGTGGATACAAAGACGGAGGTGAATGCATCGTCCAGTTTGAAAATTCGTCGTCCTTAGGGGGAACCGGCGTAGGGAACTCATATGATGGGTTCAGACGATGGAACGTCGCTGGAACAAAGTGTATGACTTTGTACGTGAAGAAAACATACACGTAGACAAAACCTACCCCGATCGATCATGACACGACCACGAACGTTGTACTTCAAGATGGCACCACACGCTCTCGAAGCTGCGATGCCGTCAAATTGCTTGTGATGAGCGCCGATGAGAGACACCCATTTCTTCCCTCGCTCAAGTAGCGTACGACGAATCAACGCTTCGTTCGGATGAAACTCGAGAGGATATGCATCAAGTGAAGCAATTTTCACCGTGCCGCGAAAGTACGGCAGATTGATCGTCGTTTGCACCTCTCCGACGTCAACGGCGTGAGTAGCGGGACGGTCTACGAGGTCGATACCTGTGCAAGTGAGGACGTACGTCGGTCTCCGATCGAAGCTCGCGTGAGTGAAAGATTCCAGCCTGAAGAGTCGCGGGCGCCCAGTAACAGCGCATCGCGTGAAAAAGATCCGGCGAGGAACTAAAAGAGAGTACAACAATTCAAAAGTGATTTCTCCATGAGAGTGAAGATGGTCGATGGTAGCCAGCGTGTGCTGATAATCCAGCCTCAAATTCGCCACAAGAAGATCCACACAAGCGAGATTCTGATCGTGTTTCCTCTCGTCTCGTCCTGACAATAGCTTCTCACGATACTTGACGAACTCGGAGTAGAAAATGAGAAACATCTCCGGATCGACCTGGCCAAGTCATACATTGTTTTAGCAAAGCCGCCATTTACCATGCGACAATTTTCTCGGCGTACCTCCAAAGGATCATCCGTCCACGATATTCCCGGCCACTTCTGTATCACTTCTTTGCACACTTCCACGATATATTCGTTCTTAATGATTATTCTGGAGGTCGGCTTACAAAATTCAGATATAGGAACTTCGCGAACGATCCTACGAGACACTTGTTCATTATCCGAGCTCGACGAGAGTAAATATATTCAGACTCACACCAAAGCGAAGTCCTTCCATGGGTCGTTGTCGCCCGACCGAATTGTAGGAATGGACTCCATCCTGACCTTTGAATTCGAATTCTAACTCATGTCATCAGGTGGGCGATCCAATCCACAGGCAAAGCGCAGTGTTCAACGAAATCTGTACTTCCAGTTCTTCGTCCATTTGGAATAATAGTGGTCGACGCGCTTTACTTTCAACGCCGACGCGTTGAAAGGAACATCGGCCTTGACAGAGGTCCCTATCACTGACTTATCGTCGATTGTGCTACCATCGTTGTACTCCGGCTTGGAGGTCAACTTGAAGGATGCAGACGAAAAGGACGCTAATGGGCGCATCTGGTATGGCTGACGACCTTGGAGCGGGCCAAGGCAACCATTGCAGGGCAACACAACTTATATAATTTCTCAATCGCCGAACCTTGTGGACTCGCAGTGAAAGATAGGGTTTGGAAGCATAAAACCTGCAGGACAGCCAATGACTACTGGACCGCGCCTAGGCTTCCTAATAGAGCTCACGGGGCGCCCGTGGTTTGTGTGTCAATCTAAGGATCGTGAGCGGTCAGCTGCGACACGACACGACATGAGCGCTCGGGCAGATATCTCTGCGTCGCAGAGAACTCGTGCAGCTGGAGTTGACAGACAACCCAGCGGAATTGATACGAGTACCCCGTGCACTTCTGTACAATGGGGACATCAGAATCATCGATAGAACTAATGTGATGGCCTCACCGAGAGCTGTACATAACTGTAAGGTGGTGCACCCCCGGGTACACGAATGAATGCGTGGCCAAATGACCGTAATGTAGGAATTTAAATGGCCTCACCGAGAACTGTACTGCATCGCGATGCATCCCTAATCATAGACAAATGAATGCGTGACCAAATGACCGGAAATGTGGAATTTAAAGGGTGTAAATAGACATAGATACAAGAAAAAAAAAGTACAGCTTTGAAACAAATAATCCGTATGTTATCCAGAAATATGTATGTAGATGAAATAGATATTATCGTGAATTATGACGTACTCGCGGTCTAGCTTCCACTGGAGCAAAATTATAGGATAGTTCCTCAAGATAAGGCCATTTGAATTTTTACAAATGCAAAACGATATGGTGCAGTCAACACCCTGAGAACCCGCCGTGGGAGAGAAGTGGCTGTTTGGAGGTGAACGCGCATTGTACTGACCAGAAAGCAAGGAAAAAACGTTCAGTTATCGCGGTGATCAGATTGCAACGGCGAAGCTGTATCATAGACGCAGCGCAGACAATCACCTCAGTTCTCCAATTATTCTTGGGATATTCCGAAAACTCCAACATCCCGCGCAATCGTCTCCTACCTCCGCGGGCCATTATACGGCGTATCGTCCACCCACCGTGGCGGCAGACCTACCTCCGTCCGATTTCGGCTGAGCCTTCTTATAGCTCGCGGTCTTAACAACAAGTTACACAGGTCAACAGTTGAGCCCAAGCCTCCACAACAATGGTATCAAACACACCGGGTTTCCTTCGGTACAAGTAGCGATCCACTGCTGTCAGAGTCACCGACGAAGTGTGTGCTTGGCAAGGGTACAAAGGGCCGTTGACTTCCCGGCTCGAGAGGCCGCACGCGTCGGCGGACACAACATCGCCGGATGCCTACATAGGTGAACCCAATGAATGACAGATAGGCTTGTACAAGTCGGGAGAAAAACTTCAACTTACAGACAAAGAGGAACCAGAGAATACAAAGGATGACGATGGCCGCAATGATGGTGACCGGGATAGCGATTTTAAGGTTCTGAGTATACCACGCCTGCGATATGTCACGGTCAACTCTTTGGCTTCTCTTGGCAGATGAATACAAAGGAAGTACTTTGGCGGTGGTTAGAGCGCCGGCAGACTTGCACACCCCGGAATAGCAGGCGCCTCCATATCCACAAGGAGATCCATCGATGAGCTGGCTATTCAGCGAGATGCATGCATTCGCATGACTAGGATCCTGACACGACACAAGACAGCTAGTGTCATCTTTCTTAGTGCACGCCTTTTCTAGACCCGAAGAGGCGCCCAAGTTCTGGCATTGTACTGGGACCCAAAGTCAGTCATAGTCGCCTCACGAAAGGGACAGCCGGACTCACGCGATCGAGAAGTGCACAGCCCGCTGGCGCACTTCAAGTTGTTCCCTCCGCACGATGTACCTAAATCATTGGCTCATGAGTTCATGAACACCTGCACAGTCGGTGACGGGGGCACTGACCATCCGTCTTGTACTTGTCTGCTGGACATGACGAACTGTTCCCTGTGCACGTCTCTGCGAAATCGCACGCCACGTCCTTCGCGGCGCGGCACACATACCCTGACTCGCGCAAGCCGCAGCTATCCGTACAACAACCACCATTGCTGCTGAGTGGATCGCATGTCGCACCGTCCTTGAACTTGCAAGTTGAAGTATCACAGCAAGCAGAGGTAACATTGTAACCAGGATCGCACTCCTCGCCGTCCTCGACGATACCGTTACCGCACATTTGCAGAGAAATGAGCGGCCGCCCGTTTGTAGCGGCGTCCGATGCAGGCACGAGGCATGTCGTGTTCAACGACTCTCCTGATGTGCCGCGCATCATTGTACCTGTATGTTGCCGATGGCTTCAAGACGACAAACTACCTCAAGGTGACGGACGTACATATGTTGCCAATCGAACATTGAGAGAACGTATTCTCGCTGGACTTGGTGGCGGGGTTCATGATATACTTCGAATCGGCGTCACACGCGCTCGTGCTCAACGGGCAACACGCCGATGTGGAGTTGCATCCCGACGTACACTATTTCGTGTCACAAAATGCGAGGGCGTCAAGAGACTGTGGTTCAACTCACATCGTGCTAGACGATCTTGTTAGCTTGAGTCATACAAAAACAAGCAGAGCTCACAATTGCACCAAAATTATGCCCGATTTCGTGAGCGACGACCTGCCACTCGGTCGTCCCGGCCGTGGACACCGCTGTACCAGAAACGTAGCTGTCCGAACTGCGAGTTGATATTTGCTGGCACAACGTCGAGAGCCAGGCAATGCCAATTTCGGTTCCAGTGGGGCATCCACTCATGAGGTGCCACAAGCCGATGTCATCACCACTGCGCTCGCCGCGCCACTTCGAGAACAACGATAGGCGATCGTTCAATGTGACGTTGTCACTGCACGCGACGCCCCATGCCGAGCTAGTGTTGGACCCGCATCTGCCAGCTTATAGTGAACAAAGACTCGCGTGACCATTATAGATGCACGTACGTCGCGTCCTGTAATTCTAGTTCTACTATGCCGAGGCTAATATTGAATGTCGACTTTGCATGAGCAGATAATAAGCGGGTCGACCGAACAACATCCAAGACGGGCATACCTTGTATAGTGCGCTCACCGTGTTCCATGATGTTAAAATTTGCTTTGTCGCGTTTGAAGCTCCGCCGCCCGCGAGCTGCACATATTCACAATCGGCAGCAACACCCATATACAACTAAGACTGATGTCAGCAGACAGTTGACTCAACGTTCTGTTCGTATTCACAATGTCTTGGGTTTTCGGGCACCCGTCCGTCGAACCAATGGTGTCCGCAAAGCTGTGTGCATGCGTCTAGGAAGGGCTATCTTCTGCGAACAAAACGAAAACTTACTTGGTGTCCACACCGCCACCTTGAGCATCGTCGCGGCTAAAGAAACTGCGCCGCCGTCGTAACATAGGATTTTGTAGAGGGTCCACATTGTATGGCAGTTTATCATGAGCACACATAGAGGTCGCATCGTCCCCGTCTGCTAGATCTGTCTCACGCCATATCACGAGAGGACCGGCGTCCGGATCCACGTCGGCATCCAACGAACGCTTTGTTCGCAGGTAATGGTCTGTTGTTAGGACGTGATACTGTATGCCACCATCCTGGAAAGCACCCTCGAAAAGGGGCTGCACGCCGGATGATATATCACCGACATCGTGGACGACGACACGGGCCCAGCCACGGACGCCGCGACCATCAACAACGTTGCCCTGGTATGCCCGCACCTCATTACGTGAGATCATCTCACGTCGGGTGGTGCCGTCCGCCAGATGATATGTCACAGCTGCGTCTGGATGTAAGAGATGGTTGTTGGGTGCAAGATTGAGATAAAAGGTCTGCCCGAATGCATCGACGACCAGCTGGAATGTGTCCGAGTGCCATGCTGTATACGTCGGTCTGCCCGGGGCGTGAAGCAGGCGCACCGACGGGTGGGCCAACCGTGTGATGGGTCGAGGAAACTGGCTATGGGCGTTCACGAAAAGCACGAAAGCAAAAAAGAGAGCAAAAGAGAAGCATCGAAAGCATTGTGAAAACATCGAGGATAAAGGAGAAAGAAAGAAGCAAAGAACAGTGGAATGGTTAGCAATGTAAGTGAACGAACTATCAAAGGACTTGGCAGACTAAGTGTCTAAGACCATCTGTGGAGCTACTGCACCGCGTCGACTCAGCACAGTTGGTACGTGCGTGTGCAGTCTGCGGTTTGCATGAACTTGGAAGCTTGAGACAACGACGGTAATCGCTGAATCCAGGCCTGGTAGCGGTGAAGAGAGCCCACGTTGGTTCGACGACGGACTGGGACATGTGTAAGCGGATCAACCATGATAACGCCGTCTATTGGTGGTCTGTGTCAAAGCGCTCGGAGAAACATCGTGCATTAGAGGAACAGTCCAGGCTTGCGTAGCCACAGGTCGTGGTCTTGCAAGGGAGCCAGCCGATTCAAACAGAGACGGTCGAAGGGATAAGCTCAGCCTCCAACGCAATCTGTCCGATGATCGCCGTCCAGACTCATCATGCATTACCGCCGGAACATTGAACTTAACAAGACACCGTCATTTAGCAGACCACTCTTCTTCCTTTCTCATGGAGTATTTATTTAGCTGCCTTCAGCTGCAGTACCCCTGCGTTGACAACGTGCAATAGAAGTGCAATGGACCACTGCCACCAAGGGGTACTTATGTAAGCAAAGTACTCCAAACCGGAAATGCGGAAATCAGGTAGATTCTTGATCGCCGTTAATATAAGTTCCCGCGATAAGTTTGATTTACCGGTCAAAGTCCTGTCAACGAGCTCGTGCATGTACTGTATCGAACGTTCAAACGTTCATCTCAAAGCGATGATCTTATAATCAGTCCTTGAACCTTTTTTTTTTCCGGAATATGTCATAACTCGTGGACAATTCTTTTGCAGTAATGCCAGTAAAAGGGAAATGTTCCACAGTGTGCCTTTGGTTGGTTGCTGTCACATTTCTGCAGTTGTGCAGGACAGACAGAAACACCACTCATGGCGATCTGAGATCTGAACTGGCAATAACTTGAGGTAAGCATTTGTGATCTTCCTCCGAACTTTCGCTTTGTCACCTTGGCTGTGGTCCGGCCACGCCGGACTTGCGGATTTTTCATCATCTTAGTAAGTCTTCTTGGTACTTACTTATAAGAAGGACATCGATCCTCACGTGCGTACGCTCACTCAGTTATCGCCCCTCCATTCTTTGGCCTGGTTATACCTACTGTTGGCTATTTTGCAAGAGGATTACTCAAACGTGGTGTCCAATCGGTAGCAGGTATGATTATACACATTCTTTAGGCCCCTCAACGGCATTGGACAACATCTCTTTTCCGCCTGGACTATTGTATGGTTCTCACAGACAACGTGACACACTTAATCCGCTCACACGACCATCAATTTCCTGCATAGTTTCTTTCTGGCTTCATTGTTTCTCTCTAGTGACCAACTAATAACCGTTCGAACGGATACGCAGTGTCCATCAGAAGGAAGTGTTTTCTCGATCCCAAGAATGGGTGGACACTGTTCTCCACGTATTCGATCGCCTCGAGCCTTTTGAGATTACCATACTGGCAGACAGTATTGGGTGTCGGCGCAAGGCAAGTGTCTTTTACATAGGCATGATCAGACAACAACGATTCCGCTCTATCTCGATCAATTTCCTCCTCCCGTCTTGACATCCCGCCAGTACCTTTCGACCCTATTCTTGTCCCGACGCTCTAGGCTACATCCGCCAGTGCAAATGCACAGGTTACGGGACCGTGACTCACAGGTTCCATATCCGTTCCATCCGTCGTGCATCCACTTCTAAGTTCTCCCCGTACATTATCTGGTGGTCCTCAGCCCTCCGCTCGGCCCCTTCCCAACGTCAGACGTCATTCTCCGCTCCCGGCACAATTTGAGAACTCCACAGCCAAATGACCCAAATGACCTAATTATCGCTCATTCTCGTCGTCATCCGGCTCCCCCCGTCGCAATAACGTCGTTTGCATCTCCCAACTCCATATGCATTCTCGTATGATATGCAGCTTGCTCCAGGCGAGTTCTGCGGAAGGCCGTGTATCATATCTGAGAACAATCGGATATAGGCGATAACAGGAGATAACATGATTATTTCAACCCGCTCGGCACGTGAGTAGGTTCCTACAACGAGTTTTTTTCTTAATATTTAATTTCGAAATCAGAAAAAAAGAAAACAATCTGTGTAAAGCAAGGAATGCATGCAGGCGTACCCATGGGTGAACAAAAAAGGCGCTCGCCCTCGTTGATTTCTTGGCTTCACACTTCGGCACTTGCTTGCATCCGACGCTATAGTATTCTGATCGCCCACGGTGCGTTTTTAGTGCATTCGCCACGCCGAAGCGTGCGCAGGCACGAAAGTAATAGGTCTAAGGTGCATCCATCTCAACGCTAGTGGCTGAGGGTAGGCTTCTATCTGGTACATTGTCCCGATTTCCTGGACTGATGGATACGTGCCATTTATTGCCCTTTTTAGACAAGCTGAGCATCCGAAGCTGTGAGACAAAGATCGGCCGGCAAAAGCGCTATATCGATGGTAGATAGCGTGAACTTTTCGGACAAACATCGTAGGCCATGCCCAGCCAGAGTTGCGGCGTTTATGCATATCTCCTGCCGCTCATGATCTCAAGGGCTCTCTTGAGACAAACCCGAATGTTGCACCTGGGTCGCTGATGCCGCGTACGGTAAGTCATATTCAAGTGGTGTATTCAATGGCAAGACCATTGAATTTTAGCCGTTTAGCCGCCTTCGTCAGGTCTCCATGTAGCCCACAGCATTCTCGCCTGTATCTGCGACGTTCTCGGCCTGCGTTGCCGTTGCAATTGGCCCGGTGTATGACGGGAACCCCGGTTTATTGCGGGGTCAGGGCTGAATCGTATGACGGGTCTTGTCCCCATTCAATGGAAGGAAGCGCACTCGCAGACAGCGGTCCGACAAAGCGCGATTTTAACAGCTTTGAGCACTTGTGATCATCGGTAGCAGTGACGTCTGCTTGATACCGGTCTGAGTTACATGCTCGTGAGGTGCGTGGTCGGTGTGAGGTAAAGCTTTCCTATCGTTGCAGATCTTTTCGCGAAAGCTCCTTCCGTGACTATGCGTACGTATGCTACACTGGTTGGACAACGATCTGCTGGGAGAACTTCGCTGTGGGGCCTAGCAACCACAAAGTGATCAACACAATAGCCGGCCCCGTCTGTGAACTGACTGCTCTTCCGTCTTTGGTCAAGAGGCAAAGCAACCCTACGATGCAGTATGGCTCATGAACAGCAGCCTATGTAGTATCTTCCGAAGCATCGCGGCATATCAAAGATTTGGAGGCGGGATCCGGATGAGCAGACTTTTCTTTTGCACCTACTGTCTTGAGTGTCCCCGTCGACAGGAACTTCCTGGAAGTACGGGAGTAACGAAGTCTCGCGGAGCATAGTCATGGTAAGTTTCGGTTTTGTATCCAACAGCTATCATGAAGCCTTGGCAATCGTTGAGCTAATTTAGTTCATTCGTGAAGGACCCCATCATGGAAAACGTGCGGTACACGACGTGCCGAACGTGTAACGCGGGGATGAGCGGGAATACAGAGCTTCCGTGCGTCCACGACGGACCTCTGCGGTTGATCGTTGCTCACGCGCCAGCTGCCAACCCTTCGAATAACTTAGAGAATTGCATCCACTTTAATCTAACCCGATGTCGACAACGATATCTTTCTAATTTACCGTACACCTGAAGCTGCTTTTTTTTAATTTGCGGCTACCGTGGTTCGTTGAAGGTATGCGGGCGCATTCAGGTAGAATTCAGGTGCGCGCGCGAGAAATATTTTGGAGAACGTTCTGGCAAAATGTCAAGGTATGCCGCTGTGGAACGGACTCTGAAGATCTGAAGGATTGACGCCAGACTTAACGTTCATTAAGTCCGAAATTGGAAAATTCTTGAGTCAGAATGATTCTGAGACCCTGCCGGTGAACGCGTATATCTGATTTGTCATCCAAGCGGACACTCTGACGTCTCGATTTGGATTTAGCCACCAGCGCACCCCGCCCGCTCTCGTTTCTTGCTGCTCACCACCATCTCTGAGGTCCAAGAATGGCATCGTTTTCTGAGCCTACTCCGTTCTGGGACTTGTCCCAAGCTTCGGCGTTTTCGACGCTTCCAGATGACGATTTCCTGGCACTGCTCCAGAAGCAGTTTCCATCGACGGTCGCCACCTCTGGTACACCGCCAATACAGAGTGGGAACAGCGATGGTCCGTTCAATCTCGCAGGCGTCGACCCCCAAAGTCTCTATCGCATCCCCACACTGAGCTCGTCTGAAGACAGTAGCCCTAGCCCGCCATCAACGACTAGCAACTCGAAAGATTCGCCTGAGAATGACGATGGCGGGGAACCGGCATTAAAGCGCAAGGCCAGTGGGGAGGATGTGCAAGAGGGACCTAGCCATAAAGCTCAACATACATGTAGGCAGTGCAGTTGCTGATAAGAGAACGGTTATCCTGAATGTTATATAGCATCCAAGAAGGACAGACCTGCGTCAGCAGCCGCTTCATCGCCAACACATTTAAGGCGCAAATCGACGGGCGCGACGGCGGTAAGCGTCGCCTATCAACTTTATCGATCTGGGCAAACCGTCTTTCATTTAGCAAAAGGACGAATCGAGGTTACTGAAGAGGAAGGAGCAAAACCGAGCCGCACAGCGCGCCTTCCGGGAACGCAAAGAGAAGCATGTTAAAGATGTCAGTATCTTAATTCCTCTTCCCACCTCTCGTCGTCTCATTTGTATAATCAGTTGGAAGAAAAAGTCGCCCAACTTGAGGCCAAAAATTCAGAGGCAACTACCGTTAACGAGAACTTGAAGGAGATGCTCTCTCGTCTTCAGTCCGAGAACTTGTTACTCAAGCAGGCGTCCCAAGCCAATTTCACTTTCTCAATGCCCAAGAATGCGGCGTCTGTGGGTAGTTTATCAGACACGACACGCACCACTCCTATACTTTCAACTGATGCCTCACTCTTCGCCCTTCCTCGATCTGGCTCAGCCTCAACATCCCCTCAGCTTGATTGGGGTAATTTGACGTCGTTCGACTCAAATATGATGAAGGTGTTAGACGATGGTCCTCAGCCCACGGCGACTTCGGGCGGAATGCAAATGAGCTTTGGCTTCGGCGGTGAGGCCAAAGATTCCCCAGCTGACAGCTCGAGGTCGGTGCCAATGTTTGACATGAACGGTAGCTTGGCTTGGCCACAAAGTGCAGAGTCGCCGTCGCTGGATGAGTTGTTTGGTGGCTACATTGGTCAAGGCCCTGTGGATTTCAGCGCTCTCTTCGGCAATGCCGTGTCATCGATAAGTCCCGTGGTACACAACACCGTTCCTTCCACATTTGCCAGCACCAGCGGGTCGACATCGTCGACGTCGTCACCCGATTCCGACCCCAGCATTTTGAAAACGCCCAAAGATACCGAGCCACTAGAAACTGCTCAGTCATCGGGGTGTCCTCGGACGAAGGCGGAAATGGCTAGGCACATCGGCGAATCAGGATCGTCGTCCTTTGCCTGCGAACCGAAGACCGTGGCAATACACAGGGGTTCGGACGGCGAGTCAGGCGAGATGATCATGTGCAAGGGCTCTTCATTTCCAAGGACGCAGAAGAGCGACAAGAACGTGGAAGTACTCAAGGCATGGCGGACGATCACGAGTGATCCCAAATACAAAGTTAGTATTATCGTTGCAGACCCGCAGAAGCTGATCCTTACGCGTGCAGAAGGATACAGATATCAACGAGTTGTGTGCGGAGTTTACGAGCAAGGCACGATGCGACGGCACGAAGGTTGTGCTCGAGCCATCTGGCGTGAGCCATATCATCGAGTCGCTTTCGAAGAGGAGGCATGCGTAGGCGTCATCGCGTCATTCTTCGAGCCTGGCCATATACCCCACCGTCGTGTATCTGTATTTGTCTATCCGTCTGGTCATCCGCGATTAACCGCCCTTCCTGCCTTACATTATGCCGTCACAGCGTTTTGCTGCTGCTAACTGTTCGATATGTTTTGTATGTCCTTCCGAGTTTTGTGGCCTTGGGCGCATTGTCGGCTCCATGTTTTTGGTGAACGATCCTGTATCCGTATTCGATCTCCGGCCTTGCGCCGTCCCTTGTCTTTTTGTCCTTTAGACGATATTGGCGTCGGTGTCCGTTTGTCGCTTGGGCCCTCGTGTCTGGTCGTCTTTCACTCCGCACTCATCATTGTCCTCCCGCTCGCAGCCCTTATCAGCCTGCCCCTCTCCTTTCCTTAGATACAACAAGGACTTACATCTGTAGCAACTTCCTACAGGTGGTTGTACGCCGCGATTGTCCCCTCTGTTCGCATGCTCACCAAATAGTTTGGTGGTCCACGATCGCCCCCTGCACACAAAAATGTACTTTTATACGTGTATGTATTTGGCGTTACTAGCTCTTATCGTATCTATATGCAGTAAGTATCTCGTGGATGTTATCGAATGATTTTTCAGTTCTTCAGGGACGACGACATGCGAAGATGTGTAAGCGGAATGAATTTTCAGTCGCCTTTTCTCCAAGACACCCACGATCAAATTGCCGATGTGCAAGAGTTATACGACCATGGAATTATCTACAATTTGAAACGTATACACACACGGTCGACAGCTTTTGCAATAGTAAAAAATAGAATAACACATCTGGACTGGCAAGCTGGCTAAATTATGAGAGCTTGTGTAGTGCTGCTTGGATCTCGTCAGCTCCACGGGCAACCCACTCCTCCGGAGTAACTCGCGTCGCTCCACGGGTCTCAAGGGCGAACGCGAGGTTGTTCGACTCGTCAAATATGAAGTCGTACGGATTCGGAGGCGCGGACGACGTGATGGCGCGAATTTCGTGGTGGATGACAGCCTGAGTGAAGTGCTCCATGTTCTGCACAACGGGATTGGAATCAACATTTGTTTTTAGCTCTGAAACCCAAGGAACGAGAAAAACACAAAGAAACTTACGAGACCGTTCTTCGTGTACTGAAATGGATCTGAAGGGTCGAGTTAGCAATTGCAATATGTAGTGATGAGCCATTGGGCACAGCCTTCGAGACGCAAGACCACCGACGAGCGGACAAATGAAGAGGGGTGGTAGTTGTACTCACTCTCGATCTCTTCTCCGGCTGTCAAAAATCCGAAGAATATGGCCGCAAGGATGGCCGTTGCCGGTATTGTGAGCCACGTCATGTCATCGACGATCTGGAAGGGCTATAATATGGGTCGTGTCAGTTACGCCAACCGGTCGGGCGCGGGTTCGGTGTGAACAGAAAACAACATGTTTAGAATCATCTTACAATGAATATCATCCATCCAACCAGAACAGCCCAGAAATGCGTCGAGAACCTGCGAAGAAGCGAACGGGTAAGGGGAAGATGGGGGCGTGTGATGACAGTGAGACAAATGGAAGGTCAAAGGAAAAAGGAGGGTTCGCGCTTACGACCGGGGAAGTGGAGTTGTCAGGATGCGTTCCAGTTCGGTCAGGCTCGCCACGAGCTGCTGCAGCGCGTTCGTCATGTTATCTGAGATATATATTGATTATTTAGAGTTTGACGTAAGTTCTTTCTAAGAGAGCGTAATTTGTGCGAGACTTACTCAGGGCGGGCGTATCCTGGTTTTTGCGCCGAATCAGGGCTGCGATGTAGGAACCCTGGACGGAGATAGCGGTGGGTGAGTTCCGGATAACGCAAGGGTCAAAATGGTATTCCTGGGAAAAAAAGCTTACGAGATAGAGCGTGATCTCGAAGGGGAGGTTCTTGCTGGTCATCTCGTTCATGGCACGCGCTCTCATCTTTGCGAGCTTGTGCGCCGTGGGCGTGGTGTGTCGCTTCCTGAAGCTCTTGAATGCCTCAATGATTTGCGAGAAAGGCCACACGTCGAAGACCTGGCGCAGGTCGCCCTTTGGGTTGTGCGCAGGCAGGAGGTACAATTCTTCTGACCTGGAGAGTGTTTGACGCGAATCTTGTACCGCTTCGTGGCGCGACACGAAAGTGTCGCCCTGCTCCACGTCGTGATCCTGTCCCTGCTCGTCCACGTCCTTGGTCTTGTTGTGTTCGCCTTCGTCCCCGGCCAGTGTATCATCGTCGGTTTCATCGTCATCGGGGGCTACCATGAGGGACTGATCTGCGTCGTTTTTACTGACGATACCCGCCGGAAGGGCATATGCAGGTAAGAACTTGACGAGATGATACAGGTCAGCGTAATAAATTCCGTCTTCACCACGGAGATAGTGTTTCGTGGCGATTGCGAACGCTTCAATGAGGTTTAACGCGGTCTTTTTCTCAACTGTGCTCCGTGCCTTTGCCTCCTCTGGAGACATATTTGAGTCGGGCATTGTATCTAACGAGTTTCGTGTCATCATCACTATATGTGGTAATGCATACTGAAAAGTCGTCATCATACATACCTGCTACCTGGAACCAAACCGTGCGGGAAAATGAGCGGCTTGCATTGACAATATTGGCCCACATCGTGCGTCCGTCATTGTATCGTTCAAAGGACGCGTTGGCTCTCTGGCCGGTGATGAAACCGAGAAGACCACCAACACTATAAGAGAAAAAAATGTCGTCAGCGACTCGCTACTAGTAGGGCTAGAGAGAGAGAGAACAATCGAAGGCACACACGCACACTTTAATCAGGGTATTTGGAATATATATATCGATTTGGCTGTACTCCTGCAAGAGCTGAACGATGGCCGCCCAAATGGTGAAAGCCAACACGATGTGCCAACAACGGAAAATCGACATCGCTAGGACGTATTCAAGAAACGACAGCGCAGCGTTGGCATTCTCCCGCGACCCAGTCGCGTGCTCGGAGAAGAATCCATGGTGTGTAGTCGAGTCGTGGACCTATTGTTGTTGGAGTCGATTGAAGAGATATAAATAACAAGTGAACACAACGAGCCTCCTTCAAGGCGGAGGAGAAATGTAGAGCAACAACACACGTACCGGGCGTGTCCACTTGGTCTTGTCATGCTGCTGCTCGCGCGCATGCAGCATCACAAAATCGTCATCATGGTTGTCGACGGGCTCGTCATTGCTATCACCAAACAGGTCGGACATTGCAAGCACGAATTAAAAAGTAGGGAGTTGTTTTCGTAGAATTAGATCAGCAGCAATCTTATCGGCAGACGGTCGACGTCTTGTCGAAGAGGTGGGGGAGGGATGGGACGGTCAACGTCGTAGTAAGTCGGGCGGGTACAGGAGGGGAAAAAGCTGGACACGTCGCAACGCTCTGCCATTTGTTTTGCAGTTCTCGACGACGCGGAGTGGCACTGCCAAATGGCGCAGGTACTGTATCACCCAGCTGTGAGTAACTGTAACATCCGGCCGCGAATAACCTTTAACATCCAGCCACGAGTGACTGTAACACCAACAGGTGTCGGCGCCATCATGCATATCAGCAATAACCCTGTACGCGTGTATCATGTATGTGATCTCCTACAGAAGTGCATCAATATGCGGTCGTTGCCAACGAACGGTCACAGCCTTCAGAAAGAGGTTATTCGTAACACTTACGTCTCATTGATAACAGTTCCAGTCGACGTCGTATACATAGCGCAGTCTATTCAGGCTGAGTGCGCTCGAAGATGTGGGGAAGACAATATGTAATGCATAATGGTTTAAAGAGACACCAAGAAGTATATAAATCAAAATTTAAAGGTATCGGGTGGAAGACAGATATGCTGCTATAGAGTCGTCTGGTTCAAGGAATGATCGTGGTTGAAGGAGTACTTGAAAATTGTATAGGCTTATGAGTGCACGACCATCCGCAAACCGTGTCACTACACGTTGTGCAACCGGAACACATATTTGACACATCTTCGATATTCCTATGTATACTCGCATATACCAAGAACATACAGCTTACTACCAACTACTTACTACCTACGGCAACTGCCAAGTATGAGATCATAGAAAAAAAAACTATTGTTGCGAAAAAAGACAGGAAACCTGCTGTTGCTTGCGATGACGTGAGAAAATTCGAAGAAGAGTTCAGACAAGAGAGCAAAGAAAAAAATCGCATGAAGAAAATCGTTTGTGAAGAGAAAGAGGAGAGAGGTCATGGTATATACGCGATGAAGAGACAAAGAGAAGAAAAAAGATCGTTGCATCGAGACAGCAGAGTAAAATCGAAAGACGCGAGAAATACACAAAGCAAGCAAAAACGCAGAGACAGGTCGTTAGCACAGGAACGTGAGTAGGACGAGACGAACATATATTTATTGCTAGATTGAAAAGACATTGAGCATTCGAGGCATAATGGAAGTGGAGAGCAATCGACAGACACGACACCAATAACAACGGCCCAGCAAGGACGACAAGTCAATCCTTATCCACCGCCATGGCCGTCGGCGACGGCACTTTAGTACGAGGGGAACGCGAAGGGGACCCCGACGGACTACGTGCATGCGCATCATACATAATCTCATCGTGGTCCCCTGCCCCTCCTGCCTTCTGTGCGGCAACGCCATTCCCACTCCTCTTCCCAGAAGCCCCTGCAGAGCGCGGACCCGAGGTCTTAGGGGAAAGCGTCGCGATGGGCGGGAGGGCCACACTCCGTGCAGGCGAAGGACCCTTCGGGCGCGGTTGCGGCGGGAGGACAGCGGGGAGCGCAGTTGGTGAACTGCGCGACATGTGCGCCGGCGGCGGCGTCGAGTGCGTGCCCGTCGGCTGTTGGCGGAACGGGATAGGCGAAGGGCGGCTCGAGGGACGGCGCCGTTTGACCTCAACCTCCTCCGGTGGCGTCGGGCTATGCGGGCGCTTCGATCCCAGTCCCGTTCCCGCTGTGCTAGCCGTCGTTGTGTTCATGGCAGTCATAATAGAGGATGTGGACGGCGGCGGCGGCGGCGACGCATTGCTGCGGTGCGACGACACAGACTGCGATGAGACAGAGTTGCGGTGTGACGCGACCGAGCGCGGGCTCGTATGCGTAGCGGTGTAGCGCGGGGGCGAGGACGGGCGACGAGCGAGAGGCGGGGAGCGCACTTGTGGTCGTGGTGGGTCGATCGGCTTGCGTCCTGCGAGACCCATGAGTGCGTCCGCGACACCAGGCTCGTCATAATCATCATCGACGATGCGTGAGGGCGGGTGCGGCGTCGCTGCTGTGATCGCGGTGGGCGACCGCGCAGGGGCAGAACCCGACGAGCTGCGCCCGGGCGACGCGCCCCTGTATGAACCAACGTGTTGTGCAGAGGAACCGGCACCACGCTTGCTGCTGCCACTCCCGCTGCTTCCCCCAGATGTAGACCCGCGCTTCTCAGAGTCACGCGTCGACGAGCGATGTGGCCTTCTACCACTACTACTACCGCTAGCACTAGAACCATCGGCGCCAGAAGTACCACTGCCATTGCCCAACCTTGGACTCTGCTCAGGCCTGCGTTGTTCAACATCCATGTCGACGTCATACCGCGGATCATACCGTCCAGATCCCCTTGAGCTCGAGCTCGACCTCGCCTGCTTGCTTGCAGGCTGTTGTGGAGGTTGTTGTTGTTGAGATTTTGACTCCCGAGGATCCCAGTAGCGCGCACGCGGGGATGGGCCAGCATCAAGCGGTGGCGGTGGCGGCGACGAGTAACGCTGCGCACCCGGGCCACCTAGTCCCATCGAGCTCACACCAGCGCTTCCAGGGCCCACACCAGGACCGGAAGGAATCACACGCGACATCGACGGACTCGCGCGAACGCGCTCCCTTTCACGCTCTTCCGAAATCGGAGAGCGCGAGAAGCGAGGCGGTTGCTGCTGTTGTCCAGGTGCATTCGCGTAATCGTTCAGCCACGGTGGGTGCGGCGACGCGCGACGCTGTTGCTGCGGTGGCGGGCTCTCCGGGCCGCGTGCTAAGCGCGAGCGCGCGCGCGTGCTTGGAAAGTCTATTGGTAGAGACACCGGCGGTGAGCGCGAGGGAGATGCGTGGCGCGAGGCGTAGTGCTGATGAGGCGACATGCGATGGGCCTGGTGGGGCGATGCATGGTGCTGCTGGTGTGGCGACGCATGTCGGTGAGATTGCGGCTGAGGTGACGACAAACGCCGGTTGGGACGCATCGCAGGGGAACCCCGACGTATGTTGGACTGCTGCGACGCAAACGGCGACTGCGACGCGAAGGACTGGGGCTCTGACTCGTCGACGACCATCGGTGCGACCGACGAGGAACCACCACGTTGCTGTTGCTGCTGAAGCGGTGGGGGCAATCCTGCAAATTCACGCGAACCAGTTGCCGGGCCCACGCGATCGACAAAATCGCGCGGCGGAGGAAGGGCACCGTTCCCACTGAACCCACGCTCAACGCCATTGCCATTGAACTCTCTTTGTTGCTGCGATGGCGGTGGCGGCAACGCAACACGGTCCGCAAAGCGGTCGCCAATATCACGTGGCGGACGCTCGTTGAGATTCAATTCCCGTGCACGATCATTTAGATCGCGCTGCCTATCGTTCAAGTCACCCGAAAGAAGACGGCCAGGTCCTGTAAGCTCGTTGATACTGCCACGACGAGGTGCAGGACGATCAGGTTCACCGCGTTGCAATAACCGGTCGGCATCTCCACGCTGAACTTGCGGCAGCCGGTCACGCTCGCCAGGAATACCACGCTCCCGATCGTTCGCTGCAGAAACTAGCAACTCCCGCGGCGGACGCTCCGCATTTGAAAATCCACGCGGGCGTTCAATCTCCATGGGTGCAAAGTTGTGCAACGGCGGCCGAGCATCAGCGTCAACAACCACAGGTGGGGGTGGACCACCGCGGAATGGCGCCTGACCCCCCGGTCCCGAGACGGCTGCTGCCGGCCCCGGCACTGCTGCTGCTGCTGCGGGTCCGCTGCGTGAGTCTGGACGCGCTGAAGGGGCATGTTGTGCAGGACGAGACGAAGGTGAAGGTTGTGGAAGGAGTTGCAGCGGACCACCGGCGCTGGCGAGCGCATGCAGCGGAGCAATGGGAGGTCCTTGCGCACTGGCGCTCGCATACGCTGTCGGATGTACATCTTGCGGACCAGGTGGCGGCGGTCCTGCCACAACCTGCGATCCACTCGCCTGCGCATCGCTCAGAAGCTGCAACCTCTTCGCGATCGCGTCATTCCCAGGGTCAAGCTCATGGGCGCGGGCATAGGCGTCGATAGCATCCGCGATCTGGTTGTTACAAGACTCATAAAGAGAGCCAAGGTCGAACCAGACCTCAGAAATGTACGGGTTGATACGGATGGCGCGCGAGTATGCGTCGAGCGCGTCGCGGAACTGGTTTATTTGGAAATAGAGGACGCCGATGGAGCACCAGAAGGTAGGGTTGCGGCTGTCGCGGTACACAGCCTGCTGGTAGGCCTCATATGCCTTGTTGTATTTTTGGCCTGCCATGAAGGCGCGGCCGAGGAGATACCAGCTTTGTGCGGCGGTAGGGTCTGTTGTGAGGGTGAAGGTTGTTGAGCACAGTACAATGAGAGGGGAAGCGTGAACCATACCTGCTTCCAAAGACTTTGTTAGATAGTGCACGGCCAGTTCCTGGTTTTGGAAAGCCGTGCCGTCTTGATGGTACAGCCAGCCCAACTGCTGGAGCACCTTCGCGTGCGTCGGGTTCACGTCCACGACACGCTCATAAGCGTTCTTCGCGCGGACGTGCTGTAAAAGTCGGTTAACATTCCGAGCCACAATATGCGCTAGTAAGGAGACTAAGTGCCACAACAATGCACACGAGACAAGGACGACCGCCGTAAACCACATAAGGAGACACTTACATCCTTCCTTTGCTCATACACATGACCGATCTGAAACCATATATCCGCCGTTGCCAGTGGACTTGGCGGATTGCGCAGGATCTGATCGAAGCAACGCAGGGCATCGTCGAACTTGAGCTGCTGCTTGTAAATGATACCTAGTCGGAAAAGGATCTCGTTCGCTTTGTCAAAGTCTGCAGATACAGGCCATGAGCATCCATGTTTGCTTTATCAAGTGATAATCTCACCCTTATCCATCCTGAGCACGCTCGAGAACGCCTCTTCAGCATGGTCGAGGGAGCCATATCGGTCGTAGAGGATGCCGATGCCGTACCAGAGCTTGGGGTCCTCCTTTGGATTGGGTAGGCGGTAGAGCGCCTCCTGGTACGCGGAGTACGCCATCTGCAGATCGTCCTGCATGAGGTAGCAGTGGCCTACAGGGAGAGAAATTGATTACGGTAGGGTGATATGGAAAGTATATTTCACGAGGTGCACCGATAGATGCAGAAGTGAGCAGAAACCACTGGTCAATCACAGAAAAGGCAACAATAAAAAATGGAGAAACACACCCAAGGCACTCCATATCTCGCCATTATCTTGCTGCAGCTTGAGCACGCGCTGGAAGTAGTCGATTGCCTATTTCGGGAGATTGATGTTAGAAACGGCGATAGGATATCAAAGATAGAATAAACGAAACCACTAAAACAGCCAAACAGAGCCGCCGGGGAACGGAAGTGAGAACGACAACGCGAAACAGGGGCAAATAAGATGTGTGCCGCCAGGAACACATAAGGAACAGAGCGACCACGAGACCACATCATGACGTCATGACATTGCTGTTCATATGACCACGTGTCCCACCCATCTCTTGCCAAATCCGGCCCAACAACTGCAGTTCAGGTCCAACGTGCAACGTGCATTAGGCTCGTGTGTGGGCGCGCGATTGTCAGCATTCGGGAGGCGAATGGCTGCATGGTAGCATGCAAAGACACCGAAACAGATCATATGTTCCTCAACATCGCCACAAAACGCAAAAACGGCAACGACAAAAACAAGCAAAATGCCACACCGGACAACAGCACCAACCCAGCAATGTAACACCCATGCCACAATGCCAAGAGAAGCGGTCAATACACACCTTTGGATAATTCTCCTGTATCCTGGCGATGCCGGCTACCTGCGTGAGGCCGGAGAGAGAATTGGAGTTGTGGCGCAGGGCGTGTTCGTACGCAGAAAGAGCGTGCTCGAGGTCACCGATTTGTTCTGCTACGCGGCCTGTGTCGCAAGATGAGTACAAAGTCGATTAGAACAAGAGCATGAAAGGAAAGATCGAAGTGTGTACAGAAATTGACGTATGTTACGTCCTGACACATTGAAAGATGTCCAAGCGTACTGGCACCGACATCGGGGAAGGACAGGAAGGTGGGCACGCACCGATTAATAGCCACGTTTGCTCGTTTGCGCTGTTAAGCTTCTGAACCATGGCAGGGGGTAGTACCGATGGAGTGCCGTTCGCCGCGGCTGCTGCTGTGGTAGCGGCGGTGGGCGCGGGAGCGAGGGCAGGGGACGTGTGTGCATTTGCGGCGGCACCAGGGGCGCCGTTGAGTGAGGGTGGATCGTGGAGGCGGAGATCGCGGTCTGGACGCGGGGGAGGTGCATGGCGCAGAGCCATAGTCAGGGTGCAGGTGTTCGGAAGAAGCAACGAGAGGAGGATGGAGGGGATATATATATAGTGGGTGTTGGAAATATCGGGGCAGGTGACCGGGGACTCAAAGAAGGCAGTCGAAATCGAAATTGAAAGGGGAGAGACTGATCAACCGAGGACAGCACGAGCGGAAGGGTTATAGTAGATCGAGATGAATGCAAGCGGGCGAACCAGATCAGATCAGCGACAAACCCGGAGAAACCAACACTCCAATTCAATCCGATACTGCCGTCGCCAGATCCGCATCTCCCATCGATCTCAGATCCAATCTCGATTCCACCCAGATTCATATTCACGCGAATCAATCAAAGTTCACCAGCCGCCGTCTTGCCGTGCGCCTCAACTCCGAGACCGCATGCGGCACGGAATCAGTTATAATCGTTGTCATCCCGGATTCGACATACTTGCCGAGGTCGGCAAGCCTGCCACGCCAGGGCACTCTGATCAGCTTCGCGTGGACGCGTTATGCCTTTTCCAGCCCCGACTTCGTTGTACGGTCCACGGAATATGTTCATGTCGGAATCGTCTACTACATCATATATAAGCTAATCATGACTACTGAATTGCACCGCACGCACGCAGCGATAAAGCACCTTCACGAACTCATTCTTGTCTGACAAGGAAGTATTTCATGGAATATTTGATGATCACACTCCGCCGGGGAACATGCACCCACATTCTTATGTTTTATCCCTTTCGCACAGGTGTATCGCAGATGATCGATGAAGGTGTAAACCCACGCGCCGCCCGGCCGTCGGGATATCCGTGTACGGCTGCATACCCAGCCCTTGCCTCGGTCGCTTTCCCCGGTGATTCTAGTAATGGGCGGGAGATGCTTTGCGCCGTCGCTTGGTAGCAAGGCGCCACCGTAACGGCAGAGAAGCGCTCCACCGATATTCCAACAGCTTACCACGCGTACTATGGATCAGAATCATTGCAAACTCAACAACAATCAATTGAGATAGAAATTAGCAAATACAATAACAACGTTCGAAACACGCGTGACCGCCGACGCCGTGCATTCGGGTTGTTGTAATCGTGCCTCGTCACGATGAGAAGGGAACTCGTTCATATATACCATCATTGAATCGTCTATCATCGTCGGCGGTTGCCAGTGCTGTTCACGTTGCTACACCGCATCACTTGTATGCACAACGTTTCCATGCAGACCTCGTGCTTTGCTCGGTTGAGATACAATCACCCAATCGATATCGCAATCCAATCTCATCCATCATCTCTATGTATACATATACGTTCGTGCATCTGCTTCATCGCGTCGGACGCCCGTAAGTATACACGTCAAATCATGAGCTACACCAATCGACCGACGTCGTCCCGTCCCAAGGTGATCTGATCTTGAGCTGAGCGTAAAGGTCTCCTGTACGTTTCATTGGATCGCGTGCGCAGCGGAGGTACGCATGAAGTATTTTCTACTAAACCGACCAATGTTACTGAACTTACCCTATATAGTTCAATAAGCTCGAGTCTGCTGGATTCATAAAGTTCCCCTTCCCGAGTCTCGAGACTGCCAGTCATAGAGGATTATGAACTTCATTACATTGACAGTCACAGAGGGATCTAAGTCTGCCGTACGCGCGCGGCTCACTAACAGCGGAATCAGGCAACCTATGCGCGCGTGCGGCGATTCATAATATATTCAATTGAGTATGTACTTTCGCGTCGACGTTCATATAATCCTGGTTGCTCATATATGTACCTAGCACTTCTCCGAACACCAACAACCACGTACTTACTCGTAGGAACATATGCCGCACTATAACATCGATTCCAGCCGCTCAGACGCCGACAAGCTCAATGTTCCTACAGACGCTAATAGTCAAGCGCACTGCTATTATTGGGCATAATAGAACCTAATGCCAGTAAGTTACGGTGCGCATATATATAGGCAAGTCGTGCCATTGCACCAGCGTTAACAGTGCCCAGCTTACCCCTTGTGGTTTATGACTGCCTTGAGGCCTTCCAGGTGTTCTTGAGGCCAGCAGACATACTATGACATGCGCTGCAAGCTTATAAAAACGTTCCGAGCAGCCGAATTGCTCCAGCCTTGTCCGAGGTGTCGCAATTGCTGGTGAGCCCCTTTTTCTTCGCTCTGGCCGTCGATCACCACCGCCACTTTACCTCACTTTACATGTACATAGGCCTCCGAGTCCGTATAATCCCTTCGCGACGTCCGCGTGTTGTCTTGTCTCGTTTCCAGCTCCTTCCGTTGGATCTCGATCGGATCCTGTTCAATGCGATATACACTTTATGTCCGTTTTCTTCATAACAATCGCCTTCAACCCGAATTAGACCTTACCTTTGTTCTTCGTCCAAAATCCTCGTTCGTCGCGCAAATCATATTGTCTTCCTTTCTGAAGATATCTTTCTTTGATCTCCAATCTTCCCAGGTCGACCGGACCCTGTCCTTTCTGAATCTCTGTATGTAATTATATACACCCTTGTCCTTTGTTTTTTTTTTTGGTTCGAATTCTCCAGTGTTCCTCCGGAGGGCACCACTCAAATAAGCATAACAGAACCCTTTGCAAACCCATGTGAACCCATGATTCTATGTCCGATGTCGTCACCGCCAACTTGAACGTTGTGACGCATTAACATTGTTACGTTTCTCTTGTTCTTCTTTCATCTTCTTCCTGCCTTTTGTCTTGATTTTATCTTCGATCTCAATTTCCACCGCCCGGGTTTACTCCGCTCGCAACATACAACTCGTAACTCAGCAATATACATGTGCAGCCTATGTAATACGTAGTAGTTCCGAGCACTGCAGCTTGTTGCGTTGTCTGTCCATTTGTACAACCCACGTGGCGAAGATAGATACATCTTTGTTCCATCCAACCTCCCGAATCCAACCGTAAAAAATGTGGGTATACTGCGTGGCCAACTCAAATTCGAGTCTTGGAATAAAATAAAAACGTGAGTAAGGTCAGGACGTGGGTGCCACATGCCAGCTATGAAAGGAAATTAGAGTCTGGCACGTGGCCGTTACCGATAACGGAGCAATGGATTGTGGCTGCGTTGCGCCAACATTTCACTCCCCTGAGGAACCCGGAGAGGCTGTGTCAACATGGTTCCTGCTCGTCGAAGTTGGTTGCGGCTCCAGGCCTCCAGGCGCACACAACATGCCAGTGCATTGTCAACTATTTTGGTATAAAATATGGATCAGATTGCCTCTCAGGTAGCGGAAGATGTTCCATTGAAAGACTATCCTATGTATCTTCTTCCTGTCTTTCTTTTGATGTCTGTCGGAATAGCACTGGTATCCTGTCCGTCGCTTAGCGTGTTATCATTCCAGAACGTCCATGGCTAATTTCCTCATAAAGCTGAATCTCCAAGGGTTGAAAATCTAATTATAACATATGTTGACCCACTCCATCACCGCTGCCGCCGCCGCTATACCACCACCAAATATCAGCATTGCTTAGTTATACCTGAAGAACGTCGACAGTATACATCTATCAGCGTCGCGCGCCCACCCCTTGCGCCTGAGTGCAGCCATCATTGCGAATGCTTTTTCAGGAGAAAAATATTGTGATCACTCATGACTTGAGAACGCCTGGTAGTACCATCCCCCAAATATCCCCGGGCGACGATTGCATAGGATTTGTCCTCGTCGGCACCACAATACGGCGCGAAGCTAGGTCAGAAATCTTACAGACGCTCGAAACTCAGATGATAGCTTGGTGCGTGCCCGACGTCAAATGCACGTCGCGTACGGATATCGGGCAATAAGGACGGACACCAAAGAAAATACTTACGATCCAGAAGAACTCACTGTATTCGTCACGGCGAGACGGGGACGACAGAAGAACCAATGCATGGAACGGAAGCGTTGGCAGAGTCGTGTCTTCTCGAACTCATGCGGATATATGGTATATCTGGAACTTATCGACATTCCGCGCTGTGTGGGGTGCATATACGAGCGTAGGCATGTACAATGTAGACAAGTTCGGATGTCCTCCAAGTCGCTATGTAAATGGAAGCGCTCCCAAGGACCGTCGAATATCCTGAAAGATCGCTTGACCCACGTCTTCGAACTGGAAAGAAATAGCGTCTGCGCAGTACACATGACATTGACAATATCCACACCAGGCACATCAGCAAGCTGCTTAATCTGGCAGGTAGAATAGGGTTCACAAAGGGCGGCGTTTCCCGGGAACCCTGAGAGCAGGAAGGAAGGGTCTGTTGGAGGTCTTGGCCCCTCAGGACGATCCTGAATAACATCATCATCATGCGCATGCGTGAAACCAGATGAGATCCATGCGATCTATGTGGCAGCGCGCAATCTCACGCTATCTCGCAAAAAACAAACGAGCCATGCGGCCGGCGCACCAAACATCTGCCGGGATGATCCACGTGGCCGCATCGTACATATCTGGCCGGTCCGTCTCAAGCCGTGCGCAGCGAAATAGAGCAATGACCTCGAACGAGTGGCGTCATCAGAATTGAATTGTGCGGGGACCGTTGAGTCACGCTTAGGGATCGTTTCACGTGGCAACTCGGTAAACCGACATCCGTCCATTTCACATGGGACGTCGGACTCGTAGACTAAATTGAAGACTAAATTGAAGGTCGCGACGTCAAGCGCATGAAGCGGCGCGGGGTTGCGCGGCAATTGCTAGCATGGCTGTACATGAATTCAGCTGGATGCGATGGGAAGGAAGCTTTGTAGACGGCAGAAAGGGTCACAAGTTTTCCAATCTCTAAATGCGCCTGGTCGAATCTCACCTCCAGCGCCTGTACATGCGACGTTCAAATATTGTGTGCAGAGAATCGCGAATTTACAGTGGACATAAGCGCAGTCCAGACACGTATGCAGACGCCGACATCATGTGTTGAACTTTGGTTAAACAGACGATTGCAGGCAGAGATGGTGATGCAAAATTACCTTGTGCGTCGGCGATATTGAATATCTTAAGTACGTCCAAATCTGCCTCGATGTCCATAGCTGGGTTGTGGGGCAATGCCGGAGACACCCCAGTGATCCTGCCACACGAGTCGAATAACGACCGCTTAACAGTCTCTAACAGTCGCGACTTGACATGGTGACAGATCGCACACACGCACGGAGCCGATACGGCAGAGTGAGTGTATATAGCTCGATCAGATATTTGCATGGACAGCAACCGGAAGCTTGATACAAAGTTGTATTCACCTGAAATCAATCACCTGTGTTAGCGTTCGTCGTTCAGCACTATGGACTGAAATGATGCATGTACTTCTGGTTGAGACGTTTCCGGTTACTGAGCCCGAAAACACGATGCTGAATGTGGAATCTGCGAGTCTCGAGGCTGATAATGGCTGGTATCGGGTTCGACGACGACGTAAACACATTTAAGCAGTGGACGTATGTCAAATATACGTATGCAACGATCGCAGTCTCCGAGCTTCGGACTCGGTGTCTACCGTCGCAGCAGGCTGCAGCCAACCTAGATATCCACATCGATAGCAGGTGCGGCATCAGTTCATCTATATAGTTAAGAGTTAGATACGTAATGATGAACAAGTAAAACATGTATGGAAAGTATACTTATTGGCACTGACATGAAAGGGCATACACAGGGCGATTCTGGCATACGCCAAAAGCTCGGCAACCGGCGTATGCAGGTGTATGTGATTCATACATACGACTGGCGTATGCGACTCATATTGCTGAAGTATTTTTGCGGCCCAAGTATTGTCGCAGCACTCCTATCATTCTCGCTATGTCGTATTTTTTGGTCATTACACAAGTTTGCTGACTGTGGGACTTGCTCCGAGGGCTATTCCCATTCAAGATTATCCCGTCAATTGAAGCCAACCACCAAGAAATTTGTATCCTGGCAATTATAATGGCTCCTTGGCAGACAAACGTAAGTAAGATGACCATCAAAAGACCAGAGATAAATCGCCGTGATCGACGGCACACCGTTGCAAACTCTGTGCAATTGCATAGCGTCTCTTTCAGAAATGCAAAACCATCAAGCCACGGCAGACGAGAGATCCTTTCTTGTCGGAGACCCTCGCAATGAAAGCAACCTTGGCTCTAGCTAGTGTATGTATTATCGGTTCCTGCTACGATGAACTGAACATCAACGCTACTCACTGTAAGGGTACGTCCTGAATACTTATGGCGATGATGGCGGCTGGAAATAGATGATCATCGGCGGAGCACCGTCAAAGAGCCAACAAACGCGTTGAGCTAGGGGCGCACCTAGCTGCGGACGTCGCCTACGTACGTGGAACTGAGCATAGGACCCTGTCGAAAGGCATCGGACCGGTGGTGGCTCAAACGGGAGGCAGTTTTCGGGATGCCTCAGGTCGATGTTAGCTCAAAGAGGCTTATTATCCCAGAAGGCCTGGATCCGCGATGGCTCAAAACACAGATTGAGCCTGCCGACCCCGCGACTTCTGGACCACCTATCAGGGCCTTACGTGTATACTTTCGATGGGTGAGATAAATAAAATGTACCTTTGTTTTTTTTTCGGGCTGATTTTGAGTGGGTCTCAGGCCAACGGGCGGCCGCCCAAAAGGGTGGTGGCTCAATCCGGTGGATGCGTCGGTGCCGGCCTGAGGCTTCTACCGGGATTCGCTAGGATCCTCT
The DNA here is from genome assembly GCA_000934395.1 of Fistulina hepatica ATCC 64428. Lineage (NCBI taxonomy): Eukaryota > Fungi > Basidiomycota > Agaricomycetes > Agaricales > Fistulinaceae > Fistulina > Fistulina hepatica. The sequence continues at coordinate 72,145 of KN882046.1, read as the reverse complement.
GAGCATGTTGTCGACGGTGATACATGAGGGCGCACTGGATACCGGCGTCCAACACTAGCCAAAGTTTGTAATGTACTTGTATCAATGATGGCGCAGATCTGTGATGGCACAAACGTGCTATCGAGATGGTGCCGGGAAGAAATGATACATCGCCGTTCGCGACATGAAGGGATCACGGATACGACGCCGACAGTGGGAAACATCAGTGTCCATGATTTTCTGACAAAAGGATGGGATTGAGATAGAACTAATTAGAGACTTGGGCGGCGCCGCATGACGCCAAAAAGATTAATGCAATGAATAACGCGTAGAGGTCATGTGAAACACGTACGAAAGCTATAGGTCTGGAAAGCAGCGCGGCGGGTGCGCTCCACCAAAAAAGTGCCAGACGCATGTGCTGACTGAATGTAGGCTGGAGATATTATGTTGATGAGAAAGCGAGGGGAATGGTACACGAGCGACATCGGTTTCTGGGGAGCTTGAGCTCGAGAACAGAAATGATGAAGAAGACAAAGAATGCAGCAGAACGACTAGTCCAAAGACAGTGTAATTCCCAAGGGGATATGGTGTCGCACGGAGAAGCACATGGAAATATGTGTTTGTCCGTGTAAAAATGTGTAGCTCGTGGACCTTGCGTGGGAATCAAATAGAATATGAAAAAATATATTGATGAAGGCAACGGGCTTTCGGTAAAAATAAACCAGCAGAAAAAGAGAGAAAAAATCGATACCTACCGTTTACACACAAGGCAAACCAATGCGACACTACATGAGCGACGTTGTTTTGAGACCTGGAGTCGCAGTCATTCTGACGTCAGAACCCGCCAGGCAAGAGCTAAAAACAGAAATATCAGAACGTAGAGGGGGTACGGTGCGGTGCGGACGTACTTACCGTTTCGAGCCAAACATGCCCTCTCCCAAATGCTCAAAAGAAAAAAAAGGCGCGTTGGATATCCATGATTTACCACTTTCGTGTAAGAGCTTAACAGTAAGTACATCGATCGACGCTCGGGAGCTGAGCTCGTGAAAACTTACCTAGTCCACGTAAGGAAAGGACTTCGGTCACAGTCTAGATTGAACCTTGGGTTAAACCGGGAGATTTGAGATGTGGTTAGACCAAGACACTCGAAATGCAGTCTAGCCCAAAGACTCGGTATGCAGTTAGATCGAAAGGCACTCAATATGCAGTCGGATCGGAACACACGACATATGCTTGACTTGAAGGAGTTCCAAATTCGACTAGCGCAGAATACGGTTAGTCCAGTGACTCTCGTATCATTCCGGCACGCAAAGCGCCTTGAACTTGGATCCAGACGGGAGCGGACCCAGTACTCAGCCAAGCAAATATGGGCTACCAATAGTGATAGTAGCGTCACATTTCCCGCCAGCCGCCACTGACGTGGTCACTATGCTGTTCATCTTATTTTGATCAGTAATATGGCATGAGTCGTGGACCACTGCACTCACAACGCGTGTTACAGCCACCACTGCAACGTGGACACCGAGTTCCTGGACTAGGCCTTGAAAAGTATGGTTGAGGCGTTGAAAGGCGTGGTAAATGTGAGTAGCCACCGAAAGCATGTCCAAAAGGTGTGGGAGAATTGTTGACAGATAGTCTCCCGTAGGCAGACGAAAACGGAAGTAAGCCGTTCATTTGACATACATGCGGAGCCTTTCTCGAACCATGTTGAAAGTATGATTTGGACGAGGAAAAAAAACACAACGTAAAGGGCCCCTATCGTTCAATTTCGGGAAACTGGGAAATGAAGAAAAACTTTTTTTCCAGATGCAAATAACTTCGTTTGAACCAAGCCATCTGTCCCACCTGAGACTGAGGCCTGACTTACGACGGGCCCCGGCTTTATTGAATTCAAAAGTTCTGATAAATTCGAATGCCCCCTAAACGGCGGTAAAGACGCGTACGCTGAGCACGGGTGTGCGACACGCATCCGACTGTACGTCAACCGTAAGCCCGTGAGGAACTCAGAGGGTTCACAGTTCATGGCTAGCGAGAACTCACGCTGGTAAGAACCGCAGTGGTTTCCAGCAAGAACTTGGCATCGGATCGTGAGAACCTGGCACCCATTACCAATCCGCGTCGGCCGTAGGCCTAGCGGTTGACCGTGAACCTGACGTCGGTTCGCAATGAGAATTCAGCATCATCAGCTTACCGTAACAATTGTCGCGTTCCATTTGATAGCATCGGTACCGCAGACTCAAGTCGAGACCGAACGCCTCAGAGTCGCGACGTCGACAGCTTTATAGCTATGTTACCCGTCTCTTGACACCGGTGTGGAGACAGCTGAATTGCATTGAACAGCTGTACCGTAATACGGCTCAGCTCGAGGCCTGCATACTAAACAGTACGTACGTTGTGTAAGTTATTCTAGCGCGTAGAAAATATTAACAACGTCGTCAGTCGGACCGCTAGGCGTGCGATGGAAGGAGCTGTATGCATACCTGTTGTTGAATGGCTGTACCATTGGATAGCGAAGCTGTATACGCAAGTTAATTACTGTATACCTGTTTGACTTCTCTTCTTTTATTGGACGGTCGGCGGCAGTAGCAACAGCTTACGACAAACCGATCCAAAATGCGTTGCCTTATCGATATGAACGGGCTCGCAGAAGCAGCTATTGAATTATGAATATGTATAGCACACGACTGAGTAAATGTATTGAGAATGACGCGCACCAGCCGATTGAATTCCTCCATAGCATCGAAAGGATGCTGCGGCATGCAACGCACGCCCGTCCATCCCATCCATATAGATGAAAGATCATCGTAGTTTCCCTGCTCCCGCTATTTCCGATATCTGCAGGCATGTTCCATGCCACCCGCGACCACAACCAGTTCACGGAGGCAACTGACAGCCTTGAAAATGGCGCAGCGAGACGCTTGACTCGGGAAGACAGGGCACTGCGTATACTTGCACGCATATACTCTGGTTTGCATGTATTAGGCTGTCGGAAGATCAGTTGCCAGAGACAGACACGTTATACATCGAGTATTGATTGGCAGGTGCAATAATGTACGCACTTTACGATAAGTGTCGGACACATTCAGTGGACACGGGTCTAGACGGAAGGAGAGAATCGTCAGCAGTACATTAGAACTGGAAGCTGGATGGAACTAACAACTGAATGGAATTAGCATCTCAATTGGAATCGACGACAACGACTGGATAAAACTTATCATTCAATGACAATGGAACCAATGACTAAAGAGAGCTATCAGTCGAATGGAAGGGCATGTCGACGGTGCAGCTTTGAAGCGAAGATTCGTCGAGCGATCCACCAGCTGCGTCGCAACGTCCCGCACGCGTCGCTGCTGTTCTTACAGCTTCCAGCGACGACCGTGTCAGCAATTCAACTGCATACATGGTACTTCGGCGAAACGCAACTCACGTTGTACACAGAACCGCTACACACGCCAAGATACAGTTGACTACTTCACCGATAACGGGAGCCAGCCTCCGAGATAAAATCTGACCCAGTTGTTCCGAGGTTCAGCAGTTTAGTTTGACTGCTCCGGGATCCGGGTAAGGGGCGGGTACGTGGTACATGCGGAGATGCGCGATATTACAATGTTGTTGAGATGCGGCTGTGGCGAGCAGAGCAGAGGCTCAACAGGATCCGATCCGACGACGCGTTAGTGTTGACATTGGTCCTTGGTGGCGGGTATGGGTGCCAAGTTCTGTGCAAGGGCAGGACATACGTACGCGCACATCGGCGGTGGTTGCGGAGACGTGCGCAGTAGTCGTAACTGTACCAACTAGACCAGCCACCCTTGGGCGGCGTGATGGACGCATGGACAACACGGTAGACGCTAGTCGCCGGGAGACCTACCAGTCACAACTGTAGTGCATGAATTTCAGCGGACTGAGCCGACTTGCGGGTTGTACAGCAGGGAAGTCCAAATCAACCTACCCCACTCAGGGTCGACAAGCCTAGTGCGCAGAGCCAGTGGACTCGTGCAAGCGCGTAAGCGGTGTAAGTGCTTTGATAGTCCGTCATCACACGGGAAGGAGAAGCCCAAACTTGAACTGCCTCAAAGAAAGCGAGCATATTTGACATAGTATAGACGAAGAACCGGACGCGGGACGTTGAGCACTGATCGCTGGCCGATTTTCGGTAAATGATAGCTGTGTACAGAAGAGGCCAAGCTGAGGTCCAATGCCAACCTCAACTCTAAAACAAAGGTTTTCGGCGGAATGGACAACCACAAGGCTAAGATGGGCAGTACAGCTGGCAGGACAAATGGGAGAGTCTAAATGCACTTACGATCACATCAATACGCAAAGATAGAGCAGATCCGTTAAGTTCAACAAGGTTGAATACGCGAAGGATAGTAGCGACAAGCGATCGGCGGGCGATTTCTCAAGCGCTCAAGCGCTCATAGGCGAGTGCTTCTCTCGCGAAATCACATTGCACAACCGGCAGACGTACATCCCTTCTTCTCGGAATACCGGAAGCCAGAGGAGTCCTGCTCAGAATCAAGGCAATAGCAGTTCGTCAAGCCTGGTTGAACCGTCCTGCTGAGAGTAGACGCATTGGCCCCACCAGAGCGGTAATACGGCACGAGACGAGATATAGCACAGTGAGGGGTAGAAGCGCATCGGAGGCGGGGCCGGAGATAGACGGGCACGCAATGGCAATGCTAATGAGATGTTGCCGTTCAATGAGGCGCCGGACGACCCTACTACTTACGTGGCAAAGGCTATGCTCGCGAAGAGATCCTGCGCCATATAGCTCGTTCGCACGGTAGGGAGGCGGTAGACAAAGGGACGTATCCATGTTGGTAGGCCGCCTCCTCCAGACAGCAAACGACAGGACTCCCGGTGTGGAATGAACCCCGCGAAGTGCGGGAAAATTGGGCTTGCAACTAGTAGACAGGCGAGCGCTAGAGCTCATCGATGGAGCCACTCGCAGCGCTTCACGCCTGATAAGAGCCGCTCGTCGTTCAGAATGTACCGGCCCTCCGCACATGAGTCGCAGCGGAAGACCGCGTACGTCATGATACCTGTCCAAACCCAACGACAGCTGATTTGGTCGAAGCAGAACTCGTGGCGCTTTGACTTCTTGACGCATCTTCCACCACTCCAATGCACAGGTCGACTCCGAGCACTTACCCTGTGCAGGGTCGCTTCACATTTCGACACCGCGAAATCCAATGCCTTGGCTCGCTGAGTGACCTATCTGATAATTCGAAGAGCCTGCGAGAACCTAGGAGAACCTTTGGGAATTCAAGAGTAACAATCGAATACCGTGACAGACTTACGGAACGTTGGATGATAAACGTACACGTGCTTCAAACATTCGATATAATAACAACTGATCCTGGCTCACGAATGGAGTGTCTGCGGTAGATCGCCTCTGACAAATGATGTTTAGTGACTACAGCCCGGACGCTCGATTGTCTCTGAAGCATGAGCATGAAAGCCGGTGTTAGTGTATCCACCCTCCGAGATGGATTTGTAGCGGCTTCGGTGAATGAGGCCCGGCGAAACAGAGAAAAAATATGGAGCCAAACGCTAGTCTGGAAAGTTTGTGACATACGTACACCGTGGGGCAGCGGCCAAACCAAGTGGTCCAAAACTTACATGGAATCCAAGCGTTTGCCCACCAACCAACCAATCAACGAATGTTGGCTAACACAATGACGGACGGCGAACTACGCGACCGCCGGGACACGCCGCAATGGAGGTAGCCCACAATAGCTTGGGAAGGTAGTGTGTAAAGCAGTAGGTCGCGATAACAGCGCACGACGGTCATGGGTACGGGTTAGTGGAGGTGAATGGAGTGTGAGAAAGTACGCTCACGAAACATGTATGTATTAGCGTTATTTGGGCTAGGTGCCATTCCGCATGCGCAGAGCCTGAACAAGTGGGCGGCGGCTCACGTGTACGCTTAAAAACGGAAGGGCGACAAGGATACAGATGCTATGACAGCCATCCGCAACTGCCTCGGCGTAGTTGGAACTGCTACGGCCGAGTGGGAAGACATAGAATCCATGCCACCCGCGTGACCAGACACGCGTACTCGCAGAAGGGAATTAACAACCTCGGATGAATAGGACGTACCCAGACCCGCTGAGATTGTACGTTTGATTAACCTAGTGTACACGTTGCGAGATAAACAAAACCTTCTTTTGAACAATGAAGTAAAATTAAGTACGCACCATGGCTCCTTGTCAGAGGTGATGCACCAACTTGCCGGTTGTGTCAACAACATCTCCGGACTATGTGCACGGAAGCCACGCTCCCTGCGAGTGCAGCGCTAGAACTGCAACTGCAGTCTCAATCTGGCTACTACCCGATGAGCGTGCTCAAGCTGCTGGCAACATAACATGGTACAATACGTCAACATGCTGTGCCGCCCAATGATCGACGATGTGAAAAGACGCGCGCAAAGCCGTTTGCGTGTTTCGACGCTGAACATTGAAATTGAGCTCTGCATCGATTTAATCGCACGTTAGTTAGCCTGAAAGGATGATACCAGCAGAGTCACAAGAGCATGATGACTCACCGTCGATCGACACCGCAAACCAGAAGGCATCAACAAAACCTGTCCGCATTAGGAACAAAACTGAGACGAGATATCGACACCACAGCACCTTGACATCACGGTCAAACACATTCTTTGAAATTGGGCTGGTTCATGCCAATCGACAGATGTTCCACGGTGATGTGATAATAACTGCGGTTTCGAAATGTTTTGGAAGAGGATGGATGAGTAGTCCGTAACACAACCGACTCAGACTATGATATGCCCTGACTTTGATACAGAATGAATCAATCCTGCCAGCCATTGCGAGTAAATCAGAAGTCAGAACAACGAATGATATCATTATCAGCCCCGGATTGCACAACGAGGAATGCGGGGCACCGGCATGTGTCTCGGGTCGTCTCACGGAAAAATATGATAACGGTATCGATGTGGGCCCTCGGCATGCCGAGTGACTGTTGGGTGTGGCGCTTGCAAGAAGACCTAGAACCAGCCAGGATCACATCAGATAACTTCGCACGAGGAAATGTCAGCCAGAACAGGCGACGTGCGTTTACTATTTCTGCGGGCACCCCCAACCCTTGTTGCGGCGGGTGAGTCCGCAGTCGTGCATATGAGACCGTGCGCCCCCATTGACAAATTGGTTCAGGAGAGGTCGACCACGTCAGTGCCAAAGAGCTGCCATGCACGGAAAATGGGGACGTTCGAGCATGCGTTAGGAGGACGGGTTAACGTTAACCAAGGTCACGTTGCAGATACATGTACGGAAACCCGCAAAAATCGACCATACTTAGCTATGTCGCGAAGGCTCAAAGACAATCTGCATTCTTCTGCGGACCTGTACGTGAGAAACAGGGATGCCGTTAGAAGATGTGCAATTGCAAGACAGTCGGTGTTTGGGTCATCGACGTATTGTTCGCGTACGACAGATGATTTGGACAGGTGAGAGAGTTTCTTAGACAAGGGGTCGATAGTACCTCAGGAGATGTATGAAGCATCCTTGTAGGTCGGAGCCCCTCAAGGCTAACGGTTCGCTCGCGGGAGGACGCGATCAAGGGTGGTGTATTGGCATAGCGGCACACGAGTAGCACGAGGACATTGTCGGACGATCGGTGCCATATTTAGTGGCAACGACGCAGGCGGCAGAGCAGCCGACATACGGTGGCGCCGCTATCGCTCGGTTCGCGACGTGCATAAAATTATGGGTTGAAATGGCTGTTGACGACCCTTTCAGAAATCTGATGGTGATACTGCTATTAACCCATAAGGCAAATGCGTGCAGACAGACAGTGGCCTGGACCAGCACTGCCGCCGTGGTGTCAACGCCAATGGCGTGGTGTTTCCATGCCAGAGGATCGCTAAAAAGCTGGCGATAGCAGTCGATAGCCTTCTGGAATCAGTGCACGCTGTCATAGATTTCATCGGAAGCATCGGCCATTTCAAAATGAATCACGTACCAATTCCCCGGGCCCCTCGGATCAACTCCATCAATCGCGATCCCGGCCTTCTGACTTGCACGCGGCCGGACTTCGGTCAACAAATGCGAACCTCCGGCGGACTCACACTCTGTGAGTCATCAAACCTTGTGTCGGAGGCGAGGCTTTCTTCTGATCTACGCGCCAATTTCTACAGTTGTGGGGTCTATGTTTCCTTATTTGGTTTGGTGAAAAGGAAAACTTTCTGTGAAGGCTCTGGGCTCCGTTTCTTTTGCGGAATACTCCGGTTGACTACCTCTGACTACATAGCCTAACTCGATCTATTCCCTCATCTCGAGTGCATCTCTTCTATTCTGATCAGGAGCTCCGTCACTCGGCTGGAAGTCGCTGATAGTGTAAGTATACGGCAGCTATTTACAATGTTTTTCTAGGGTCCTCCATGGTCTTTGCATTCCGTGGCGGTTCATTTTATATGCTTCAGGCTGTATCAAATGATGTGCCGCGCCACTGTACTTATCCATCTCCTACGATCGGGTTATCCTAACTTGCGGAGCTGTGTCAGCTCGTCGCTGGTTGTCGTCATGTCCAAGGCGATCGTGTTGCCTATAGAGGCCGGTACTTCGGTTCTGTTGTGATAATAAGTGCCGCTCCCTTTCTTGGAATTGGTCCTCGATTTTTCCGACTCCCCTGAGGTTTTCGCAGCAGTCATTATCATCATGTTGCAAACTTGCCGCACACACACACACCTCTCAATAGCAATTTTGACAGCTCGCGCTGTTCGCTGTTTCTAGCTTCGCCGCGGTATTAGCTCTGGTCCTCTCATACGTTGTAGATCTCTCGTAATCTGGTGCTGCCTTTCAAACCGTTTTTACACGGCGCCGCAATTGCGTCCTGGCCGGGGTTAAGGCACATGAAATACGTATGTACAACCTCACGACTCTTCATCGCCATCCGTCTACTCACTCCCATCTGCTGCTGTCATCGAACACGCCGTTCTTGCTGTCTGCCGCATGCACTTCACGTACGTTTTCAATACAATCATAATATACATACGTACCGACTCCTTCCTCAGTAGTCGCGATGCACAGAATTGAAGACACAAGTTCTGTTGATTGTGCGGCGCCTTCCTCTATGTGACGAGAAATCACCGAACGTCCGAGCCGTTCCATCTCCACCCTATCGTAAGTCGAGCGACAAATGGGCACATTTAAGCTTTGCGAGCACCTGGCATGCATTGCGCAGTGGCGTCAAGCACAATTCGCGCTCATAGTTGACTTAGCCCACGAACTGGTGTGGTGGGCCTCGCGCTAAGTACCTACCAATGACGTTCGATGCGTACGCCACGCTTATTGGCTGCGTAATATAGGCGGCTATCGCATTCGCCGCGGATCCAGGACATGTGCGTATCATTGATACTATCATTTACTGATCTGTTCAACTATATTTAAGCTGACATTGCACTGGCGATGAAGCGAGTCACGCAGATTCCAGCGGGCAGGCGGCGGTTTTCGTGTCTCAAAGTAGGTTGCTTTTGGCGTGGCCAGCATGATTCCGCTGCTCATCTCCACATCGGGGCAAGCATAGTTAGTCCGTCTTCGTTACATTCTGTCAAAAGTTGCGGCACTGTACCCGCCAGCGTTTTAGTACGGTTTGTCGTGCGTGCTAGTGTCGACGCGCTCCCGCCGTGGACTATATATCCATTCGCTCGCGTGGGTCAGCCGCGCTCACTACCATGACCCCAATTGTATAGGATCGACCGAATTCAGTGCATCAGGGTGGCCATGACGCGCGTGTGAGCAGAACAGTTTTACGATTTTGGATAGGTCTTCTGTCCGGACATACCCCATCAATCGCTGCGAATGGTTCGGTTGCCATCCATACATCGGTCGACCATATCGATCATGGCTGGTGTGAGCCTTTACCTCATATACACAGCTCTGTCATTTATATCATTCATATTGTTTGGCAGTTGAAAGGGATCGTGATGTCAACCTCCGTATGGACTAACGCGATGAGGTACCGGCGCCTCCGTTATCACCATGTACTACATAGTACTTCTAGCCTATAACGCCGTGCGGTGTGATGGTGGTCCTAGGCTAACTTGAGAGGCAGCTGCCTAAACCGTCAACATCGCCGTAGGTCAGAAGACCTTGAGCAGTTTATCATATGCGCCATCTGGGTGCATTGCCGCCACTGCCACAGCAGCGGGACCCGGGAGGTAAACGCACCTGGGGACCTGCGAAATGACGCTAATACAGTCTGTTCCTGTGATTTAGGTCTGCAAATGTCAATAATGCATTGACAGGGCATTCTCGTCAGCATTCCGGCAGTCGCTCAGACCGTTGATACTACGTTTATTGCCTCGATGTATTATTGAATTGCGTGGACTGCGTGTGGTCGTGTGCTTATAAAGTCTAACAGGACGGAATAACATAGCAGCTTATGGATGTGCTGATCCCTCCATACAGCCATTTTGGGTGCCAACAAAGCACTACCTTTCCCTGTGATCTAAATAAGGGAAAGTAGAACGTCGTGGGGGCCAGGTGCTGCACGCGGTCACCAGTATGGTGTAGGTTTTCCCCGAGAAGTCTAACGGATAAAGGAACATACGTCCCTGTATTCTACGTAGTATTGACTTGACCGCTTCGCCGCTGTTAGCGCCGTCCCGGTCGCACATCAATTGAATGCACTTTGCAATGTTACGTGCCGAGAGTGTAATGAGATCTTGAGACCAGACCATCGATAATCAACGACTATTTCACGAGCTGTGAAAATGATGCGCACTGGCCGTATCATGTCCTATCCAAGCACGGTCCCGCCTCATGTGTATCAGCACATCTGTGGCGCGGTCGCCTACAGGATGACAGACGCACGGATCGCGTCACAGGATATACCTCGCCATGCATTTTCCGTAAGTATATGTTGATGAGAATGTCGCGTCGTACACGCTGTCACCGTCGCGGCCCCGAGCTAGAGAGGTCCTGCATCTGTTGCAGCAACAATATTCAGCAGCAGCCAAGTCTATCACACACATATGAATCTACCGAGTCTCCCGTAGACGGTAGAATCCCGCGTTTGCGCTCCTGAGAACACGCGAACGTCATAGAAAAGCGCAGCGGTGCGGTCCCAGGTTACCCTGAGCTGTCGAAGTGTACAGTCGAGACTCCAACACGACCCATTACTGTTGAGGGAGAGATGTCCGTTACACATACACGAATCTACATGTTTTTCCATGCGTTTGTTGTTGTTACGGCATCTATAACGTCGCAGTAAAGTTCAGTCCCTCATCGATCAACATTTGAACGGAAGACATTTCACCGTCGGATTGCATAGACGAATGTCCTTTTTAAGCAACTTGAGGGGCATGCGAGTGCTGGACTCGATACGCAGTCGAGGCGAGCCAGATTTATGGATGGAAAACCATATGCTCAACGAGAGTTTCCCCGTTGACATCGGCCATTGTGTAAAAGCGCGTGTAGACGGTATCTGAACAATGAACCAAGTCAACTTGTCGTGGATATACAGATCGTTAGGTCCGTCGTACAAAGAATTCTAGTCTCACGCAAGACAAAAGTGAGGATGTCTTGCGAAGATGCTTGCCGAGCCCCGCCTCAGTCTTTCAATGAGTCCATGAGCAAAAACGGAAAAACACGGAAGTGGAGGATTGTATCAGACTTACAGGGACAAGAATATTCACAGACTACTGGGATATCATGGGGATATCAAACGGCACTCTCGGCAATTACAAGGGCGCCTATAATTCTGAGCATGAGATACTAGAGTGAAGACCATCGTGGCCCTGTTCAGAATTGTATTGCACGAGACGTGTTAATGGACCTGTATAGGTTCTAGTCAACCAACTACGCATTCACGTGCCACCTCCCCATCATTCAAGTCCCCTCGGAGGTAGACGGTGCAAAAAAAAAGGGCATTGAGTGAACAAGAAAAATGGACGCACCTTGGAACGGAAAGATCTGGACATCAGCTTGAGTTCGGGTCGGAACCTTCGTAGCACGTCGCACGGAGCATAGAACCATCGCCGCGCAAAACCTTCCGCTGTGGACTGCCTTCATCTGAAGCATCTTTACACCATGGCTAGGGTGAGATGCCAATTTCTAGAACTGAGCTCCTTGTTTTGGACAATTTTACAGACTTGCGAAACATTGGTGTCAGACCGTCCTGCATAAGTGGAGGGGCTCTAACGCTAGCCTGTTCATTTCTTTCATTTAAATAAGGACATTGCCCACATAAGTTCTTGACAAGCAAGCAGGTCATCCGACAATGTAGAGTGAATACATAAGCCCGAAGATCACGTCGAAGCAACTGGCCAACCGACCTCCATATTGACCGCACACAGCATAACAATGAAGCATTCAACGCAAGCCATCCGATAATGTAGAGTGAATGCACAAGTCCGAAGATCACGTCGAAGCAATTCGCCAACCCACATCCATATTGACCGCACACAGCATGACAATAATGCATTCAACGCAGTCGACTGCATGTCCGCCTCCCTGGGACCGGTATTTGGAATTGAGGCCATCGTCAGGAAACATCTACGAGCTACCGGCCAACCCCAACCTGCGAATTGAGAGGGAACCAAATTCAATTGGTGCGTATGAAAGCATCGACGAGACTGCGACTCACCACATGACTCTGCTTTTCTAGGGGATATAGTGATACGAAAAGCCGCTGGAAAGAATACGGGACACTCACGAATTGCGAGAGTCCACTCCCACGCAATGACACACATGTTTCTTGGATCATCTGTGGCTAGTGGCGCTTAAAAATGTGACAGATTTCCAAATATACCAAATTCGGCAAATGCTGAAGACAGGGTGGAATGCAAGATAGCGGATAGCGAGTACTCGAACAGGCATCTCTTCTCAAAACGTTTGGACTGTCAAGACGGCACTCTCGAGTGCCGGGTGGCCGAGGAAGAAAAAAGAGCGTTCCACTATCTGATAGCAGCTCAGCAGATCAAACCTGCCATGACCTGTAAGGTCTACAACTTGGTATGGAATTCTGAGACCAAAGTAAAAGCAAAATCAGATAAACACTATTTCAACGAGGGAACTTTGTTCATGAACATACATACACACGTGTCTTTACACTGAGAACTCGATATCGACTGTCGTGAAACACGGAGCCTATACAAAACCCCAAACCCCGAACATAAGTCACTGATGTATGGCCTCAAGACTCCGCTCATGGTCCACCTTCGCGCCCTCATACGCGAAGGCGGAACAGGGTTATTTGGCTTTTGGGGCCTGAGTAGCTTTCTCTTCTTCCTTTTTCTATATTCATTTGTCAACGAGATGTTTCGAAGCGCGTTTAATCACAAGGGAAAAAGGCAAGTAGGCAGGGTGCGTAGGGAAATATATTCGTGAAGGGAAAGTCTTACCTTCTGCTTTGCACGCAGGGCATCGGCGTCGCTAACACCGAATAAATCGAAAAAAGTAGGATCGATCGTTATTTGCAGTTTCAACGACAGCATGAGACCGTGCGATCATGTGTTCAAACGCGTAGCGATTGACAGTGAACCAAACCGACTCCCAAAAGCGAAAAAAATCTATACATACGCTTCCTTACGCTTGGCGAGGTTGGCAGCACTCTCCTTTGGTTTCTTCTGGCCTGCGGCCTTCTTCTGCGCCTTGAGGCGATCTTGTTCGCGCTGGTTACCGCCTGAGCAGTTTGACACGTCGATGACGGCCACATAGAACATATGGAGCCAGGTTGTAAACCATCACAGTATTCGCATGCGTTTGTGGAAGCGCAGAGAAGGGAAGGTGTGATCCCAGGATTTCCGATAGTATTCAATATAGCACTTCAGAAAAATGTCATGGATTGGCAGGTCTGCAGACGTACGAGTCATGAGGTCGATTTAACTGATCGAGATGGATATAGAATGGGAAGATTCAGCGAATCCGAAAAGTAAAGAGACCGAGACGTAGTCTAGATGGAAGAAAATAAAAAGGCCAGGAAAGTGCAAAACTAATGCGTTGAGATGCAAATGAATCGTGGCAAGAGACGGACGATGGACGCACGCAATGGGTCATTGTTCGGAACCTATCGATTTCCGATGACGGATCAATTCACGGAATATTGCTCGAACCGGCAACAGGACTGCTACATTTGGAAATTATACATTTTTACCTGTATTGAGGTACAGAAATGTGCCTTTAAAACCCGCTTACCAACGTTCTCCATGGGCAAGCAACGTGCCTGAGAGAAGTTGTTGTTGAGAAGCAGGCTGTTACTTTTACTATCTAAGTAGATCGAGATGAAGGGTGTACTTACTTGGCATCGTGACAGACGTTGCAGAAGATAAGCCGCTGTCGTTGAGTTAAGGAGAGACGCGTCACTGGGAATACAGTTGGTGTACAATACCGAAGATGTAAGGCAGGCGTAATGCAGATTCGACGACATCACGTGATAAAAACGTTACTTTTGTGACATTTGAGCCGTTTCCCTTATCACTTTAGCAAATTTACATGAAAAAAACATTTTCAACCAGGGAATTGTAGCTGTACATCACTAGAATTGAACGCTGGAGGGATTTTACAAAATATGGATTTGTTCTCGTGTTGTAAGGGAAACGGATGTCAAAATTTTGGCTCCGTCGTCGGTGCCTGGAAGCAATTACAGCCAGTTAGAGCCTCGGTCACAGGGTGTCACGGGTCACCTGATGTCGTCGAATCTGCCTTACGCCTGCCTTACAAACGCGGATGCGCGTAAAAGACGACCATGACATTGGCCTGGGTCCTGTCTAAGAAGCTGCCGAAAGTGACGCATGACGTTCCGCTGGTGTCGCGAGATAGATACAACGCACAGAATTCGACGAGAGGACATCGACCACAGAACTAAATCGTGCGATGCGTGAGAAGATCCACGTACATGTCTTCTATCCCATCTGTTACTGGGGGTACTTGCAGTTCAACGTATCGGTCATTACGCTCTTCCGTTGCGGCAGACTGCCACTCTTCAGGACATACAGCAGCTCGACGTAGTTGGGCACGCGTCCTCCTGGTGCTACTGAAACGCTCGGTTTGTCCTTCCCAGGTCCGAATTAGTCAACGAATGTTGGACACAATAGCCTTCATCGCTTCAGCCACGCCCTCGATTCTCCTCGTGACTCTTCTCAGCTTCGTGCTTTACCAAATACTGGGGCAGTCATGTCCACAAAGTCCGTTGCGGTTATAACAGTTGGCTTCTGGGGCACGACATTTGAGAGGTACTAGACAGCGATGAGGTAAATTTACCCACTAAGTTTGTATGAGACAATAGGGGAGCTGTTCACGCCCGGTTTACACGATTCGACCTAAAAAGAAGAACCAAACTACTTGTCGAAATGTGTGACACAGGCTCGACCGTGTTAGATGAAGTTCGGAACGATTATACGTGCATGCAAAGTTAGCTTCTTTTGTAAATACACATATTGAGTAGAACATAGCATTCCAAATCCAGTTTCCTCCTGTTGGCGTACTGAAAACCAAAACATCTATTTGACCTTGGCAGCAGCGCCATCCTCGAGGCGTCGTCTGCGAGCCGGCAATTCCTCAGCTTCGTCGGTCTGTTTCCATGCTCCCCAAGACTGCCCGGAAGGCGGAGCCAAATATCCTGCAACATGTGGCGGGGCGAATCCTCCTGACGATGGCGGTAGGTAGTTGTACGGCGTTTGCAACGCAGGTGGTCCTTGCGCAGGAGCAGTGCGGTAATAACTGAGCAAAGCGTTGACCAGTAGCGTCAGGGACCCCAAAGTAACTAGCGTGAAGGCCTGTATGCACCAAGAACGAAATAATCAGCATTGTACGTCAAAACAAGCTAAGAAAATAATGTCAGATAGGAGAGGCAGGCAATCGACCGACACGTCCATAGGCAGAAGAAAAAATCTGAACATAGCGCTGGACATAACGCGGCACTAACGCACACGATTCAGCCAATATGAATAAAGAATCGGGATACGACGGCCATAAATCGGATGCTCCACGCGGATACGAAGTACAATCGACGACGGCATCCGTTCACGCACGAGGCGGGGCGGATCGAACGGATGCTCTGCGGCATCGCCGGGGGCTAAAACACGATTTGCCGTATGCTGGCTTAGTGCTGCGAGCAGATGTACCGGCGCACTACTAACGCCACAGATTGAACTGTATTGAGACAGGGCCTTAACTCGTACTGTGGCTCACGCCGACCCGGCTCAGGATGGACCGCGCGAGACCCGAGAAATGGACAATCGTAGTCTCCGACGGCCAATCTCAGATGTCAGTATCGCCGACATCGTTACCAGGCACGCGCCCGGTACCGAGGCTCTTGCGTGTGTGGTCGACGCATACCGACGCGAAAAGGGGAAAAAGGAAGACGAGAGAACAAAGAATGCCACTACGAAAGGATAAGACAGTCCAGACACTCGACCGCTGGGGCCGAGTAGTCAACGACCTCGTATGCCGAAAATGACACATGGAGCAACTCGTAAAAGAGGGGAGCTCAAATGGACAGGCAATGGCGGCGTCCTGCTCTATATAAGCCTCTTCGACAGCAGCAGACGTGTCACCCCAGACTTGAATGGATAGGATGGCTTGACAGCATCTCACTCACCAATGTCTTCCACGTGATGGGCTCGACGAAAGCATTGACAACCTCGGCCAGCATCTCTGCAGCAACGCGAGTGCGTCCTATTTTTGTAGGGTCCCGGTTCATACACGTCTCCCAACGGCCGCATTGTGAAGCCATGGCGGGCACCATGAGATGGCCACAATTAGCCTTAAACTGGGCGGCACACAGTCCAATCTCTTGGATGGTGTCTAGCGAGAGAGTTAAGCAGCGGAGATACTTTGGAACAAGCAAGCAACGCGTACCGAGCGAGTACTCAGCTATACGGTGTTCCACGTCGCGTTGCAGGGAGATCAGGACAAGAAAGATCAGATATACTACGATCCCGGTTAACGCCAGATTAAAAGCGAACTGTAGGTACCTGTCAAAGCATTAACTACCAAATATTATCAACAGATGATAGCGTACCCATGGAGCGTATGCGATAATTCTACGCGCGGAGGTGCTGCTGCGGGCATGTTTAATGTATAGTGAGTGGAAGTCCGGCGCGGAAGGGGTGCTGCCTTTTCCGGAGATTCATCCTCGCCCTCCGAATCATCGATTGCTTCATTGGCAGCACGTGCCTCGCGCGCACGTCGCTGACGTGAGTTGTATACTCGTCTGAGCGCGCCTGATGCCACAGGCCGGCCAACACGTTCTTCACGGCGACGATCTTCAGGTTTTGGCGCGCTCACAGGGCTCGCGTCTTTCATCGTCACTTCAGGGATGTCCACCTCCTGACGAAATGCCTGCGCGGCGTTGAATTTGGGAGGGGGTGTCCACGGTTGTGCGGCAGGTTCGATGTTAGGAGCTTGAAAGATGAAAGGGACATTCAAATTCGAGCCAAAGGCTGGCGCGCGTGGAGTGCTTTGAAATGCAGAGCTCGCTGCCGCAACCTGGTCATGATTTCCTGAGGCGGAGCGTCAGATGGAAAAAGAAAGGCAAGAGAACGTGTCGATACGTTTTCGATCTGGTGTGGCCCACGCGGGCGTAGTGCTCGGTCGTGAAGTGAATTGAAAGTCCATTGGAGCTTCTGTCGAGCGCCCTCGGTAGGAATCCATCTTTCCAGGGAAAAGATATACAAAGAGACGCGCACAAATATAACAGAAGAAAGGACAGAACTTTGTTCGACACCAAGTTTGAACGTGAGTTCGACGTGACGCAGAACCACGTGATCGGGCATTCGAAACTCGCTTCGAAGTCATCCTAGTCAAACGCGTTCAAGCTTTGAATCCACCACCATGTCGGCGCGGGCAGCTGTTGGACTTCGTTCTTTGCTTCGACAATCGCCTTTTGTTCACCAACGACGATGTTTCCAGTCACTCGCTAACGTGCAATGGTCCGCGCCATCGTCTCAGTGGACAGGCAATGGACTTGTCCCTATGGTCATTGAGCAGACTGTATGTATGTCTGGCGTCTCGGCACTCTGTGTATGAATTTTCTACGAACTGAGATGAGCAGAGCAGAGGGGAGCGCTCATATGATATATTCTCTCGTCTTCTGCGCGAGCGTGTCATCATGCTTTACGGACCGGTACGTATTTGGTCAGTTGTAGCGCAGCTTCCTGCATGTTGGACTTGTTTGCAGATTCATGACCACGACGCTGCACTTTTAGTCGCGCAATTGCTATTTCTAGAAGCAGAGGAGACGTCCAAACCGATACATCTGTACATAAACTCGCCGGGCGGCAGTGTCACTGCTGGGTTAGCTATTTATGACACTGTCTGTTGATTCCCTTCTCTGAGCTGGAGACCTATTTCTTATCACATTGACCTTATAGATGCAATATGTCTCGTCCCCAATACATACCTACTGTATTGGCATGGCCGCCAGTATGGGATCCTTGTTACTAGCGGCAGGAGAAAAGGGCAAGCGACACTGCCTTCCCAATGCCAGCATAATGATTCATCGTACGCACAATATTATGTCAAGCGAAAGCATTAGAAATTTATGATTTTTAGAACCCAGCGGTGGAGCCTCGGGACAGGCGTCCGACATTGCCATCCATGCGAAGGAAATTTTGAGAGTGCGTGAAGTCCTAACTGGCATTTACCAGAAGCACTGTGGGTTGGAAGGTGAAATGCAGTCGGATGGTTTGAAACGCTTCGGTACGTTTTTCTCCATATTTGTCATGTACTGCTCAGTCCCTATTTATGGTTGCAGCAACTGCGCTTGAGCGTGACTATTATATGACAGGTGAGTTATGTCAGAACTTCTTATTATTAAGTGAACTAAGTTTGTTCGCAGCGCAAGAAGCTATGGCATTTGGGATTGTAGATGGCATTCTGGAACGGCGGCCGCACGCACCCAAATCCGATGATGCTTGAACACTGACTCGAAAATCCTGCTGACGACGGTGTATGTGATTCAGGATGCAGTGCATCCTCTTGTCAATTTACATGCCCACATTCTCGTCGTAACATTCTTAGATCAACAGACGTGTTGAGACACCCCAACTGCGTGGTTGGCACGTGACGTCTCGTGAATCGCACTCTCACTGCGGGGCATTTCTGTAGCTGTAAACATGTTGGACTAGCTTGGCAAGCAACTAGTACTTCACTTTCCATGTTCTGAAGATCTCTCTACATATAGCGCAACTTTTTCACAGTGCTATCACAGCGTCGGACGAGTTCTGTAACACTCTTTCATCAAATCTGTTAATCCGCGAGTACGAGGCGAAAATTGTTGTGCACGTATATTTATCTTTAATCTGTCCTCTCGTCCACCGATGCGTCTGTTGAGCTTTGGTGGGTTTGCGCTTGATTGGCAGCTGAATCGTTTGTCCAGGACAGAGTTTTGTGTCGCCGCGATAGGTGTTGATCGCCGTTCCACTTATGGTCCAACTATGGTTGCACCCTTCATCCCTCGGCTTGACATTTTACTATTTAGGATGAAGTCCCTGTGCCAGGCGTCAGTTTGGTGATGTCATTCGTGGTATAGACAAGTATGGGTTAGGTTGACAAGTACAGCAAAAGAAAATAAAGGGAAAAAAGGTTTTTCGTCAGTAACAAGTCGTGAAGTTGTCGTAAAGAACTGCAGGTGCCAAGCTGATCTGCAGCTGTCCTTTTACTTTATCGCTAGTAACGAATGCCTACCCAGGATTCGTCTCGAGATTGAATGTTAGTATCGGCGTCGGTAGCATTTACCCTTGTGCTCTCTGGCGGACCTAAGTAACTTTCCAAGACGCCACCGAAATCCACGACAATACGCTCGAGTAAGACGCCTGGCTCACCGGCCCAATACTTCAATTGATGCTCTCCAGGACCCGTTCCGTTGAACAGTAGCGTCCGCTCCCATACAAGATCCTGCACACTGGCGTCCCAGCCGTCCGGTAGGTCTGCAGCGGAGGCAGTTGCTGGAATAAGGCGCTGGGATGTGGCATTGGAGTCGTCGAGGGCCAGCGCATAGGTCAAGGGCGTGGCTGGGTCGGCATCGAGCACCATAGTGAAGAACAGCGATACGGTGATATTCGGCGTATCGGACACCTGGTAGTACGTGTACTCGAGCCACGGGCCGTCTGGGACGGCGGGGATTGAACCGATTGCAGTCGGAGGTGACAGTCCTATTGCACCTGGGCCGTCAATCGTTCTCGACAGATAGGGAAACACCTCCCACGAGACGTTTGACGATGAACCCACCCCAGAGGAGATGAAGTATGCGGCCTCTATTGCGACGCAGCCGCCGCTCTCGAGAAAGCCTTCGAAGGATGAGGGGGCCGCCCAGTTGACCACGGGCAGGTGTACTTCTTCGTAGGACCCGTCGGAGCCATTCACGTATACGAGGGTCGTCAAATTTTGACCGGAGGGCACGGAGGGCACGGCGCTCCAGTCGATGGAGATATTGATTCTCGTGTCCCAGCCCCCCTCCGCAGAAAGGGTTCCATTCGTGGGAGTTAGCTGCACCCAGGTGTCCTGAGTTGTCACCCACCACGAGACAGGGATGCTCCCGCGACCGAAGACCTCGAAATAATGCTGGCCTGGATCGTAAGGGCTGATGAAGGGAAGTGTCACGCCCGGTATGAGGTCTCCGCGTGAAGGTTTTGAGAGATCGCTCCCTTCGTTCCACAGACCGGGCCGCACACCAGCAGTTCCCTCGACCGAGACGCCCATCTGACCGACAGCAGGATTTGAATCTTGGCGTGGTTGTATGTACGAGATGCCAGATATCTATCGCCAGACGTCAGAAGTAACCCCGATTATCTAGAGAAATACCCGCTGACCATATCCCGTGAAGGTTCCTGCCAGAGTCCTGATCGGTATCCGTAGTGGGTCTGACGCATTATATCGTGCCATTTTCCATTGAGCATGGCATTCCACTCTTCCTGGATGTCGTAATCCTCATTGAAGAGCTCGAGTATGGTGCTCGCGTACTGGTTGGCAGAGTTGCGTCGTTGAATAGCGTATTCAGAGTTCCTGTCCTGAGTGACTCTGAGGGCTACGTAATTCTGAGACGCTTTGATGGGATGAAGAACGAGCTGGAAAAACGACGGTCGGTACGCCTCTTCTGTTTCGTTATACAAAGCTTCCGCGCGCGCTCGGAGATCCGTCCATCTGTTGAGAACACGTGTGGCTTCGTCGTAACTGAAGACGGATAAATTCCAGCTTTCCAGATGCTCATGACGCCGGAGCCCAAGGAGCCTGGAATGCTCCATTAGAAGAGATGCGACTGTGTCGGATTGGTTAGGAAAGGCGAGGGCGCTGTAAGAGCGTAGGAAGGCAGGAATGTCGGTCGTCACTGATGATGCATTCCATGCTATGGCCAAAGCCATCGACAACGGTGTCTCCATGGGCTTCAAGTCCGCGACGTTGAAGACCCATATCCGGTCAGCGCCACGGGCGATCGCCTTCGATAACTGCTGCTGCGCTTTCCCCAAAGAATTTGTGTTAATCCATTTGTATGAGCGTGGCGCCTATGAGAAGAGTCAGGCTGATCCCCTTGTTTCGAGATGAAAATGTGCACATACCCCAACGTATTCAAAGTGATAGTAGAGCTACAGATTAACGAGTGAAATTTCGTGACTTGTCTGCCTGAGGGTAAACTCACGCCTATACCACCAGCTCGCTGCAATTCCGTTGAATTAGGTAGACGGCGGATGTTCCCAAAATTGTCGTCTGAAAATAAGAGAGTGACGTCGTCCGGGGCGTCCAGACCAGCCTCGTAGTATGTTTCGACTTCTTTGTAAAGCGCCCACACCTGCGACACACCAGACGCGCTACCGTAAACATTGGTGATAATCTCGCGCTGCGTAGCGAGGACGTCGGCCGTTTCAGCCATGGGGTCGGGCCCTTCTATAGGGTCGTCGCTAGTCCCGCGCATACCCAAGGTGAAGTAGCTCTCGTATCCGACAGCACGTTCGGCACCAAAAACGAAAAATTCGGTGATGTTGGCTTGATTCGTCACCCAATCCCACGAGCCGTTGTTCGATGTGAGCCACTCGTTCGTTGCGCGTTGCATGGGCTCTTGATGGGATGTGCTCATGACGATGCCGTACTCGTTTGCCGTGGGCTGGTTGCGTGGGTCGTCGACAAAGAATGAGTTTCCTGGTGTAGGGTAAGCTGGCCACATCGCTGGCCACAAGTAGTTGGCCTTGAGACGCAGTAGGAGCTCGAAAACGTGCTTGTAGAATTCGACATTGTACTTGGGCCCGATGTGCTCGAGTACCCAGCTTGTTAGGGCTGGCGCCTCGTCGTTCAAGAATAAACCTCTGTAGCGAACGCTGGGTTCGCCCTGTATAGTCTGCACATCCAGCGCGTAGATGGCGTCATGATGTTGAGGAACGACATCAGCCCACCAGTACCAGCTTGACGGATGCCATTTCATAGAAGCGAATAAATCAGGAAAACGTTATGACTTACGGAGAAACGCCCATCGACTCTGATAGAGTGTAAATTCCAAAGATTGTACCGCGTTTATCACTTCCTGCTATGACCAGAGCCGTATCCACACCAGGAAACGGCGCGTCTATGAGAGTGGTAACGAATGACTCCCACTTGCCTTCAATAGAGGACACATTCAGGGCGCCTTTCTGAACAAGTTCGGAGATCAAAGTCGACTGAGTGATCGAGCCAACGAGAACGACTGAGCTGCCATTCAAAAGGGCGTCGCTGCTCGTAGCAACAGTTCCCGATATCCCCGTAACACGACCAAAATCATCTGACAAGGATTGCGCCGCGATATGGATGCCAGTAAAGTCATCTGCGTCGACGAGAATAGATGGTGCGGACAACTCGAGCGACCCCGCCGCCGGTTCGAAGGATATGAAGGGTCGATCGACAAGCCCATAAGCAAGCTGAATGAAGAGGGCGAGTGCAACAACTTTGCGTGCCATCATGGTCAAGCACGGAATACCGCTCGAGTACCGTGGCTTAACCCCGCTTAAATATATAGAAGGTCGATCGATTTCTGGCATAGAAGAGCGCGTACGCCTGCGGGTCACACGCCCACATTGTTCGGTCCGCCGTGGCGAAGGGGTGACGGCAGGGATCTTTGCGGCATAAGCAATTCACTGGAAGGGACGAACGTTGAAGGGCTTCCGGGAAAAAATTGATACGTTAAGATAACGAGTGCAAAAATAACAGATGGAATGTATGGAATGTATCCCAATGCAAAAAAATGATGAGCCTCAGCGAACGACGAAACATCCAATTGCGCCAACGAACCCTGAGAACAACCGCAATGTTATTGACTTGAAGAAGGAAACAAAAGAAAAACCCACAAATATCCATGCTCAATAATACTCGATTTCCAACTGGCGGGTATTAACTCAGGGCTCAAATATGGTCACACAGCGACTTACATATTGAAATGCCATCTTGCGCGGCCACAGAATATTCAATCCAACCGGGTTAAACACATCTCTGTTCAGCTCATCGAACAGACGCTGTAATCGGTGCATTTCCTAGAACAAGAAGTTGAGCATGGGAAAGCGAGAGTTGGTTGGGCAAGGACTCGCCCGATCATAGTGAGTTGTCACGAATAATCGAGACACTTGCACAGAGAATATTGCAAGCACGTTTTCGAAAAAGGCGTACTTCAGGCTATGAGCCGATATAAGGATCTCGTTCATGGCGTTGATGCATTCAAGAAATTGTGTCGGCGTCAGGCGTCCTTCCAGTTCCAGGGGGTATATAGGCGCGAATTGGATGTACATTTCGCCAGCGGTATAATCCCGCTCGACCCGGATGATCTCACGCGGATGGTGAATGCCGATCTTTCCTATGGGCGCAGTGCCATAAGCCGAGTCTGACGGGGGTGGTCCAAAGTAGTATGAAGACCTAGGAATAAGGGGTCGCGAAGTACTGGACGATGCCATCAATAGCCGTTCTACCCACCCCCATGTAAGAACTCACGCCAGGGCTTCAGTAGCCTTCGGAAACGCGCGCCCACCTGAACCGTAGTACGGTCCTTCATGGCGAGGCACGTTTCCATTCCATTCTGGGGGGTCCACGAGATCCCAAGGTTGAGGCGATGATGCCGTCGGTAGCGGCTTTACCTCAATGCGTAGATGGGACGCGGGACGAGAAGTCGGTTTAGGAGCGGAGGAAGTGGAACTCGTGACCACATCGGCCACCGCGTCGTTTACTGGAGGCCCCTCTTCCTTTGCAACAATTGACAAATCAAGAGGCGGGAGCTCCTCGCTCGGGTTGTGCAGATTCTGCGGGGTAATGACAGGATTTTGCTGTTGGGAATCGACGAAAAATTCTTGTGCAGTTACGAGACCAGGGGATGAATCAACACCGTCTGGCGCCTCGTTTTCAAGAGGCAGTGATGACCCAGACACAGACCTGTCGTCGGCTTCGTCACTGCGCTTATCTGTTGCCTCAAGTCCTGACGACGATGGTGATATGTTGTCGACGACAGCGACGCCTGGAGGGGGGTGAATTTCAAGAACAGAACCCGTCTCATCGCTCGAATGAGAGCCAGATATATCGACAGCAGTTAAATGTTCCAGTGACTCTAGTGGCACCGCGATTGTGGCGACATGCTCAGTCGCGCTGTCCGAACTGACGGGAAGCGCCTGGGACGCAGGCTTTGACACCGACTCGCTCGATGCTAGCGTATCATCGTGAGATGTCGCGGACATTGCAGAACCATCAGAAAAAGCGACAGAAATAAAAATGAAGAGAACGAGCTATTTTAGAGTCTGCGGTGTATGACTCATGTTGCGTCTCGATTTAGCAGTTGATGAGTGTTGCGTTTGCAATTTGAGGATTTGCAACTTTGTTTACTGCTACCACCATCTTCGTTTAATTTGAGTCCCTGCTACGAAAAAAAAAATGGGAAAGAAGAAAAATAAGCAGGTCCGTGCAGGTTTGTCCCTTTTTTAGAGTACTTGTCTGACCGTGTCCAGGTCATACGCCCATGGTGTTGGTACTGCGAACGTGAGTTTGAGGATGAGAAAGGTGGGTTTGTCTTTGATTTTCAAGAGCTTGGTTTACTCAGGTTTCACGTAGTTCTCATGCAGCATCAGAAGGCAAAGCACTTCAAGTGCAGTATGTGCCCCAGGCGGCTCAACACGGCAGGTGGTCTCGCGGTGCATATACAACAAGTGCACAAATTGGAGCCAGAGAAGTGAGCACCTTTTGTGGCTTTTTATCGTCTCTGACATTTTCACCCAGTCTTCCTCGTATTGAAAATTCATTGCCCGGACGTGATGGCTACGAGGTCGAGATTTTTGGGATGGAGGGTATACCCGCACCAGATGTGGCAGACTACAAAAGACGGAAGGAAATTGAGCTTGGTTTGGCCGCCGGATCTATATCGCAGCCTCCTCCCAAACGACCGAGGATTGACAATAGGCCTTTGACGGAAGAAGAGCTGAAGATTCAACTGGCTGCTCATAAGGCACTGATGGGCGGCACTTCGGGCGACACGAAGCCCAGTACAGAAGGCGCCTCGGGGGCTGTATTCGGTGCACCGCCCACTGCGTATGCTGCCCCGCCTACTGCAGCACCTGTGCCGTCGATGATGCCTCCTGGGCAGGCGCCGCCTTTTTTTCCAGGCCAAGCACCACCCTTCATGCCGCCGGGCATGGTTCCACCAGGCAGCATGCCTCCACCCGGCGCAATGCCTGGTCAAGCACCACCCTTCCCTCCAGGCATGCCACCATTCCCTCCGCCGCAAGGATTCCAACCAGGGTATGTACAATTTTGTTATATGAGTCTACATTGCTCGACGTCTGTGTAGCGCCATGCCTCCTCCAGGGTTCGTCCCTCCAGCAGGCTTCCCTGCAGGGTAGGTTGTCTGCTCAGATCGCATTGTCTTGTAGCTGACATGTCATTTAGTATCCCGCCGGCCGGGTTTCCGGATATGCCGCTTCCCGGTGCGCCTCCAGGTGCGCCTGTGCCGCCAGGAGCGTTTACACATTCAGCTGCGGCTGCGTCACCTCCGCCCGGTTCGGTAATTGCTGTCGCTTCCTCAGGTGTTCCCCCGGGACTGTCGAAACCACCGATGCCTGCCCCTTCCTTCGTGCCTGCCCAGTCGAATATCAGCGCGCCCCCGACTACCAATACAATGATGTCTTCGCTTCCTGCTTCCGCACCACCTACGAATATGCCCTCTGCGCCTCCGGCTAGCAGCGGACCGCCTCCCTTGAAAATTCCGTTCCCTCATCTTGAGCAGACTAATCCCGAATTCAAGAACAAGACTGACCTCAAGTTCACGAATGCGAATTTCTCACCGGTAAGCGTTTTCCTACGCAAATGTAAATAAGTTGAATTCTGTAATTTTGTAGATGGAACTCCGCGCAAACGACCCGAAATATTATTTTAACGGTAAGGTCGATAAAGTCGAAGAGCCCTTGGTCACAGGGGAGTCACGGAGCAGGAAGCGTGCGAGGGCGGAGGATTTCATGTAGACGCCCGTGGAGCGCTGGAACAGCCGTCCGTCTTGTCTTGTTTGTCCTTCTCTCACTTGCTGGCACATTCTGAACGCTTTCTTTTTATCGAAGCTTAGAGCGGTTGCCATTGCACGAAGTGCATGACGTTGACTGCGTACGTACTTCTTCACCTTACACTTCCTGTCTTATAGCGAGAAGGTTGGTTCGCGGGGTTTGTCGTATACATAGTCACTGCGAAGGTTCGTCGCCCGCTTTTTTTGTTGTACATTAAACACACCGAAGGTTCGTCCTTTTTACACTTGTATGATCGTGCAAGGTTTGTCCTTTATTGTTCCCTTCGGTACTGTATTATGAAGAATGAAGGTTCGTGAAAATGGTCAGTGTGGTATGCTTGTTCTACGTGTCATACACCGTTCGTTTGTGCGGTATGATGAAGGGAGTAAGCAATCTTTAGGTGTCTCCTCTGGAAGTTGGTCACAATATGCACCGTGACAGATCTACTTCCCAAGAGCTTGGGGTTTAACGTCGTGTTCGTGCGTTTCTGTACCCTCAATATGTGTCGGTTGAGCGGATGCCACGTCTCGCAGACTTTGATGTTGTTTGAAGCGACGACGATTCGCCGGTATCAAGAAGCGCGCAAGATATCCAGATATCAAGTTCGTACCTCTGCGTGTTTACTCGTCGATGAAAAGTGAACAGACTTTCAGGCCGCCATAGTCGTAAACGCCTTTTGCAGTTTATCGGGACGGCAGCGTCAAGGGCGTATTCGAGCTTTGAATGCACTTGACAATTAAGTATCAGATAGAGGCTAGATAAGGAAATATGCGTTAAGTCGAACCTTCGTTACCTCCGCCGTTTCAACGGATGCTGAGCGTGTTTGCTACCTGCAGGTCTTTGCTAGACCGGTAACCGATCCCCCAAGCTGACATTTGTAGGGATTACACTTGGTCCGGGTCTGTGAGGCTTGTCCATTCCTGTCGCGGATGGTCAGTTGACTTGTGTTGCGCCCGGATTTATTGGTGCTTTCGCAAGGTGCGAATCATCTACCATCCCGGTGACCCTCAATGCAGGGTAGAGCCTGGTAGAGCCCGCGACTTGCCCGTTCCTCCTACTTTATTTTCGCATTCAACTCCGAACGCGTGGCCCATCTAGTTGCATTTGGCTGTGTTCAACACGCCAAAAGAATATGATTTTTCTGGAAATCCTGGCTGGCACAGGCAGGTTCACTGCACTTGGGCTGTGCAATACGTCTACAACGCGATCGGAGTTGAATGCGAAAATAAAGTGGGAGGAAGGCGCAAGTCGTGGGCTCTAAGCTGCGTTGAGGGTCACTGGGATGGCGGCGCTAGATGAATGCCTTTAAACAGTACTGATAGAAAATTGATTCACTATATAGAGACAATTTGCGACAGGAATGGACAAGCCTCACAAATCCAAACCAAGTGTACCGATCCCTACAAACGTCAGCTTGCTACTTTGCAAGGATCGGTTACCGGTCTAGGTCTGCATGTGGTTCATAGACAGTGTTTTTCATGAATTTGCCGGCAAGTTTGGTCAAATGTTCAGTGCCATCCTGTTATTTTAATTGTCCGTTTCGTCTATCGTTAAATGCGGACTTCACCTGCACCATCTTTTCCTAAAGCATTCAATATTCAGGATGCACACTAGGCGGACCACCAAGGATCTTACAGTCCTGTGTGCCAGTGTCTTTCCGGTTAACTTTTCTCTAGGGCTTGCGCAATTAGCTTTTGGAGTCATTGATATTACACTTTACTATACATTTGCCCATAAAAAAAAACGCGACCAGTGAAAGGCAAACTTGCTCTAAACAGAGCATCAGAGAGGATAAATAAACTGTAACTTTCCAAAATGAAGATGATGGGTTTGAGGCCACGTGACCAGGAGCGCGAGCCTCCTCGTTAGAAACGCGCACTAGGCAAACCGCGGATAAACTCGGCCAGCGTTTCCACTTCGCTTTTATCCCAGTCCTTGTCGCCCTTGAAATGGTTTTCCGCTATGCTGGCAAGAACACTCTTCAGTTCATTGACGTCGTTGCGGATCGGCGGCCTGCCGCGCAAAAGCTCATCCTCCTCTAGCAGTCGTAGACTTCGTCGTGCTTCTGCTTCCCGTTCCTTCTCCCTCAAATCGCGCCGCGGACGGTTCGCGGGAGTCACTAAAGATGCATGTTGGGGCGGCGGTGGACTGGTATGTCGCAGCAGATTAGAGTACTTGAGCACTGGTGGCGGGGACGGATCGCTTGCGGAGAGTGGGGAAGGATATACAGCTGGTAGCAAATCTGGGACCATGTCATAAGTTGGAGATTGGAGTCCATCTCATCAGAGTCGTACCGAAAGTCTCGAGGTATTTGTACAATGTTGGCAGATCGAACTTTGAGAAGTCAATCTAGGCGATCCCAACGAGTGAGAGAGACATAAAACGCAAAAGGGTGAGAGATTAGGTTGCCTACCAATGAAGAGCGCTCTTCTTCTTTCTTGTCGAAAGCCGGTTCCATGCGTTTACGTTTGGGTGCGCGCTCTCCTTCGACACGATCGCCTGCGTGGCGCTTGACAGTGCCGATGCCAGGTCCAGTGAGGCTGTGCGGTGCGAAATATGAGGCGTCATCGTGCGCAGTATTCCGTTTACGCGAGCGACCGGTTGCCGACATGGCGCGCAAAACAGTGAAACGGACAGGAAAATGGGTGGAAAACGGATAGAAGAAAGCTTTCGGAATGACGATCGTCCGTGAGTCACTTCTGATCGCCGTCTCCAAGAGCATCTCCGATCATATACTTTGTTGTACTTTTGTTACTGAGATTTTACGAGTATCTTTAAGCTTTTTATTCTTCTCGTGTAAATGGTACGCGTTTGATCGATTTGGGTTTATTTACATTATCGCGCACAGTCCACTTCAATATTATTGACCTGCAAGGACAAGGAGACGACGTGTACTGCCTTCCTGACTGCGAATGCGCAGCACTGGCATCGCCTGACCGCACGATCTGCATCCTATAAATTAAAACCAACACTCCGTCGACCTCGATAACGAGGCCCATTTCTCACATCTCAATCTCTACAATGGACACGATGCGCCACCGCGGCGGTCCCCGATTTGGCGGCCCCCCAGGCGGCAGGATGAGTCCACCACCAGGCGGTAGAATGAGTCCGCCACCATTCGACCACTTCGGCCGCCCTCCAAGAGGACCAGGTATACGGCGTAAGGGAAAGTTCGACCCCAACGACAAGTCGAAAGTTCGCCACTCCACATATGGCGTCTGGGACATGTACGAGGAGACCTATTCTAGCTTTGGTGGACGAATCCCTTTGCCGATGTATGTTGCACACTATCTTGAAGTCATTCCCAGCATGCCGTACGTATGGCGTATGATCAAAGATATCGCGAGTATACGCGAAGCGTGGCCCTTATTCGTTGGCTATCTCGTGCTCGAGTTCTTTGGTGCATTTCTCCCGGCGTTATCGTTGTGGTAAGTCGATCTCAAACGATCTACGTCTACTTTTGCTGACTCTCTACAGGTATTCTGGCCAGTTGCTTGACATAGTACGGACCGCGGTCGAGACCCGTACAGTTGACACAGACGCCTTGTTTCGCATTGCCTCGGGACGTTTCGCATGCGCGATTGGCGAAAGACTCGTCCGTTACGGCTCGCAGCGCCTTGCGCCCACAATCAACAAATACATCAAGCAGTACTATGCGATCCATCTCTTCCATGCGCTCTCACGACTTGATCTGCCCACTTTCGAAGATAGCGCTATCCAGCGTCAGATTCAGCAGTCATTTTCGCCGGACAGTCGCTCTAGTATTGCGTGGGATGCGGCGCGCATGTCGTTGTCGGTCCTGTCCACTGTTGTGCGCCTCCTTTCGCAGTTGGTCGTGCTTATGGGTGTTCTTCGCGAACAACGTGACGGCATGCTACTTGCATTGCTTAGTTTCGCGCACTCTCTCTTTAGTATGTCTAACTTCAAGCGAGGGTTTTCAGGTGGTGGTGTTTGGGCAGCCACGACGAAGGATGATGACTACGTGACTTCCGAGGGCCTGAAGAAAACCGTCAGCACGAGCTCGCACCGTAAGGAGCTCGTAGCCGGCGGCATGTGGCAGCCTATGTTGGAGGAGTTTGCGGCGCGCATCCACCGCATGGGTACGCGTGCCGGCGACTTCTTCGACGTGATCACAGAACATCGCATGCGCGAGCGCCTTGGCCTTGGAATGCTTTTGCAAGAGCCGCTGAAGGAATTGCCACAGATTGTGTTCACTCTGCGTGCGGTGCAGTATCCAGCGTCGATCCCGCTCTCGCTAGCATCGCTCAATTTGATCACGCAAACCACGAGCGATTTCACCATGACGCTCTACCGCCTGTTTGAGCAGTCGGGCTCAATTGTCGACAAGATCACGAGCGTCCGCCGGTTGTACGAGCTCGTCAATATTCCGAATCGTATTGAAGATGGCACTGAGCCGTACCCTGAGGATGCAAGCTCGTTGCGCATGGGTGTCTCTGTCGAGTTCAGGAATGTCTCGTTCTGCTATCCGGGGAGCACTGCATACGCGCTGCGTAATGTGTCTTTCAAAATCAATCAGGGCCAGCTGTGTGTGGTTGTCGGCAAGAATGGTAGCGGCAAATCAACGATTCTGAAGTTGATCTGTCGATTGTATGACCCAACGGAGGGCGAGATTTTTATTGATGGTCGAGAAATAAGGACCCTCAAGCTCGATGACTTACGGCGCGCCATGTCCGTCTTATTTCAGGACTACACGCACTTTCCCCTTTCGGTACGTTCTTCTGCTCCTCTTTTCTTCTACTTGTCTTCTGTCGAGTTGTCTCCCGTCAGGTCGCATGACTGACTGTGTTTTCTGTTTTAGATACGCGAGAACATTGGTTATGGTGATCCGGAAAACCGAAACGATATAGAACGTATAAGGGAGTCTGCCCGCCTTGGCGGAGCAGAGGAGTTCATCGATAAATTGGACGACGGATTTGACACGTACTTGGATCGCCCTGTCAATGACTACTATGCAGGGCTGCCTGAAGGCACCACATCGCTATTTGGCAGGCCAGTCACCTACACACGCATGCGCGGTATGGGCCGCATGGCGCAGGTATCGTCTACGGGCCTCTCTGGGGGACAGATGCAACGCATTGCGCTCTCGCGGACATTTATGCGTTCTGTGGACACGGAAGCGCGCGTGGGACTGCTTCTGTTTGACGAGCCGTCTGCTAGTTTGGACCCTACAGCTGAACACGGTATGTTTTTTTCCCTCTGGTTTTTGCTTTTTCCCCCTTGTTAAATTGAACGCCCACTCTTGTTGCACACAGATCTTTTTGAAAGACTGCGGAAGCTGCGCGGACAGAAGAGCATGATCTTCTCGTCACATCGATTTGGTAATTTGACGCGACATGCAGACATCATTTTGTATATGAATGATGCGGCTGTGGTCGAGGAAGGGACACATGCGGAATTGATAGAGAAGGGCGGAGAGTACGCGCGGATATGGAATCTCCAAGCACAAGCTTTCATCTCATGACACACTAATGATCAAGACGGTTTACCCTCTTGGAGAGGGCACAAAGGACTAGAGACGGTGGGATTTTCGGCTATTTAAGAGGAACCAGGGGAACATATATATATATTGATGAGTAGACACATAGAATACGTGTAAGTCAGGATATGCGTAACATTATGCAACAAGCGAAGCAAAAGTTGCTGTCGCCGCAGACATCCCGTTGATGGCCGCACGGTGTTCTGTGTACGCTGTAGTCGCCGCAATCAAGCGACTTTCGTGACTCGGACGCGATCGATCTCCCCTAATGAGCCACTTTAGCACCCAAGCCGCTCTGGAGCCCTCTTTTCTCCGTCGCGATTTACATACTACTTACCCTGGGCAGTCTATACTAGAAGGAAAAAAAGTATTTTAATCTAGAAGTATTGTCTTCGTGCTTTATCTCTCCCCATCTTCTTCACGGGACTGTGTTTTCAAGCTTCCAGTTGGCAATATGTCCACTTTCGGCTCATCGTACCGCGTAACGACCTTCGGGGAATCCCACTGTTCTTCCGTCGGAGCTATCATAGATGGATGTCCACCAGGTCTAAAGCTGACCGCAGCGGACATTCAAGTTCAGCTGAACAGACGGCGGCCTGGTCAGAGCAAGCTAACCACACCGGTATGTGCATCTGGCGATGAGGTTGTGGCAACAAACTTATCATGCACCCGTGCTGTAGCGCAACGAGAAGGATCAGGTGCAGATCCAATCCGGTACAGAGCATGGGGTCACCTTGGGCACGCCGATCGGCCTACTTGTGCAAAATCTCGACCAGCGTCCGCACGATTACAGCGAGACAGACATGTACCCACGACCGAGTCATGCCGATTATACCTACCTAGAGAAGTATGGCGTCAAGGCGAGCAGTGGTGGTGGTCGTAGCAGCGCTCGCGAGACGATTGGTAAAGGCTTCCTTGTCTAGGTAAAATCTTGTAAAGTCTCATTGCGATTCTAGGTAGAGTCGCGGCAGGCGCAATCGCTGAGAAATATCTCAAAGAGGCATATGGAATTGAGATAGTCGCCTTCGTGTCATCTGTGGGAAAGGTGCACATGCCGACCACAGTTGTACAATCGTCGTCTTCGGAAGATGGCGACGGCGGCGACGAGATCTTCTCACCCGAGTTCTTCAAGCTCTTGAAGACGATTACGAGGGATCAGGTCGATGAACACCTGACGCGCTGTCCCGACAAGGAGGCTTCCGCGAAGATGACAGAGGTAAAGTGTTAAATCGTAACAGAACCTCAGCATCGTCTTAAGACCGCCGGATTCTAGCGCATCAAGCGGGCGCAAGCCACCGCCGACTCTATTGGTGGCACCGTTACTTGTGTCATTCGCGGACTGCCCCCGGGTCTCGGTGAACCTGTATTCGATAAATTTGAGGCCAAGTTGGCGCAGGCGATGCTGAGCATACCTGCCACTAAGGGTTTTGAGGTCGGCAGCGGTTTCCGTGGTACTGAGGTCAGCGGAAGCAAGCACAACGATCCCTTCGTTTCCAAAGGTGACGACATTTCATCATTTTTTTCCATGCATTTTATTCACCTATATCATTGTTTTGGTGAAAGGTAATGGCAAACTTGGTACCACAACAAACTGGAGCGGCGGTATTCAGGGCGGCATCACGAATGGCGAGGATGTCTATTTCCGGTGAGACTCGACCCAGTGCAATTTACTGGTTACCGAGATGACGTTGGTATCTCAGGACTGCCTTCAAATCGCCCGCCACGATTGCGCGTGCGCAAGCAACGGCGACATACGCTGGTGAGGCGGGCACACTCGCAGCGCGAGGACGCCAT
This sequence comes from Fistulina hepatica ATCC 64428, assembly GCA_000934395.1. Lineage (NCBI taxonomy): Eukaryota > Fungi > Basidiomycota > Agaricomycetes > Agaricales > Fistulinaceae > Fistulina > Fistulina hepatica. The sequence goes on along the minus strand of KN882046.1, from coordinate 38,426 downwards.
GACCCGTGCGTTGTTCCTCGTGCGGTACCGATTGTCGAGAGCATGGCGGCCATCGTTGTTATGGACATGTGCCTCCGGCAGGAGGCACGAACGGCGGCGGTCGCTCGGCTGGGTGGTATTGAACGCCTGGGCGCTCTTCCGGCTGGTATGGGACGTGACATCATTGAGCAGGTTGAGGAAACATCCTAGACACAGTTCATAAACGGAGATTTGTTGTAATTCTTGGAGAAAGAGGCGTCCGTAAAACGATCGAGAATAGCGTGCGTGCTTGTCCCAAATTTTGGATGAGCATTAGTTTTCTCCGTTTTCCAATGTTTACTCCACTATTTTTAGCCATTCATACGTAGCACAGACGCTTGTCCGAAAATACGGTACTTTACTCTACAAAGATGACCATCTATCTATAGTGTGAACGCTGAGCGCTGATCGATGATCGATGTCGCCTGCCAGTTGCGGACGGAAACCCTCTAGGTCTCTCTTGTAACCCGCCCCACCACGGACTCGACAAGTGTAGCGCAATTCGAAGCCCGGTGAGCTTGATTTTCACCTCACACAGGCGTAATGAACATTTTACTTCTTCTAGATTGTTTCATATATGTTTAGTGCCGTCGTGCGCTCTTCGCAATGGCAGACGAAAGCAGATTTCACAGCGAACGGGGGGGTCAACAGGAATTGTCAGATCTGGCAGATACCGCTGCACCTGGTGAAGAACAGCGCGGCAGGGCCTACATTCACCTGCTCCCTACAGAACTCATTCTCCATATCTTTTGTTTCATATCCCTTCCTAGAAGTCTCCAGATGAAGGGGCGTTGCGAGGCTGTGATTTTGCCCTATACCGCGGAACGGCGCCTCGACGCTGTTTGCAGGCGATGGCGCGAGATAATCCAAGACAGCGACCTTTTTTGTCCTGGAATTGCGATCGGAGTCATGGCCTTGAGCAACATATTTCTTACCATCGGCCGTCTTCCGAAGCAACTTTTGACCTTCGGTTCCTCCAGATTCTGGGTGTCATGTCATTTTTCCTGCATGCCTACGTCACGGAAAATTTACGAAGATTCCGTTGCTGCATTCTCCCACGCTGTCATCCGCATGGTCGACAGTGCTTCCCGTTGGGTGGAGGCTGATCTAACAATGCCCCACACCTTCGTACACTTACTGGAGACTGGGGATTTCACTTCTCTCGAAGCGCTAAGGCTCAATCTCAGTGGCCGTGGACGTGACGCAGACGATTTTGAAACCGAATGCCAATGGTCGATTCGAACTCCCAACCTTCGACGTCTGCACTTGGTTAATGGAGAGTTCGGTGACTTAGACTTTCCATGCGCCAATCTAGAGCTGCCCTGGACTCAGCTTAGGACACTCGTGGTCGAAGGCATTGATTTGACTACGCGATATTTTCAGCGACTTCAAATTTGCACCTCTCTCCGTGCGCTTTCATTTATAAATTGCTATATTGACGAGAACCTGGAAGACAGTTGCACCTTTCCTTCTGTGAAGGAACTTAGTGTCGCACCCCGAGACAGACATGCCAGCAACTTATTCCGACACTTGATTTTACCCTCGCTCACTACACTCACCACGTCATTGAACTTCCTTGCAGAGACGCTCGCGGTGCCAGTCCAGCTTTCTGGCTTTGTGATCAACTCTTCTTGTAACATCAAGCACGCTCAGATCGTATGTTCCGGAAGGAGCATGTACGAACTGAATGTGGTTGTGGAAATCCTGAACGTTCTTCCATCTCTCGAATCATTGGAACTCATTTTCGAGAGCCTGGATGTCGATTTCGATGAGTTCAGGTCCTTTTTACACTCGTTATCGGCTTGCGATCCCGACGCGCACGAGGAAACGGCCGCTGTCAATAACACAACTACGGTTGTGCCACGTCTTGTCCAACTGACATTACGCATTCCATTTTTGCACGACGAAAATGGGCTCGCTCGGATGGTCTCGTCACGAGAAAAATGCCATCTTCGCATATTCCATCTGTATCTCGGTGAAGGAGAGCTGTCTGTCACAGGTCAAGAGATGTTTTCTCGACTTATAAACAAGAATATAGATGTTCTAATTGTGCGGCCGGTAAGTTGGATTGGAGTGCTGAGCTGCCGTCATCATTCCATTGACAAACGATAGAAATCGCGTTACTCTCGCCCTAAGTGCCTGTCGACGACGAAGGCTGTTGTAGGGAGATACCAGTGCTAATGGTCCTGACTCTATCCTTCCTCGTCATAAATCCCCGTCAAGTCCAGCTCTTCTCCGTTGAAATGGTTCGTTCCGGAGCTGGGCCCTCTATTTGGGTTCGAATGGACGCTCTAGGGATATTCCATAATAGCTACGAAAGGCAGAGAATCCTATCTATAACAAAGTAAAAAGACCAGTACTTTCAAGAATGTAACATTGATCGAATTGTATGCTTTTCCCTGCCGATCAATTGGTTTCTTCCATCTTCACCCATAAACCACCCTGCACAGCGATATTGATGCGTGTAATGTTCACATAAGCGAGAGCAATAGCATCTAGTGAGAAAATGGACTCACGGCCACAGACATCGCCAATGAGGTCTTGAGGCGTACCTTCTCCGTTCCTTTGCGACCGGGGGACCCCTTCCACGCAGCAGGTGGGTGGAGTTCGGGCGCCAAGGCTGTCATGTCGAGCGAAAACGATTTGAAGTGCTGAATTAACTTGACGATGACGAACGACATCTCGTTGTACGCAAACTATTTCCCGTATAAACAACATTAGTCGGAATTTGGACTCGAGACAGTCGCAGGAACGCACCTGTTGTCCCAGACATATACGCGGGCCCGCATTGAAGGGAAGGAAAATAAACGGGTTCTTAAGGTTGTATTTTTTGTGTCGATCGTCGAGGAAGCGATTAGGATCGAATTCCTCGGCTAAAAAAAATCAGCAAAGATCGCTTGTAGCGAAAGCAGGTTGCTCCAAGAGACGTACCATCTGGACCCCACAGATCTTTGAGGCGATGCATGAAGAAGACGGAATATGAGATGCTGTATTTGGGAGTCATGCGAGAATTGGGCCAAAGTCATAACAGGAATTTACCTTGCTCCAGAAGGCACATATATGGGCTTCTGTCCTGAATCCGGTGACGCAAGGACGGTCTCCTTAACGCACTCTCTTTACGCACGAGCACAGTATTAGCTGGATACCTAGAATTTGGGGTGTTTTCGTCGACCTACCGCATATTGTTTGGGCTGAAAACCTTGGTCAATAGAATCCGAGGTAGATACTACAACATTTGGACTTACACTACTGGGTAAAGGCGTAGCGTCTCTAGGGAGCGTATGGTCTCTGAATCTTGCGCGTGCCGAGTAGATTGCGACACAACTCACCATTGATGACGGAACGTAAATATTTCATGCCTCGAAGATCTTCGTACGTCGGAGTCCGTGTCTGTCCCACAATCTCCATGATCTCTTGCCGCAAACGCTCAACAATATTGGGGTACTGTGTCAAGAGATACATAACGAACGTGAGCGTGAATGCTGTTGTATCTCGAGCAGCTGCTGTTGCCATCAGACTAGAAGAATGAAGGCCGATGTCATAGCTAACTTACCGAACATGATGTTCAAGCTAGGGAAAGTCAACATACAAAGAGAAAAAAAAAAAGCAATGATGCCCACATTTCATCGAGAATCATGGAGCGGTCTTATGAAAATGAAAACGATTACTCAATAAAAAAATCCAGTCAACTACAAGGTTCATACCATTGGTCGACTTGACGAGGTGGTCAAGTAGTGTGTCATCGTCTTTAAGCCCTTTGGAATCCTCGTCACCAGCAGCGGAGGGTCGGCTCGCCAGCGCCTCGTCCAAAAAAGGCTCTAGAAAATTGCGGATCGTACGCGCGCACTTATCCGCTTTGTTCTCCCATATCTCGTTTAACGGCCACGCCCATCCGAGCGGAACACGATTCGCTATGACGTTCCCCAGCTCTGTTGCCGCGTTGACAAAGTCGTTTGCAGCAGAGGGTGCTGAGGGCGATGTTTTGACGTTGTACGGGTAAGGTAAACCAGCAGAGAGGCTATGCATAGAATGCCCGACAAGGAACTCCGTCCCAGAATCCAGCGTAAAACGGCACATTAAATCCTTCATTGCATGGTCAGCAATTGTTGGAATAAGGATCAGAGTGAGGACACCACCTGAAAATCGACCGCAGAGCCCTCACGGAAGCGCATCTTCAGCTGTGCAATTACATACTCAGCATGGCGATCAAAGAGAGCGAAATCGCTGATGCGATGTCGAGCGACGAATGGTCTGGTCAACGTCCGGTGAAACTTCCATAGGTCACCTTGATTAATCAGCCGATTGACAAAAGCAGGGATACCGCGAGTGGCCGTACCATCAGAGTTGAAAATCCCAGAACCTAATGACGGCTGGAGTATTCTTCGGAGCCGCGGACCTACAGGATGAAAGACAGAAGTGAAATAACTTTTCAATACATTCATACTTACCTTTTACAAAATTATTGAAATCGGTGACCAGAATCGTTTTGATGTGCTCAGAGCACGTTGTGATAATGCGTCTTTCTCCTAGAGAACTTATGTCGGCGACAGGTCCTAAGGAAACAAATGTGAGAGACAAAATCATAAGCAATCACACACGTACCGTATTGTTCAAAGAGAGCACGTGATATATCATCTGAATTGACCTTCATTAACATCAAAAAGATAAAAACCACAGAACGTACATACCGGGATATCCGTTTCTGATCGCCCTTAATACAGACGCGGGAAAATCGATATTGAATGGCAATTTTCCCCGAATTCTTGGAGCCACACGTGCACCAAGCATCCTCGCACGCCACTGATAGTACAACTCTTGCATAAACAAGCGTGAAAGGATGGTTGCGGGTACCATCATAACAAAAAGAAATAAATGCCAATTTGTACCCAGAAGGCCATACGCAAGAGCTAGATGATAAAGACATGATGCAAAGATGAGCAGAGTGCTGAGGAGCAACAAATGCTTCAAGATGAAGACGAGACCTGGGGTAAATCGAATTGGCATTTCAGCGGGAAGCTACTGAACTCAATGCCACGAGAGACCTTTATAGTGCTGTTGTTGCCAGATCGAAGATTTGACGCGTTGCCGAGATGACCTAAAGCCGTGCCACTCCGACTACCGCCAGTATACCCGCGCCTTTCCGACTAATCGACAGACCAAGTGCAGCATGTACACCGGTTTGCACAGCGGGTTGTCCAACACTGGACTCTAGCCAGCTTTAGATAGCCGTGCGACAAAAGCCACATAGACGATAGACATGCTCCATGAATAGTGGTGCACACTCTGGGTCGAATCCCGCCGTGCGCGATCCCTTGAACAACTGGTTAGTATAGAAACAAGACTACGTGCCAAAGCGTTAGCTTGAGAGATTAGCCATATAAATTCGCCTCAAAACCGCGATACAAAACCGCGATACACATGGAGTAACTCACAAATGACTCAGAGAAACGCGCTACCTCTCGACTGGTTTCTGACTTCACCGAAGCCCGATAGACAGCAGTCCCAAATAGCTGTACTTTGAAGCGAAAATGTCGTGAGGCATGATGCCCGTCGTATTCCTGGTCATATGTATTGGCGACAAAGGCTCGTATGGCTAAGCTGCAACGCGGTTATGAGCAGACATGTGCTCTGCTTTCGAAGCGCACTTAACCCTTTATAGATTGTCGTTGAAGTCTGAGGAGCTCCCGTCCTAGACGAGCACAAAGAAATCCTTCGGGACCTTGATGTATGTATAGCAGATTACCCTAAGATTCAGTTTCCCATATTTATGCGGTGCTCAGACATCAGCTCAACTCATCTTCACGCCACCGGCTCCGCTGCTTGAGCTGGCAGGACGCCTATAGATTCATTGACCTCGACGCCTCCACTGGCCTCAACAAGGCGCGAGGCAACTTTACGGCCCTTTGCACGAGCGAAAAAGGCTCATGTGAAAATGCCCCAAATAAAAAGCTACACTACCTGGGATGCCCAATACATCGTATGACCGCGTGATATATAGCTCAAGGAGGCGACCTCGGGATAACGGGAGCAGTGGCGAGGTGGATATGTCTTCTAACCCAGTCGGTACGGAAGCCCTTCAGACAACGTGTCGTATATGTCAATGAACGTCTGTGCAGTCCATATATGGCGGCCGAAGGTCCCAGACGGTCGCGACGCCCACTTGAATTTGATATGTCGAAGGTCCACCTCGCACGAACGAAAGCTAGCAGACCTTAATAGAGAGGGTGGCGTGGGTAGGGGTCTCGTGATTGAGGTCTGCCTACGGGAGACTAATGAGAAGGCGGGGTTGAATATAGCGCACAAACACGGAAGTATCTCGATGGCGAATTCAGGGGAAAATGGCAATAATACCTCACAATTTTTCATAGTTTTGACGGACGACGCACGGAAGCTTGCGCAGTTACTGGACAAGTACGCTGAATTCGGACAGGTCCGTTGAGACGAAGAGGGAATACACGTGTTGGAGCACTGTTAGAGGTGGCGGCAAGCCTAAAGAAAGGGCGCGGATTTGCGGATGTGGAATGCTGCTAGAATAGCGATCAGTTGAGGGATGTGAAGGCATCTCGATAACAATATCTGGTGTCGATTCTGTCGAAGACTGCATCAAAACCGTCGGAACGAGCCCACGATCGCTGAGCCAGAAAAACAGTTTGCTAAAGCATGTTATATTCTATCAATGTACACCGCTAGCCGCAGGAATGATAGCCTCATCGTCTCTGCCTATGAAATGAGACAACCACGATTGTTTGAATGTGCAACAATGAAATCGAAATCCGAGAACGCGCCTTCTAGAAACTTCTGCATGAACGTCTTCTGTGGTCGCTCTTGCGACTTGAGCAGGATACCCATGACATGGTCACGAAGCTTCCAAGTGTTCATGGTCTCTTGATAGTCCTGGTGGCCTTTGAGCAGAAGTACGTCGATGGCCTTCAGGTCAGTGACATGGCGGTTCATCTCGAATCGCTGCCGGATCGCGTGTCGGAAGTGCGCCACGGAAATCGGGAGCGCATACTGTGAGACGACTGTCGGGGCCTGCCGGTTGCCGATGAGTGGGACGTTTCGGCATGAACTACGGACGCACCCCACGAAGCCAAGCGCGATATAACCGCAATGCGCGAATGTTAGCTTCTTCGTGGCTCACAGACCTACGTGCGGCCTCGGCCAGACGAGAAGGGATAGTGTAGGACATGGTTCGAGGTGAGAGAGGTCCAAATTCAACTTCGCTCCGTTCAAATTCAACGTAGGCTACATATTGTTGATCCGCGACAATTGCCCGTTCAGGAAATCATGGTTCACAGGATACATTTGTGTTCGGCGAGCACAAAGTTACTATCAATAAATGACGAGCGACATTCGCATACAAGTAAAGTACATCGCGATCAAATCATATGACTGTGCATGAGAGAGAGGTGGATACATCATATAAATTCAACGAGAGCGGGTGAACAGCGGAAAGCAGGGTAACCAAAGCATCAACGGATTTCATCACTTTTGACGAATCAGTGTCGGGAGAGAGTGCAACGCAGGAGTAAAAGAAGCAAAGCGAGAGATAGGGTGGCAGGGTAACGCGGAGGACTACAAAGCTACAACAGTACTAACTACTGAAGCTTCAACTGCGTGCAAGGATGTCACAAGAATACAAGTCGCACGGCAACATACAGAGGATTAAGAAAATACAAAAAAAAATCTATGGTATGCCCGTCAGAAGTGAGATAATGAAAACAACCGGGAAATCTGTACCTCAGCGACACCACTGCAAGAATGACTATGTATCTCTCTTGGACGCCGAGCGAACAACAGGACTCTCTTCAAGAACAGCTTGTTGGGCAAGAAGATTCAACGAGGAACGGTCTGACCAGCCCGATCGACGAACAGGCGAGTCATCCATACTTGTGAACATGTTTGAATACCGGTTATCCATCGCGCCCGCAGATCCAAAAGCGCTGATCGTCCGGCTCTGCATGCCTCGCGCACGTGTCGGTGTCTGCAAGGCGCTGCGGTTCGGCGTCTGGAAAAGATTGCGGCTTGGCGTCTGAAAGAGATTACGTCCGGGAGTATGGAGACCACCGCTACCACGCAGGACAGGACCGGGGGTGGAGAATCCCTTCGGTGTAGTCGGCCAACCGGACCATATGCTACCCGTGGATGTACGCATGCCGCGGGAAGGAGTTGACGGCGCATCAAACACGTCTGGATCTGCGTTGAACTGTGCACGCCGCCCACGGGGCGTGTTTGGCATCTGGCGCGGCCAGCCGGGAGAGTCCTGGATACCCGACGGCTGTAGAAATGTCTCGTAAGTGCGCCGAACGCCCGGTGCGTCATCCGTCGGCACGAACGTAGGCTCCCGCAATTCCTCGACGGGTGACCCAATGGATTCTGTTGATGACTCCGACAGCCGGCGGCGCAACGTCGAGCGGCTACGCACCCTACCCATGCCGACTTCGCAGCGGCTGCAAAACCAAAGGTCCTCGTCGCGACCAAGATCCTTTTTCTTGAGTTTGAGGCAGCGGAGATGGTACCACGTGTGGCACTCGTCGCATTGTACGACATCGCCGCTACCTTCCCCATCGCAGATGCACTGGACCTCGTCATCCTCTTCATCGTCGTCAACTTCGACTTCAGGAACTTGCGCTTTACGTGCATGCTCCGCTGCCAGTCGAGCTTGCCGCCGGCGTTGGTAGGCTAGCGCGCGGACGTTGCGCTTGGCGAGAAGCGCGGCGCGGGCGTCTGCGGGGTCGCTTGGAAAAAAACTGCGTCCCTTCGACGGCGGCGATGGATCCGGATCAGCGTCGATGTACGGTAGCGTCTGAGGCACGGTAAAAGGTACCATCTTTCCACGGCCGCGACGCGGTGGCTGGGGTCGATCGGCACCATCCTCATACACTACACCCCAAGTGGCCGAGGGCTGAATCTCCTCATCCTCCTCATCCTCCTCGTCGCGACGAGACCATACCGGCTTGATGATCGCATTTGCGCCGTCTGTGTCTTCCTCCTGATCGTCCTCAGTGTCGTCACGATCCAGGAAACGCTCAATCCATTTCAGTCGTTCCTCTTCCTCCCGTTTTTGAATCTGGTTCCGCTCAGCGGTGCGCAGACGCCACGGGAAGTAATTGTCGGGCCAGTCAGGCTTGTCGAGAGCAGCCAGCTCACGGTCGGCCGTGGTGACAGTTGCCATGAGCGTGCGCGCCTCCGCCGTGGCCTTCTTTTTGCGTCTACCCTTGCCCTTCTTGGGCGGTTCTTCCTCCGGCGGTGCCTCCTTAGGAGCTGGCACCAGTGTCGCCTCTGGAACATTAAGCGACTCTTGCAAGTCCTGCAGAGACACATCGAGTAACACTCGCCCCTTGCCTTCCAACTCCACGGGTGTCAACTTGGTCGGTGGTCCATACTTGGAATCAAGCACACTTTGTCCGCGGAACGCGCCCAATCGTCGGCTTTTGCGCAACTCCTTTTCTGTGGGCGGTGGCGGCGGAGTGGCGGGTGCCGCATTCTCCCCTTCTTCTGTATTTGTCGAACCGGGTGTTTGAGCATCAGATACAGAAGGTTGTCGGAGCCAATCCGTTGTGCGCTGCATGCTTCCATGAGAAAGAGAATTGAATGAGTCGGGATAGAAATCACTCACATATCTGCCGTAGCCGCCAGCCATTAGACTCTCTTCAAAACTTTCCTCTGATGTCTCCTGGAAGAGCTTGATGCGGCGACCCTTGTTCGGGCTGTCCATGATACCAACACCGCCAAACGAATTGCCTATGACTCGAGGAAGACTTGATGCATCAATGTCCCGTTTGAGATAATCAGGCCGCCGTGCCTCTGAGTCTTGAATCTCAGCAAAATGTGCCTCTCGAATACGCGCTAATTCACCGCCTGAGCTGGTGAGTTCCGCCGCAGGCTGCAGTTCTGGAGGAGGCTGCAATGAAGGTGGAGGAGGGGAAAAGGAAGTGGCTTGAGCCGGTTGTGTTGACGAGAAGACGTCGTTGACGAAAATGGGTGCAGGATAAGAATTCTTTGCCTGGAAAGCGAATGGTTGCGGATAGGGCTGCTGTAGGATAGCGGGCATTTGGCCAAGCCGTGCCATAAGTGGTGGCGCTTGGTTTGGTGGTTCAGCGAAGAAATTTGATGCACTGGGACCGGCATTGCTATTCGACGCAATGGATATTGGTGACTCTAGTTTCACTGAAAATGTCGACTGCGACGGAGGTTCAGTGCTGGGCGTCATTGCTCGTGTGGCAAACGGACTAGCAGGATTTCAACAAAAATGCAACATGAACTGGATTGAAAAAGGTACCTCGAATCGGGGGTCATCGTTTGTGGCACACCTGGCTGAGATGAAGACCGCTGAACGATGCGATCTGTAACGCCCACGACGGAAGGAAAGGATCTAAATCTACGTTTAACACAGAGAATGCGATGCTTTTCAGATGAAATATGCACGAGTAATACACTGTATTCGCCACTGGCGACTCTGGGGTGAACGGGAGACTTGTGCCATGGGGCATGTAATGGATAAATGTGCTGGCATTGTTGGGACTGTATGCGATAAGAATCCGTTTTCTATCCCTCAGCACAGCATATAAGCATACCTGTGAGGGGTGAGCAATTGCGAACTGAATCTCCTGGCGGTTTACGATTGAGAACCAAGGCGACAAAATTTGGAAGCGAAACTTATTACACACCTCGGAGTCGTGCTGGCTTGGGTGCTCAGGTCTTGCGGTGTATGGGCACCAGAACGGCTGTGCACATCCACTTGAAACTGGTCGTCTGGTGTTGCAGACATGATATACAGATTTGGAAACGGTGTCGCTCAAGAAATAAAAAGTGAAGATACGAGAAGGAACCAAGAATGGGCAATAATGTGACCGTGCCCGGCAACGACCCAAATTCAGGGGTGTTGAGTACCCAGTTTGGATGCAGCGCGATGCGTCATCGTCGCGTGACTCACGTCGCCTTCGCGTGAACGTTGTTATCACTCGCCCGTGTGTGCCGCGCTCGCTCGATAACCTTCAATTTTATAATGCCTTCTGTTGCTCCTGCTACTGAGCCTGCTACTGGCACTGAGCCGACCTTTTCGTCTGGACGCTCCCGGCGTACGCATCTTTCGGATACTGTCACGAAATGGTTTGAGTCTTTCTCTGGCTGATCATCTCAGCAAAAACCGCGCAATCGAGCAGCGCAAAGGCACGAACGCGACAACCTGCTTTAGCTTCGCTCTGCACCCTGTTGAAGGACAGCAAGGTCCCCCTCTTGAGGAGGACCTTGACTGGCCAGCACTCGAAGACGACGCACTCGGGACCTCCATTACTCGTGAGCTTGCCGCCTGTAAGGCCACCCAGTCGACGCCCAGCAAACGTCCCAGCGACCCTTCAGAGCCGGACAGCTTGGCCAAGCGCACGAAGGTCGACGCGAGCAACTTCCGCGACAACCTCCTTGGTTTTCGTCCCTCCCCGACCTTCCCGTTTATCATGTTCGAGACCAGGGGAGCAGGATGGCATAGTACCCTGCAGGTGATGTGCACGACAACCTCGAACAGCTCACTGCCAATTGTGGAGGTCCTGCCGCGGTCGAAAAAAGAGTTGATGTCCATACTAATCTACGACCTCGAGGCCTTGGAGAAATGGCTCGACCGTGACGATACAATCACGTACTCGCAATGGATGGATGCCATCGTTCATCGCGCTACCTTCGAATCCTTGCGCGACCAGCAGCGCCCCAATGGCCTCTTATACCACGCAGATCGCTCTTTTACATGATTTCTTCTCTAACCTGCGTAATGCTGAAGAAAGCTTCCATGTAAGTACAAGATCATGCTTGGATGAATGGCATCATCGACAAGTATTTGCTTCACTAAATAAGACAGAACACTTCTGCTTTCCTAGCTCTAGCGTGGCCCTATTGCATCCCGTGAACAATGGGTACTTTTAGTCTGGGTCTGGCATCTGCCATGGCCAGGAATCCAGTAAGCATACAAAAGCGATGTATCGCGGGTCGTTGGACCCAGATTTTGACCGTGAGAGCCACATGAAGGCCCAGTCGCCTTTTCGCGGGCCTTGTCATACGCCTGGTGAGTACAGGGAAGTCTATGAAACCATTTTTCTTTTTTTCAAGAACTTCAGCCTGCGTAAACGTGAAAAGGAGGAATATAAATGTACAACACCCAATTTTCGATATTTTTATTGACGTTGGTTGGTCGTACTTATTCATTTTTCTGAGCTCTTGCGACTAACTACTCGTATCAGTTTTTCCTGGCAACTTTTTGGAGGACAACACCGTCTCCTTTTTTGCTCGGAAGTTCTCTGCGCCACGACTAGCTGGAAATGAACATCGTCTGTTGTTTCGAGTTCCGAAGCCGTCGTCCTTGTTAACTACATTCAAAGTCATGCCGTAAACGTTCGAGTCCTGGCTGCGAACAGAACACCTGGTCTAGGGTGCACTCGACTAGTGTGAGAACAGTCAACATAGATTCAAATAACTTATGTCAATGGTTCGGAAGCCAAGGTTTCACCACCACATGCTGTTGAACGTACCGCACTAGGTTGCCAGCATCTAGTGGACCAATTGTCAGGTGCGCCACCGTCCTGTTACGACTTGCATTTTGTGCGCCGCGGACACCGATCATCGCGTTTTTTTTCCCTAAGGAATGTGAACTGCTTTATTTATTCCTCAAAACACAAGAGTGCGAGCCCTAGTACCGAACGGTGCTTTCTGGCCCCTAGACAATTGACGCTTTGAATAAGGTCGATTGCCGCTTTTACAACAAGTAAGTTACACAGCCGGCTTCACTTATTGCTAAATGATCGCTCTATTCACTCTTCCGTTGGTGCTGTAAGCTTCATTCCACATGATAGCCAGGTAATTTCAATCCTCCAGTGCGGCTGCCGCTCAATACCACTCATATATTCTTATATGGTACCGTCTGGTATCGTTGATCCACAGGACGTTCAGCTGTCCACAGAATCTATCAAGCATCGTCTATGTTCCTACGCTTGCGTTCCAGCCGTCCTTCGGTCCCTAGGCCCGGTCACCGGACCATGGTACGCGCCACCCGTTTGATGTTTATGTCCGCCTTTTTCTGACATGTTCTGTTGAAAAGGGATCGCTCGCCATGTTCTGGGCAAAGGATTTGTCTTTGTAGTTGTCCATGAGACAGGTCTCAGTGGCTTTGAGGTGGCTAGAGGCAGCTTCAGCATGTGGTCGTATGTCAACGCTGTTGGCTAGCACGCTGACATGAGTGGTGGACCTGAAGAGGAACGTCGTTCGCTGCCGTGTCTGGTCTCAGGCACTTCCGGCCTTGGCCTTATTGTATGTTGACTTTGCGCTCCCCTTGCATGTTGGACAGGTCATGTCCCTTTCCGTCATCCATGGCCACCGCCTACGGCCTTGCTGGTAGATTTCATGGAATCTGCCTTGATTCCAGACTTGCGGTCAAGGTCAGGCTTTAGCTTGCTACCATATAAAAGAGGCTCCTTCATGGCCTAGCTATGACCAGAAATTTCCAAGCAACCTTTCGAAATGCAGTATCTTTTCTCACATCTCCTTGCTTTCCTCGCTACTTGTGGTGCCGTTATTGCACTCAACTCCCGTAGCTTGTTCGAACGCAGTGAGGGACAGGTTACATACGCTTGCTGGAGCCCGGAATTACAATTGTGCAATTGCCCTCTTGACAACGACAACGAAACCGGTGTACTGATCAACTATTATCCTGGCTATCAGTGTGCCTATGCCGGCGGTGCGTGTACGTGGACAGATGTGAGTTTTTCCTTTCATTTTCGTTGGTTGATTGACCTTTGTTTGACGGCGATGCTTTGGACAGACCGGCGTTCTGCAGAACACCGCACAGACGAACTGCCCTACCTTGGCACCGTGCAACGCCACGGGCTGCGGGTGCATCACTGACCTGAATGGGGACGCGGGTGTTCTCATCAACGAATTTACGGGATTTCAGTGTGCCTATGCTGGAGGCGCTTGCACGTGGGACCTCGTGAGCAGTGCTTTTTTTTTTTTGAGGCAACAATTCAGTTGGCTCACGCGCGTGTGAACAGGAGGGTGATTTGCAGAACATCGCGCAGGCTAACTGCCCGACGACAGCGTCATGCGATTCGACGGCAGCATCGTGCGCATCGGCATGACCGCGGCGTTACTTTCTGTTTGAATCGCTACAGAGAAACACGCAAGAGTCCTGCTTAGATATTTGGTTTTCGTTCTTGGTCTTTCAGCTTTTCAGCGTGCTTTCCGTCAAGATACTGCCAAACCATGTTTATTCACTCCTATTGTACATTCGCTGAATAAATTCATCTACTTTTTTTCATGCGTATATGAGGCCTCACCGCGAGGAACGAGGTGTGAGAATCGTTGGCAGGATGCCGCGTCCTGCAATAGCGTAGTCCTTCAGATCTGAACCTGGCGCGATGCGCATGTGGAACCGCCGCATGATAGCGCAGACCACCATGCGCATCTGCATATAGGCGAGCGGTCGTCCCACGCACATGGCCGGGCCAAACGAGAACGGGACAAAGGCGCGTACGTCATGTACAAAGGGCCGGCCAGACTTCTCTCCGGCCGTGACATGCTCTCGGAACTCTGGCGTCCACTGAATTGGCTCCAGCCAACGGTCGGGGAAGAAATCTTCGGGACAAGGATAGAAATAACGTGGATCACGCTGCAGAGCGTAAGTGTTGCTAGGGGAAAATGGCGTTAGCCATTGATGTCGTTAAAGATGGAATAAATTTTAATGGCACACATTTGGACTTGTGTGCCGGCTGGGATGAAACTGCAGGATGAATCATATGAGATGTTGTCTGTATTCCAAAGAGTCAACTCACTGGTTGCCCACCATGCGCGCGCCGATTCTCTGTGTACTACGCTGGGCACCGTTGGGAAGAGGAGGCTGCAGCCTCATGGTCTCGTTTCTGTCGAATTTTCTTACGCGGTATCTAAGGCAATCAGACAGCCTGCACGTACATTACAGCTTCGAGGTAGGGCATGTCCGCTTGTTTGTGAGTGTCGTAAGGGAGTGCGCCCGGCGGAAAGGCGCTATCGATTTCCGCCTGCAAGCGAGCGTACGTGGCTGGATGCGTCATGATGAACTGGAAAAGATTAACGAGCACATGCGATGTCGTGTCGGAGCCGGCGACGATGGCAAGTAGGCCATCACTCATAAGCTCGTTCATCGGCGGGGGCATTGGCTCAATGCCTTCTTCGTCAATCTGTCACAAGGTGAGCACATTAACCGCTACATTAGATGCAAGCTAGCGAAAAGGCTGACCAGATGATGGAATAAATCCTTGCGAAGTGCGCCTTCGCGCCGCCGAATGGCAACGCGCTCGGAGGCAAAATCCATGAATTTGGTGTTATGCGACCCTGAAGGTAGCATGACCAGGTACCTCAAAGTGTAGGGTACGTGTGCAGTCATGTTGTTGCGCCTGTTCAGAATAAATGAGGAGGGTTATTTCAAATGAGCAAACGGAACTTCTGAACGCACAAGAAAGCGGTGTCCATTAGCTCGACCACGCCAGTATGGTCCTCGCCGTGGCGAATAAGCTCAAAGCCACCACGGAATCTACACAAGCGACATTCCTATGTAAGGACGCTTTGAAAAAAAAAATAGATACCTACGCCATGTCGCCCATAAAATCGAAGCTGAGAGTGTCCTTGAGTGTCGTAGCGGTTTGTCAAGGACAAAAGATGAACATACGTATAGAAGCTAATCCACTGGTCCAGGTCTAACGACCCCTGTAATGTTTCGAGCGTTGCCACGAACTGCAATGTCCGCTCTCGCAAAATATCTTCGTATCCTTGAAGCGAGGTCTGGCTAAATGCGCGGTTCCAAGTCCTGCGCCGCCGCTGATGCTCAACGGGATCACGCTCGCTGATCAGGCTACGTGTGACGCCAGGAGCAACACGGCCATCCCAAACTGGAGAGAGTCCTTCAGATGTAATCGTCTCGGTAGTAATTGACAGACGTAACTTACAAGGCCCCTTTGGGAAACCCTTGCCACCAAGGATGGGTCCAATCGCATCGGCGTCGACGATGGACAGTTCGTTGGGGCCGGTTCTTATCCACGGCTACCATAACGCATGAACATGGCTTCGCATGAATATGAGAGAACAGGATACTAACACCGTATTCTTGATGCAGGGACTGGTAGTAGCGAACATCGACGCCGAGACATCTGTGTCGCCGCTGGAATAGAACCCAGACCATTCGGAATTTGCTCAGTTTGTGCAAGAAAGGGCCAGGGTAGCTAGCAAGTGGATGGAAAGGGGAAATGCGATAGATCACGATGCACAATAGAACAATTGCGTAGAAGGCAGTATAAGTGGACGAAATGTGAGCTACGACGTGGGGAGCATCCTGAGATAAGTCGAGATGGAGCCATGACAGTGCACCGGGGACTACTCCAAGGAACAACACGAGTGGCAGGGGAGTTTCGGGTTCGTAGCGTTTGAAGATGAGGTATGTCACCTGCACAGACTTCATGAGCACTATGAGAAGTGGATATTTCATTCGAAACGCATACCAACGAGGCTGCGAGTATAGTCCCGTTTTCACTCAACAGGATCGACCGAGTCTCCATGCTCAGTGGTCGTCGTCTCAACACAAAGGGAGTACCTGTTTTTTCGAGGTTTTCCGGTACCATTAGCTCTGATCAGCCTTGCTATTCTGGAGATAAGGAAGAATATGGGAATTACGAGTTGTGCCGCATGAAACACGTACTTACACGATGAAGAAACGAGTGCACTCGGTTCGTAAATGATAGATGTCTGTGTCTGCGCAGGGTAACATCCGTATCGTTCTCACAGGCGGGGGAGATACCCGGCTTTAGATTGTGTCAGATAACGGGTTTTCATAGATCATGGAATACTATGCGTCGAACTGAACTGATGAATATACATAGCATTTTCCACCAGCTGATTAGTGCTGCTGTATGCCAGGGCCGGCCGCTGACGCAGTCGTCGGATTTGACAGAATGCTAGCATCTCCAGATGTCTGTTCCCTGACTGAATGAACGCACGATACCGACGTCGTAAAAGGAATCAGCGTCGTGTCCATCTCGTACTTACCTGAATGAAAGGCTTGATCGATGTCGATGAGAGGCATTGAGAGCTCGATCCCATTCATGAGCTCGATCCCATTCAATGAGTCATTGATTACCCACTTAACACTCAAGTACTCACTCCCACTCCCACTCCTCTCCCACTCCTCACTTCAAAGAGTTAAAGACCTTTCTACTTTGCATCCAATGGAATCCCACTCATTCACAAACAATGAATCCGGGAGGCTCTGTGGAAATCGTTTAATTCGAAAGGTTCCATCGCAGTACTCGGAGGAGCAGGTGGCCAAATGGCTCGATCACATTGGTTATCCACGTACTTTACTGTCATCGCGGTTCGAGGCGAATCTTGAAAATCTCCAACTTTTAATGCGTCTCCAATTGTTATCTTTTCCTTTCGAGAATACGCCCCTGCATTAGTATGTATGATGATTCTTCTCCTCGTACCTCGCTGAGTATTGTCGCCATGACCGTAACAGTACCAAGGAACACGTAGTCGATGTATCTCCCCAGGGTCTGTATCAGCGCCTGGTGAATCAGCATAAAGGATTTGGGTCAGTCTGCTTTGGAAACAATCAGCTGATGCTGCAAATGCTTCGTGGGCTCGGTTATAGGTGGGTAAGGTGAGATTCGTCGGAACGCACCTCACATAATTCCAGAGTTTATCCCGGTGCGGCACGCGTCAATGCATCAGACGACGCGTCGTCGGTTGATTTTACCTCTCTTCAACACCAGGTTCTCTTCGTTCAACCTTCCTTGAATGGACTCGAAACGTACATGGTCGACGTTGGCTGGGGAGGCTCTGGTCTAGCGCGTCCTATTTTGCTGTGTGATGGGTGCACAGTTGCTGGTACTGCCCCTCCTGAAGAGCACCGTCTCGTCCACGGCGCACATTCGGAATCAAGCGTCGATTACTGTTTCTGGCGTTTGCAAGTGCGATGTGGCCAGCACCAGCCTCAATGGCGTACCATGTACCAGTTCTCTGAGACTGAATTCTTTGCCGCCGACTTTGACGTGTGGAATTACGTGGGTGCGCAGCGACCACCGGATGGCCCCTTGTGGCGCACCAATCCTTTCATGGCTCAAGTCCTTTGCGTCCGCTATTTTCTCACGGACGATCTGGGTCACATGGGTCGCCTGGTGCTCTCAAGAGACCGTGTCAAACGGCAGATCGGGGACAAGAGCCAGGTAATTCGTACACTCCGAAATGAATGGGAGAGAATTGCCGCTCTCCGAGAGTTATTTGGACTTGCTATCGAAGAGACAGACGCATCTTACATTCAAGGCTTGCCTTCTGCTTTGGTTAATTCGTACGAAGTTCGCAGTCGGCTTTGAGTACCTAGACCTAATCAACATTCATAACAAATCGGGCGTCGGCGTGCGGCGCAGGAAACTTGCCGCAGTCTTTGCGTCGCCTCTGGATTTCATTTCAAGCATAGGTCCCCGACAGGGTGCACGTTCTGTCAATACGCATCACCCTGTATGGGGTTTACCTTGTGGACATGGCATGAAGCGATAACCTCATCACCGCACATCAGTGGGTATGTAAGTATGCTCTTGTCACATAGCGCCTGAACTCAGTCCATGTCACAAGTGCACCCTCCTACTATCCTGGCCATCGGGCCGTGCGTGCGAACGACAGATTCAATTGATGTCAACGAATGAGGTGTTTATTGGTCATGGTTTTACAAGAAGGGAAGTACGTACTATATATCTGTTGCAAACTGGTGGGGTGGATCTGATCATTTCTCAGCAGCGGCTGACTGTTGGCGTTCGGGGTGTGAATCGTCCTACACAGTCTCCTTCACAACTGCATTTTTTCACCGTCGTTGGTACAATGGACATAGCGGGAGAACGAAAGAGCTCCGAGTCTCTTGAACGTGTCGCAGCGGCGCTAGCTGTCGCGTATCATCGCTCTACACTACAAGAAAACATCCGTCTTCACACTCCTTCTCATTTCAGAGATTTTCATGTCGAATTGGACACCCTTTTGGGTGACATCCGTGCAATAGAGGAGCAGGATTTTGTCGAATCTGGCCTCGAGATCGTCCTCACTGCAGATTCGTTGACAGTCAAATATGCGCGATCTCTCTTTGACGGTCCAACAGCATCGGCTCTGGTCGTTTCCATGGGCGATATCCTGGACAACTGGGACCCGATGTGTACCGTCGGCAACGTTCACTTCCCGTCCGCGTCCTCGCAGCTCGCAGCTCTGGGCGCCGCCACTTTCGTAAAAATCCCCTTCTGTAGCGATTCGTCAGTCGGGGACGTTTTCCATGAAGTTGCGCTCAAGCACGCCGAGTGTGTTGCAATTATGGAGGACGACGCATCTTCTCAGCTGACGTATGCGGAGCTCGATGTGATGTCTGATCACGTCGCTCGATGGGCTCTATCCTTAGGGCTCCCTACCAGTGCATCCATTGGCTTGTGGGCTGAGCATTCAGGTGCGAAGCTTGTTGATGGCACTTATACATGACTCACGCTAGCTCAGTGTACTTTCCGGTGTGTGCAATCGGTATGTTAAAGGCCGCGTTCGCTGTGCTTCCTCTTGATCCCCGTTCTCCACCCTCCCGTATTCAATTGATTTTGAATGACGCTGGCACTCATCAAACCTATCTGCCAATTGTTCATGCCGGCAAGGCCGATATCACTGCTTTTGCTTGTTTCGAAGCGTCCCTTGTCAAGTTGAAGACGATCCTCATTAAAGACTGGCCCGATGTTGGCGTCCGTAATCTGGCGACGGGCTCGTCAATTGCGTATTATACGTGAGTTCTGCAATGGTGAACATCTCAAACTATTTCTGATATGTTTGTCATTCCAGATATACGTCTGGTTCCACTGGAAAGCCCAAGGGAGTGATCATTGATCACCGATTCATCTTGCGCCCCGCGCTTTCTGCTTTCACTCACGTCGGTATGCGTCCTAAACCCGGCCAGGTGTGGCTCAACCTTTGTAACAATTCTTGGTCATTCTCTTTCAACGAGTTGTACACCTCTTTGCTGAACGGTGTGACCGTGGTGGCAGTCCCTCACGACCACGTGATCGACGCGACTATTCTTACCACCGTGTTGAAGGGCCAACGCGGCGCGCCCAAGGCTGACGTCGTGTTCATGGTGCCAAGTCTTGCCGCCACAATTCATCACGAGGTCCCCCATGCATTTGCCGATCTCAAAATGCTCGTCTTGAGCGGCGAAGTAGCACGGGTTGATGATGTCCGCGCCCTCCGCTCCTCGTTCAACGGCCATTTGATCTCGGCCTATGGTTCATCGGAGGCGCACATTACGGCTGTATATAATGTCTTGCCTGATGCAGATTTGGATGCATTTGAGCGCATACCCATGGGTCGCCCGCTGCCAAATATGGCTATCTTCATTCTTGATGAGTGGAAGCGGCCGGTACCACCGGGCGTCGTCGGCTCAATCTATATAGGCTCCCTGGGACTGTCGCGTGGCTATACTGATGCTCGCTTGAACCAAGGAACATTCTTAGACTGTGAAGACGTCTTCGGCAAGGACGCGGACGTCGATGCCGACGTGCGCCTATTCCGCAGTAGTGACCAAGCACGGTGGTCGTGTACAACTGGATGTCTAGATTTCGTGGGACGCAATGATAGTGAGGCAAAGATTAGAGGGCAGCGCATTGATTTAGGTGAGCGCTTTCTTCTGTGTCTGCCTGTCTGCCCTCGTTGCTCAGCACAATTGGTTAGATGGCATCGACTCAGCCTTACGCCATGATTCACGCGTCGAAGACGCCGCCACGGTTATTCAGACGGATCTGCGTGGCCAGCAGTATTTGGTATCCTTCGTCATTCCGGAGCGTTGCGACAGTGAGACCCGCGACCGATTGCCCGCAATGCTCAGAAATGCACTTTGCGAAACACTGCCATCTTACATGGTTCCTTCGTACATGGTTCTTTTGGACAAATTTCCGACGACCAACACGGGCAAGATTGATAGACGGACCTTGGGTACATGGCGTCCTTACGAGAAGAATGATGAAACTCCAACGGAGCTACCTGATGGCGCAACAAACACGGAACGAGTGATTCTTCAAGTCTTCCGTGAAGTCCTTCATCGTCGTGAGGATGTCAATCTAACAACCAGGTACACTCTTTTGAAAATCTTTCGTTATCTATACTGATATTTCTTCAGCTTTTTTGATTTGGGCGGGCACAGTTTGCTCGCGACGCAAGCTATATCTCGCATTAGGAAAATTTTAGGAATAGATGTTCAGCTGTCGGTGCGAGCGTTGTTCGATGCGCCCACGCCCTCTGTTCTTGCCTCCTTCATTGATCGCTTGGATACGGGTGTCGACAAGGGATATATTCCTATTCCGCACCGCCTCCGCGCCATCAACGAACTTTCGCGACTCTCCTTCGCGCAGGAGCGTTTATACTTCTTGGAGATGCTTCATCCCGAGGAGGCGGCCTACATAATTCCGTTCGTTTTTCGTCTTGTTGGGGACCTCGATCTAGACGCACTGCGCGACGCATTCAACGATCTTCGTTGTCGTCATGATATCCTGCAAGTGACATATGAGGAAATTGGTGGCGTTCCAATGCAAAGAGTTCATCCTTGCATCCCACAGGCTTTGCCTCTGGAAGACCTAACGGGTCACCCCGAATCGTTCTCCGAGCATATCAAGGAAGAGCTACGAAGACCATTCGATCTGCACGCCGAACTGCCTATCCGATACAAAGTGTATAAGCTTCGAGACAATGAACACGTGCTCTGTGTCTGTCTTCACCATCTCGCAACAGATGCATGGTCCGATGCCATCTTAGAACGCGAACTTGGTTTGCTTTACACTGCTCATCGTACAGGTGTACCTCCTTCTTTGCCGTCCTTGCCTATCACATACTTCGACTTTGTTGTTTGGCAGAGAGATCCTGCGTATAGCGCTCTCCACGATGCGCAACTTGAACATTGGGTTTCGGTTTTAAAAGGAAGCACTGCTGCGGAGTTTCCGACAGACTTTCGAAGACCAGAAGTCCTATCGCCACGTGCCGGGCTTGAACGTATTTGCATTCTCGACGAGGATGTGCGCGCTCTCGAGCATTTTGCGAGTCGTTTCAATGCCACACCGTTCATCGTACTGCTTTCGGTCCTTCGCCTTCTTCATTATCGATTGACTGGGATTGAGGATGCCGCTATTGGCAATCCGATTGCCGGGCGCAACCACATTGAGGTTGAACCTCTTGTTGGCTTCTTTGTCAATACCATGGCACAACGGATTGTCCTTGATGGGGGTCTTCGTTTTGCAGAATTGTGCGAGTCGGTGCGGCGAGTGGCGATTGCTGCTTACGACGCTCAAGACGTGGCCTTTGAGAGAATTGTCCATGAGTTGCATCCTGTCCGTGACCTTTCGCGCATGCCTATCGTTCAAATCATGATTGCCGTCCATCCAGACGAAGATGTCGCCTTTGGATACCATGAGAAGGGGCGTCTCACGGTGGAAACAGTTGACGTGGAACCAGTGACCCGGTTTGACATGGAGTTGCACTTCGTGAAAGCTCGGCATGGTCGAGGATACGAAGGAAAGCTACTGTACAGCCGCGATCTGTATTTGGAGAGCTCGGCTGTCCGTTTTGTTGCCCAGTTCCTCGGACTACTGAGACAGGCGACTCGAGAGGTCAATGGCTACGACACGGTTCTGGACGAGTTTGTATTGCCTGGTGCCTTGGAGTCCCTCGAGCGATTAGATCTGCTTACGGATAACAGCAAGCCGTTTCCCTCGAGCGAAGGCCTCGGCGTTTTGTTCAAACGTTCTGCCGTCCAGCACAGTCACCGTGTGGCTGTTCGTGACTCCCTCGTTTCGTACACGTACGAGAGTTTGGACGTGGTCTCCGATACCATTGCAGACCGCCTTTCGACGCTTGCTATTCCCGATGAGAGCCTCGTTGGATTGTTATGTCCTAGATCAGCATCGTATATCGCTTGCATTCTCGGAATTATCAAAGCTGGTCTTGCCTATCTGCCTCTCGATCCACAGTTACCTCGACAACGACTCGAGACTCTCCTCGAAGATATTCCTTCCTCTTCATATGTGATCTGTGATGCCTCGCTGCGAAGCATGTTGGGTGATCGTGTTAAATGGTTGGCAATAGATGACTTAACTGCGCCACCTCACACGGGGACGTACGATATTCGAGGAAGTGCCAATGGACAGTCTCTTGCCTACGTCATGTAAGGCACTACTTTTTCAGCTTTCATCACCATTGCTCACGATTAACATACAGGTACACCAGTGGAAGTACAGGTCGGCCGAAGGCAGTATTGATTGAGCACCACTCCATCGCTCGCTTGGCTTTCGACCGAACTGTGTTAGATCCAAGACCAGGTCAAATCTGGGCACACATTTCCAACGCGGCCTTTGACTCATCTACTTGGGAGATATGGACGCCATTACTGAACGGAGGGACCGTCATTTGCTTTGATAGGTGAGGCGTTGTTCTACAGTGCCCAACGAATGTAACGGTCACCTCTATATATGTTGGGAGGTGACCGTTTCTCTCGTTGACATTGTATGTGTAGAAGTACTTGATGACTGATCGAATTGCTCAGGATGACCGTTCTCGATTTTCATCTGCTTTCACGTGCATTTAAAGAGTACTCTGTGGACGTGGCCTTTCTCACTACAGCCTTGATGGCGAAATGCTTGAAAGAAGCGCCATCACTTCTGCAAACTCTTGACATCCTTGCAATGGGTGGCGAAATGTGCGACCCACGAGATGTCTCTGCTGCCAGCTTGCTAGTCAGAGGTTATGTCGCGCATGTTTATGGCCCTACAGAGTCCACTACCTATGCTACAGTCTACCATGTTCCTCGTGGTCACCTGTTTTCGGGTCCTGTTCCTATTGGTCGTCCATTATCCAACACGACTGCGTACGTTCTCGATAACAGGCGGAGACTTGTCCCTGCTGGCGTCGTCGGCGAACTGTACCTCGGCGGTGCCGGGCTCGCTAGAGGGTACGGGGACGTTGAACAGACGATTCTGGCATTTGTCGATGTCGAAATCAACGGTGTATGGAAAAGACTGTACCGGACTGGGGACAGAGCAAGATGGCGATCCAACGATGGACAGTTGGAGTTCTTGGGTAGACGTGATCACCAAATCAAGCTTCGCGGCCAGCGCATTGAACTAGGTTAGTGTCACCATCTTACATCTATTTCGAAAGAAGTTATGAATAGCCATTAGGTGAAATCGAGCACGTTCTCAAGCAACATTCCGACGTTCACAACGCAGTGGTCCTTTTACACGACAAAGGGGACTCCGAAAAATCTGTCGTCGCCTTCATCATTGCAAAAGCAGCTCCCAGCGCGCGTGAAGACAGCTGGGAGTCGGATCAAGTAGCTGCGTGGGGAACGATCTTCAACGAGGACACCTATACCGATGTTGGTGATATTTCTCGCGTTGGGAGCGATTTTGTTGGCTGGGTAAAGATGCTGGATGGCAAGGTTATCCCTCGCGACGAAATGAACGAATGGCTTGACGACACAATCCGCTTCATACTGCAATCCGGTATGGTTGGTCACGTAGTCGAGATTGGAACGGGAACGGGCATGATCCTCTTTAATCTCAAAACCCTGTTTAGCCAATATACTGGCATCGATCCTGCGAGCAAAGCTGTTCAGTTTGTCATGGACTCGATCCGTCGAGATCCCATCCTGACACGCAAGGCTGTTGTTATGACCGGCACAGCGGCTGATCTCCCTCGTATTCGCCTCGACCGTCCGGACCTCTTCGTTATCAATTCCGTTGCTCAATATTTCCCGAGTGCAGAATATCTCGCTGGGGTTATACGTGGCGCCATAAATGCTGCGTCAGGACGGTCAGCTCGTATAATGTTAGGCGACGTTCGCAGTTTTGCACTGGCAGATCACTTCTTTGTCTCATATGCTGTCCATCAACTGCGCAAGGAGAGTCAGCTAGATCACAAAAGGATAGCTCTGGCAGATGTGACTGAGCGGGTGCAAAAATTGCGTGAAACTCATAGAGAGCTCCTGGTTCATCCTTCATTCTTCTTTGACCTCCAACGACAGCTCCCAGATCAGATAACCCACGTCGAAATATGGCCAAAGCGAATGCGCGCGAAGAACGAACTCAGCCAATATAGATATCAGGTGGTTTTGTGGCTGTATAGCACTAACCTACCTATTCGACATGTTGAGAGCGGTCTTTGGCACGATTACAAGGCAAATCGATGGACTTTCGCTGATCTACGAAGTAGATTACTTGGTTTGACTGCTGGTCAGATTTTTGCTGTGGAACGCATCCCCAATGCCCACCTCATTTGGGAGAATAAAGCGTTGAGCATCTTGGGCAAGTATGAACATTCGAACTGGCCAGACGACGTTTTTAGCGACTGTGGAAGCCCAAAAACAGATGCGCTCAGTCCTTACGATATTGACACCCTCGCGCACGACTTGAATCTTCAAGTATCCCTCAGCTGGGCTCGACAAGATGGCTGCGGTAGTTTGGATGCAATATTCTTTGGTCGCGCCTCTGGGGATAACTCGCCGGTCACCTTCCGATTTCCCCTGCCTGACCATGTCGAGAATGCGACCAATTCTCCCGCCGGGACAGCCAGTTCCAATCTCGTCGATCAAAGCAACATCAAAGATTTCATCGCTTCCAAACTACCGGTTTACATGGTACCTTCTCGTTTCGTAGTTCTGGACGAATTACCTGTTACCACAAACGGGAAAGTCGACAGGCCGGCATTGCTGGCAACACTTGCGAGCGGTCCACTTCTTAATGCTCGTGAATATGTCCCGCCGAGGTCTGCTACTGAACAGGTAGTCGTGTCTGTTTTTGAGACCGTGTTGAGACAAAACAAGATCAGTGTGGATATGAGGTACGGTCACACCTTCTTGACTGAAGCCCTATTTTCTCACAGGAATTGCCAGTTTCTTTGATGCAGGTGGTCATTCTCTATTGGTTGCCAAAGTGGTGTCACGTCTGCGTGCTCGACTTCACGTTCCTGTCAGCGTTCGAGACTTGTTCGATACGCCGTCTGCGAATCTACTGGCTCTCAAGATCGACGAGAGGATGAGAACGTCAGGGACAGTCAAGGACCTACCTATTCTCAGATCCGTTCACGGCGAATTATCTCCTTTGTCGTTTTCGCAGGAACGCCTGTTTTTCCTGGATCAACTGAATCCTGGAAATCATTGGTGGTTCATAAATTTGTGTATAGCTATACATGGTCCGTTGAACGTGATTGCGCTCAGTCACGCCTTGAATGACTTATCGCTTCGGCATGAGATCCTGGTGCGTCTGTTGTTGGGCAATCAACCGGTGACGAAAATGTGTTAACACAATCTTACAGCGCAGTATCTTTCCTTCCCCCGGAGGCGTACCAAAGATGGAAGTCTTAGATTTTGTCTCCACCGACATTCCGTTTTCCGACCTATCTCGCGAGCTGGATCCGCAGATTGTATTCCATGAAAACCTAGCTTACGAAAAGAAAGCTTTCGACCTGACCAGGGACGTGCCCTTGAGGCGTCGATTATTCAAACTTGCCGAGGAGAATTATGTCTTATCACTCACATTGCATCATATCGCCTACGACGGCTATTCCCTTGGTATTCTCAAGCGCGAGCTCGGCCAGCTTTACTCTCATCACGCGTATGACACAACTATTCATTTGCCGCCTTTACCCATCCAGGTTGGTTATATTTTGGTTTAGATATTCTAATCTCAATTATTGCACAGTTTCGTGACTTTGCAGCCTGGCAACGACTTCCTCAACAGGAAGCTCTACAACATAGTAAACTAAAATACTGGATCAGTCAGCTTCGAGACAACGTCCCTGCAGAGTTTCCAACTGACTTTGTTCGACCCAAAGTCCTGCCTTACGACGCGGGACTCGCGAAGTTCCACGTTGATGCCAATGTTGTTGCCAAAATGACTGCTATCGGAAGCGAACTTGGCTTGACGGAATTTATGGTACTACTCACGATGTTCAGGCTGCTCCACTATCGTTATTCTGGAGTACTCGACGCTACGATCGGAACCTTGAATGGAAATAGGACGCGAGAAGAAATTGAAGGTCTTGTAGGTTTTTTCGTCGATACGAGTTGCCTTCGCATACGTTTGGAGGACCATACCTCGCTATACACGTTGTTGAAATCGGTCCGCGACACCACCATCCTAGCGTTTGACAACCAGGACGTGTCGTTCGAGAAAGTGGTTGCCGCGCTCGCAGTACAGCGAGATTTATCGAAGAATCCCCTTGTTCAAGTTATCTTCGCCGTTCATTCCTTCTCCCACGATTTTTCCGATGTCCTTCCTGGGCTAGAGACAGTAGGATCGGAACCTGATCCAACTACGAGAATGGATTTCGAAATGCACATGTACAAACTCGACGAAGGTTACGAAGGGCAATTACTGTACAACAGCGCACTCTATTCGTCGTCCTGGGCAGACCTCCTGTGCACCAATTTCATCGCCCTGCTCGAGAGTTCCTTGGCTAATGGCCATTTGCCCATTTCTGAGCTTGCGTTTCCTGCGACGCATGTGTACAGGTCCTTGAGTCGTCTCGACCTTTTGTCCAACAATGAAACGGCTTATCCCCGTCTGTCCACCATCGATGACCTATTCCGGCAAACGGCGAAGAGATATCCATCGACGAAGGCCGTTATTGACACTTCTGGTGTTATGACATATCAACAATTGGATATGGCGTCTGATCTTATCGCGGACACGCTGGTCGGCCTGCTCAAGGATCGCCTTCAACCGGAGACGACCATTGGCATTTTTGCAGAGCGATCAGCAATCAACGTGGCAGCCATGTATGGAGGTGCGAGATACAACTGACTATCAATATATTTTGTTTACCTTCTGCGACTAGTCCTGAAAGCTGGTCTTGCGTATGTGCCGCTTGACCCAGCCTTGCCCGTCGTGCGCCTTCAAAGTCTATTATCGGTTGATGCGCCAGGTCCTCGAGTTCTCCTTCGTTGCTCGTCACACTCGTTGCCGGCCATAGACACAACTAATTGCCTTGTCGTCGACGTGGACAACATTTTATCTTCTGCACTCCATAACGGCATTGCGTTGAGGAATGGCAAGACACCGTGGCGTAAATGGCTTCCGAAAACGCCTCGAAGCTTAGCCTATATCATGTATACTTCTGGTTAGTGGAGACCACTCGTTGGTTGATTTTACTTAAGGTTAACGAATATGTCAGGTTCGACTGGCAAGCCGAAAGGCGTCATGGTCGAGCATCAGGGCGTCGTTCGGCTCGTTCGCAATACCAATATTACGGACATTCAACCCGGTCAAAATGTAGCCCACCTTTCTGCTCTTTCCTTCGATGCTTCGACATTCGAGATATTTTCCACGCTTAGCAATGGCGGCACCCTCGTTTGCATCGACAAAATGACTTTATTACAACCCGATTTGCTGGCTTCTTTCGCTGAGGTGCACAATATTCATGTCGCGTATATGACAGCGGCATTGTTCTCGCAGTTTATCCGTACTTCGCCACGCTTTTTGAAAAAACTGGATCTCCTGATCACGGGCGGCGATGTTGTTGAAGTCAGAGACGTTTTAGCAGCCTATAAAATCGGCGTTAAGCGTATTATAAACGCATTTGGTCCTACGGAGGTTTGTGTAGTTTGTTTTTGTAGAGCACATCAGTAGAGCACATCATTCTGACCTCGCACGGCAGGACACGGTGTGGAGCACCTTTTACGAGGTGCCCAAGGACGAATCGAATCTTCCTCGATCCATTCCTATCGGGAAATCTATATCCAACAGTCAGGCCTTCATTCTCGACCCAAATAACCAACTTGTTCCTCCCTGCGTCGTGGGTGAGCTTGCGCTCGGAGGAGACGGCGTTGCTCGGGGGTACACTGATGTGGAACTCACACGGAAGGCATTCGTGGACATTTTGGTTGGCGGCAAGAAGCAACGCGTCTATAAGACTGGCGATCGAGCGAGGTGGAATCCAGCTGAGGGCAACATTGAGTTTTTGGGCCGCATAGATAACCAGGTAAAGCTCCGGGGACATAGAATCGAACTTGGTACGTTCTTTCTGCTTTCCACATGGCTCTTCTGCTAAATCAACGTCGCCAGGTGAGGTGGAGCATGCACTACTTCGACACTGCGCGGTAGCGGACGCGGCGGTAATCGTACATACGAAGAAAGACGACGATCGACATCTTGTAGCGTTCGTGATTCTCGACCGACGTATTGCACCTGTCAAAAGCTCGGAACTGCGCAAACATGTAGCCGCGATGTTACCAGGCTACATGGTCCCTTCGGCAATACGGTTTTTGGATGCATTCCCATTAACGACTGCCACCAAAGTGGATCGCAAAGCGTTGTCGTGCTTATATGCGCAGAGTCTCACGGCGCAAAGCACATACATGGTCGAGGACGATCTCCATGTCCCGCTTCAAGGGTGGCTTGAAGAGAGCGTCGGAGCTATATTTCGAGACGCTTTGGAAGGCGAGCCAGTTGGTGCCACAGATGAGTGAGTTATCGCCGTCGGGGTTCGGTAATTCGTACTGACACTATTTATTCCAGTTTCTTCGAACGCGGTGGCCATTCTCTGTTGGCTGTGCGAGTTGCCCTGACCATATCTGAGTCAGTCGGCGTACCAGTTTCTGTACGAGATCTGTACGAGTTTTCAACTCCGCGGAGTTTGGCGGCTAGAATCGAGGCGACTATGGTTGCGCGAGTTTCTGGAGCTGCGACAACCGGCAGCATACCTTCTCTGGGGAAGTGTTTGACTTGTTTGAAGAATTTAGGCCAGGGCTATCCGACCTTGTACATGATTCACGATGTTTTCGGGCTCTCAACGCCTTATCGGTCACTCATTCCCTATCTCCACATGAACTTGGTCGGATTCAATGATCCATACTTCGCTAGTGATGGATTCCAGAGTATGGCGGCGATGGCGGACCACTACACCCAAGAGGTGCTGACCGAGCATGTGCCGAATAACGGAATATTTATCATGGGATGGTCTTTCGGAGGCACGGTAGCCGCTGAAGTAGCCATCCGACTAGAAAGTCACGGCTTGCCTGTACATCTCGTCCTAGTCGATTCGCCCAAAGTCGATGCTTCTACGGTGCCACGTACAGACCTTGAGGGCTTTGTGGCGAGGCAGAATCACCCCGCCGGCCTCGCCGAATGTCTCCTGTTGGAAATCCGGAAGAACGTGGAACTCCTTCGTTCGCACACGTTGTCTGGACGCCTTTCTCCCGAGACCAAGATAACGTCTATTAAGGCTACGAAACACCCCGAAATTAGTGAACGAGATCTCACTGCAGAGGACGGGGAGCTGTTTGATGAGCGCAATGGATGGGGTGACAGTCTTGGAAGTAATTGGACGACCATCCGCGTCGCAGGGTCACACTTTGATCTTTTCAAGGAGCCGCATGCGTCAAGCATTGCTTCCATTATCAAGTCAGTTGTTGTTCCCACAACATTGTAATCGGCTTCAAGTGTTTGTGTCTTGTACCTATGAAAATGTAAACAAAGGATATTCATGTGTGTGTACGCTAATACTGTCAGTTGTAAGTCGTTGGCGGCCGTCGTTTCTGTGATAATTTGAGAAGGCTGTTGCAACAACTGGCTTTGGGACCTGAGGCCTGAGGCCTGAGGTCCGAACTTTGAAATTTGAACAGCCAGCAATGCCGGTGGACCCATCGTGGATACCCAGTGCCCACAGAATATTTGACTAAGTATATGCATTCACTCAGCCAAAATAGAGGGATTTTCCTGTACTCACTGGGGAGTCCTTTTTTATTAGATTATTTGGCTTGCAGGGCTAATATTGTATGCAGGCATGCATATAACCATAAGTATAACAAAGCTGGAAGACCACCGACTTTCTCAAACCAGATACATATATTTATACTTAGGTAACAGGCAAGTATCAACCCAGTCATCCATGGGGAACAGCGACGTTCATTGTAGTCCATTTTACAATTTTACACGCTATATATGGTTTGATACAATTGACGGGCGTCAGTATCCAATACCAATTGACAAGTATGGTCCACAAAACAATTGCTAGCGTCCTATCAAGACGGAGGACGGGTCTGCGCTAATCCGCTAAGCAGCCACATACACCTCTCTCCGTGATATGTACAAGGAAATCGCCAAGTCGTGCGTCTATCCTACAGCAAGCCTTTCTGAAACATGCAGCCACCCATCCGCAGAGAACGGTATGAAGGACTTTTGTCGCACAGTTAGACTCGGCTATAAATACGAGAGATGCTTATGCCTGTACCTGTGAGGAACCGCACTTCTCAAAATGGCATTTTCGTTTTCGCCAAGTGAAACCCAAGATTGTCGATATGATAAGAAATGCCGCTGTAAAGGAATGTGATGAAGCGATATGTGGCGAGTTTCGGTGAACGTTCATGCATCCGACATCGTGATTCGTTGCTGAGGAATCCTGCCGTTGGGACTGGCAAGTCTATGGAAAGCTATGTCTTCAATTAGCCAATTAGCAAGTGTTAATAGTAAGAGACGGCGATGTCGGAAATGATCACTCCTGGCTGTACAAGCTCGCGGGAGGTATAACTAGCCGACAGCTTGCTGAAAGAAAAAAAAATACCAACTGCATTCGCTCGGCCTTCGCCTACGACATCATGAGTGAATACACTTTTCTCCAGAGTGGTGATGGCACCTACGTCCGCAAATGCTACGGTTTCGAGACCTCGATGGCCACAATGAGGTGAAGAACACTAGGAAAGACCTTGGCATTAGCACAGCTCACATTCCACAGTGACCTTCACGATGGCACAAGCCATATGACATACTCTGTGCACATCGAAACCATCAAGCCTGTGTCCCAAGATGAGATGGCCTCTACAGCTCGGTCGGCGTGGACACGCCTGCGTCACCAGGTACCGCTCATCGGCGCGACGACCAAAGGATCAGCAACGCCGGAAGGCGCTTTCATTTTTGAGTACACGACACCTCAGAATGCTGAGGCGGCAGCGGTGTGGGCGCAGCGGACCGTCGTTGTTGCCGAGACAGCAGCCCCGTCGCTCTTCGTGCGCCACCGAGACCTCGCACGGAACCGTAGCTGGACGCCGTCGACACCGCACGACAATGCCGAGCTCCACGTCTGCGCCATCGAAGTAGGGGGCTGGGTTCTTAGGTAATGCGCCGTGCAACCTTGCATCTCCAGAACAACTGAAGACACATGTTGGTAGCATTACTGCAGGACACCATGTCATTGACGGGCGAATTTCGCTGGCGTTGCTGGACGAGTTACTTGTGCATTTCGACGCTGTCTTGCGAGGTGCGGCGATTCCTCTAGAAGAAATTGCCTGGGGCGAAGAGATCACGCGCTTGCCCCCGGCTGCTGCCATCATCTTCGCAGAGGGAAAAGTCTCGCCGCCGCCGCCGACAGGGCCAATGCCAGGACTGAGCCAGCTTGTAAGCAATAGAAATGGAAACATCAGAAGAAAACTCATGTGCGGACAGATGCCGTTCTTGATCCCACGAAAAACTAAGGCTGAGGTGGCGTATTCAGTGAAACTCACAGTGGCTGCGACGGCCGCGTTTCACGCCGCGACTAAACGTGTCCAAGGCACAGTCACGCACGCCATAACAGCGCTCTGCATGCTGGCTTTTACCGAAACTGAGCTGCACATGGCGGCACGTGCGGGTCCCGCCCAATTTTCCGCAGCCGCTGGTGCCTATCGGACCACGCAGAGCTTCTTGCTGCCATCGTGTCCCATCGACCAGGTGCGTTGTGCTTTGTAGTACTTGCAAGCTAAGCGTTGAAACCGGAAAACAGCGCCAGAAGCTGCCCAACGAGTACCGAGATCTGAGGGCGGCGTACAGCACGCCACTTATGGCGCTCGACGAGTCGCCGGTGTTCGTGCCAATGGCCAGCCTAAAACAGCTTGTCGCCGTTGACCCTGCGACGGGAACTGTCACCCTGGAATGGCAGAGCGAGGTCTTTGACCAGCTGATATGTGATGTCGGCGCGGCACTGCGGAGCATCGATGTAAGTGCATCGCAGAACCATCCAAGCGCACAAATAACGACCTAACTCCTGCCCAACAGGATTCACCAACCGCCTTCGTTGCGCGGGAGGCTGCGCGACAGAAGGCCGACCACATTGCTGCCTTCGATGCCGCGATACACGTGCCGTTGCTGGCGACAGTGTCGAGCCTTGGAGACACCACGCGCTTGGGGCGCTTCCAGCGCTTCGTGCCAGGCAACAGCGGCGATGCGGTACTTGTCCTGGTCGACTTTCTAGGCGGTGCACGCAGCAGTTCTGCGTTCACTGTTGTCGGCACATACCAGCACGCTGGTGAGCTACGCGTGCATCTATGTGGCGGCGGGGGCCCGATGGGTTCACGTGCCCTGTGCGAGCTGGTGCGTACCTTGAAGAACGTGATCGCCAAGTTTGTGAAATTGCCGGAGAGTAATGTGCTGGATATAGGCATCGACGTGTAGATACATGCTCTAGTATGACAACTAGAGGTTGCGGTAAGGTTGTTTGCGTTGTAAAACAGAATGTTTTGTACGATCGACACGGCCTGCGTCTCGGAAAGCTCTTTGCGGTTGACGCATTCTGAAAGGACCTGTGTACCATCATCAGACTTGGACATCCGGCGTGCAGATGCTGCGTACCTGATAAAGCACGCCTCGAGACTGACGGGAGCTAAGATAGTATGTCTCTGGCCACCAGTGGCCATCAGCTGTAGGTGAGTTCAGCACAGGAAATTGGTGGCGACGAAAGATCCTACTTGACCATATTATCTTGTTTGTAGGCGCTGTCTCAAGCGCCTGTCTCATGACTTCAAGCTGTCCAAGCGCCGAGATGACGGGGCACACAAGACCGAGGTCGAGATACACGTTGTGGTACACGTTAGTAAGATATACTGCCTCGCGTGTAAATGGGTACGCTGCGTGTAGCAGCACGACCTGTGTCGAAGGATATGCCACGATCAGTGGCTGCATGTGCGCCGGCGACGACACTGCGACACAAATGTCGTTGTCGCCCAGCACCGTGTGGAATTGCACTACCAACAAGTCGGTACAAGGCACGGTATTACTATGAAGGTGGCAGGTACCTGGCAACGTTCCGATGTCCATGGCCATGTGAACGATGTGGTCGTTCACCGGCTTGTCTGCGGTGCGGATGCGACCATCAGATCGTAGCATTGCCTGAGCGCAACGAATGAACGCCATCTGTTGTTCGGGCGTCATGGCGTCGGTGGGGCTGACATCAAGACCAGAGCGGTAACAGACAATGGTCTTGAATGCAACAACGTCACTCAGACGTGCCAGGCTTTCCATGTACGCCGAAGCCGCAGTGAGAACATTGTGAAAAGGTGTGCGCACCCCGATATCCCCACATCTAAGGAAAGAACATCGGTGAGGATGACCTGGAAAAATATTTTTGTCAATAGTAATCTGAGAGCGAAGTGAATACAAATAGCTTTGCCTCCCTTTCAATTCGTACAACACACCGGCAGTGACCTTGAGTGAACTGATTGAACCACCTGTAATCCTCTGCAAACTCAGCAACACCCTCCAGGCCATCATCGACGAGGATACTATACAACTGGACAGACACTTCGTCCTTGGTGACCTGCGGGTGCACGTGAAATGTAACATTCCGACGTTACATTCCGTCCAACATTCTGAAGCGATCGGAATGCTGCGCGGAAGGCGACATTCCGGGGTCCGCGGAATGTTTGTGCGGAATGTTTGATTTTGATCGATCAGGATTGATGGACAGAATTATTGTATCCGCACACCAGGGAACGTAGGACGGAAATGGGAATTCCGCACATGTTTCCGGTGCTTGCGGAATGTTGATCAGAATACCACATTTCGACCAACATTCCGCAAGTGGCGGAAACAGTGATTCTGATTGCTGTGAAAGGCCACATTCTGAAAGACATTCTGTCACAGTCACAATACTGTACCATTTCGACCGAAAGTGCCATCACGCATCACGATGGCCTCAAATGGAATGAGACCAGGCGTGACATCACGGCGGCAAGTCACGGTGGAACGTTCAAAATTCAAAATTTCCGTTCGATTATGTCCCAAATTGGCTCTGCAGCCAGTTTGGGAACAAAGGCTGGGGCCGTCACAGTCACAAATGGTTTCGGGAACGATGGCACAAGTGAAAATGACCGTCACGGGGTAATACCCTGGCACTTTCGGTCAAAATGGTACAGTACTGTACCGTTTCGACCATAGGTTCACTCACGCGTCACGCCGGTCCATGAACTGAACCTATCCGGCCCTTTGTCACAGGTCACCCTACCTCATGAACTAGTTCATGATCATGAGTCACTCTGACCTAAACGGGAAAATTTCCCTTTTTGGGTAATATATATGAAAAATTTTGAATTTGCATGTGCTTATGTATTCTCCCATTCCCACTATTCCCCTCTGAGTGGTTTTGTGGCCTTACACGCCGCAGGTCAATGACCGTTAAACTAACTTGCAGGTGAACTTGAACCTATCTGAGGCCGTCACGGCTCACATATCACAATGAACTTGAACCTCCCCGAACGTCATGTGTCACACTCAAAATCGATGAACCTATGGTCGAAACAGTACAGTATATCATTCTGACAAACATTCCACACTCCAAGACACTGTGGCACTATTTGATTGCATTCACAAGCCATCCAGCCAGACTGCAGCTAGCCTCTGCAATGCCGAGGCCATGTCAGTGTCATGTGGGGGACATGCCAATGCCATGCCGAGACTATGCCAGTGACTCACTCATGCATGGCCATTGTCATATGGCAGCTGTGCCAATGCTGCCATCAGTATGGCACTGGCATGGCTGATCACATAGCCACTGGCATGGTTAATGGCCACTTGGCATGGCCAGTTTGCATGGCCGATTGCATGGCACCCAGCATTGCCACTGGACATGGCTGGTCGCATGGTACCAGCATGGCACCGGCATTGCCATTTGGCATGGCTGGTCGCATGGCACCGGCATTGTCACTTGGCATGGCCACACACAGGTTTCTATCTCAGGGCAGTGATGTCATGCTTGTGAAAAATTGAAAACATTATTTATAAGGTATTTACCAGCCTGGGGTGAATTCTTTGGGCTTGGCTAGGCTGTTGTGGGCTCCTGGCACTGGTGTCTTGGCACAATCCGGCCATTGTCCATGCACCCTGCCAATTGTGATTCCTAATGCAGACGTGGTCCCAGTTCCCAATGTGAACGATGGTCCCATAGTCACGTGCACATGTGCAGCTAAAAAGGCGACGGCGGCGGCCTCAAATGTGCAGAAACCGGATCAAACAATGCTGAGAGCCTGGCTATTTGAATAGAGGATCCCAGCCAGCAGTCTGGTGGTCTCTGCAGAGGATTCTGGCCATCCTCAAAGAAATGCCTAGCAGTCCTCAATGAGAAGCCAGCCCTTCCTCACGGAGGATCCTGGCAGTCCTCAAAGTGAGCCCTGCAATCCTCAAGGAGGATCTCAGCAGTCCCATAGGGGATCCATGCCATCCTCAAAGGAATGCCCAGCAGCTTGGCCCATCCTCAAAGAAGAGTCCAGCAGTCCTCAATGAGAAATCCGGTCATCCTCACAAAGGATCCTGGCAGTCTCACAGAGGATCTCGGCCATCCTCAAAGACATGGCTAATCACAAGGCCGGTCGGTATGGCCGATGCCATCATCAGTGGACATGGTCGATCACATGACCAGTCAGCATGGCCAGTCGCATGGTCAGTCGGCATGGCCGGTTACATGGCCACTTGGTGTGACCGGTCGCATGGCCAGTTGAATGGCACCAGCATGGCATCTCATGGCACTGGCATGGCACCTCATAGCACCGGCACAGCTGATGACCACTTGGCATGGTATCACAGATGAGCACAGGTGCGAGTAATGACAGGTAATGACTTTGGAAAATTGCAACTGTCGCTTGCCAAAAATGCAAATAAATCAATTACTTCACAGCTCACCGCACCACAAGAAAGCATCAAAGAGCTCGACTTCCTTTTTCACCACCTGTGGGTTGTGCGAAGGTCTGCTGAAAACCAAGCTCATCAAAAAAAAGCAGGTTGATGACATTACACAAGAAATACACACGTTATCTTGGGCACCCACAAACCATCTTTCTTCTTGAAGAACCACGGAATGTGCGCTATGTTGGAGCATCTAGCTTTGATTGCGCGGACCGTCGCTCGCAATCGGGCTGCTCACGTGTTATGTAAGCGTAGTATATAGAATGTAGCCACTGATGTACGAGTTTCCTAACTGTTTGCCTCCTGCCGTCACAGAGGTCAACCAGTAATCTACGTTGTTGCTGCTTTGTTCAAAGATCAGCTCGGTTTATTTCCACACGCTATGCTGCTCTCTTCGAGCT
The DNA here is from genome assembly GCA_000934395.1 of Fistulina hepatica ATCC 64428. Taxonomy (NCBI): domain Eukaryota; kingdom Fungi; phylum Basidiomycota; class Agaricomycetes; order Agaricales; family Fistulinaceae; genus Fistulina; species Fistulina hepatica. The sequence continues at coordinate 1,021 of KN882046.1, read as the reverse complement.
GGTGCCAACAATCCCGCTGCGCATCCTCAACCTTAGACTTGGCGTCAGTGGCAGCTTCCATGTCTTTACTTATGATTGCCTTCGTCAAGTCTGCCCATAATCTGTTGAAAGGTGTGCTCGAAGCCACGTGCTTATGGATCAGTGAGAAACAGCCACATGAAAAATAGAGACATATGTACCTTCGTGACTCATTAGGCTCCTGCTCGGACTGAGGTGGCACCCATTTTGGCGAATTTTTCTGGCCATCTTTGATGACATTAAATAATATGCACTTCTTGTTAGTCTAGCACCACGTGGCATGAGAAGGCAAGTAAGATCAATCAAAGGTTAAATTTATCCTATTGTCCTTGAACTCCATGATATGGCTCCATCAATCAGAAATTTTGTCAATATCTTCCTGCCTGCACCGTACACACCTGGCACATCAGGAAAAACACTATTTGAGGAAGGAGACCTAGGAACCAGGCCAGTTCAAAAGTTGAACTGGAGTTGCCTGAGTCATCTTGAACTGACTTAGGTCAGCTTTTGAACTTGCGAGTTCAAAAGTCATCATCAGGTGACCTCTGCTGACCTGGGATGACCTGAGGACTCACCAGTTCTCAGGTCATCCAAAAGCAGCCTAGGAAAACCCATGGGTCACCCTAGGTTCCTTTCAATCATGAAGCATATGAGTGAATATTAGTACTTTCTATGTATGTAGAGTATATACAGGTGCTGTATCAGATCAAACTCGAAAATTGACAAAAAAGGAAATATGAGTTTTTGATGGGGTTCCGGTCCGATCATGTGCGCATTTAGTGGCGCGTCCGAACGCTCTAATTTTTATCAAAATCGGTTAAGCCATTCTTGAGAAATTCAAGAAACACTGTCTGGTGGAGTTGAACTCGAAATTTGACGAAAATGGAAGGATCAAGTTTTGCCGACGTTTTGATCGGAGCATGTGCGCATCGATCAGCGCGTTCGAACGGTCCAACTTTTATCAAAATCGGTCAAGTGGTTGTGGAGAAATTGGGCTTGCAAG